>CAEMYA010000069.1:3699422-3727996 GCA_903131615.1 Diplodus sargus | reverse complement strand
TTAGCTCCACAAGTGAAAATGCTGACTTTTTACTTGTCAATTTGACTCAGGACACTGCAATTGTCTCTAATATAAGATTACTAGAAATATCAGCTCTTGCTAACGTTAGCAGGGAGACCTTATTTTCCTTTTTGGCTCACAGAAATAACAGCTGGCAATCACTCCATACTAGCAGCTAGTCCGAGAGTCACTGCTGGACAAAATGCTAGCAAAAAAAAAAGTACAGGAGAATGGTCAGATCGGTTCAACCACGGTCTTTATGGCTAAAAATAAGGACAGAATGAGAAATTAATGTCAAATCATCCACCAGTCGTCTAAGTGACTTGTTGTTAGTGTGATTCATTGATGAGTGTATTGCAGTCCAGACTACTAATCCTAGTGTCTTAAGCACGATAATGAAAATTGTTAAATCAGTGTCCAAACATCATCTCGTAGGCTGCTCACGTGTTCATATTTTCAAAAAGTATGTTTCACGTGTGACATTTAAAGGCTTTAAAGATAAAGACTGACTGATGGGTTTAGCAAAAGCATTAATGAGTTTTAAACTTTTTTCCCCAAAATTGAATAAAGAGCAGGACAAAACTGAAACTCTGATGTAGCCGACTCCATGACAGTGACACGACGGATGAGCTCGTCATGAACGGGGCTTTTGTTTTAAATGTCACCTGTAACAATCGAATGTAGCTCGATAATGATGTGCCAGTTGAAGCGAGCTGTTTTTTTTTTTTTTTTGGGATGTGCTTCCTTTAACCTACACACTGTTTCAATTAATTCCCTTTCTTTTCTTTTCATTTTCTTCTGTATTTGGCGTCAGAGAAGACTGGAATTGCCCTCCCTGCTACATGTGGAGAAATCTTAAGCCCTGATTGGACAATCACAGCTTTCGGAAAGGGTTTGGAGGACTGTTTTGGGGGGGGTGGGATTTCACGTGATAGTCTTCATTTCTGCACCAAATCGGTCGGAAAGACGAGAGGATTATATAAAAAAAGACGAAGACATGAGGTTGGATAATCTTTGAAATTCACACATAACATTTCAGAGGAAGGTATTCATTGTTCAGAGCCGAGTCGTTTTTTTTTTTCTCTCTCATTCAGTTGGATTTCTTCAGCGTCTAAATCTGAGTCACATGGACTCGTCGACACTCACGACTAAGGGAGAAAGACACACAGAGAGAACGAGGGGTCAGAAAGCTAAATGGTCCAGCCTCCAGTATTGGCCCAGTAATGGAATATAATTGGAGAATAAGTGGAGCAAGTCTGTGGGAGATGGAAAAAAAAGGGGGGGAGAGAGCGAGAGACAGGTTAGTGAAGTCAAGTAAAGCTGCAGTTGGAGAGACAGCCTTCATAAAGCAGGTGAAGTGACAGAAATAATAAGTAGGCCTGAAGGGAGTGCACTTATCTCTCTGCTATACAGTCTTGAGTTGAATAATGATGAATAAATTGAATGTTCAGTCTTAAAATGACAAAAAAAAAGGAAAGGGCGACACGTAGAATGTGAGTTATAACAAGCCAGATTGGTTGTATCATCACTAAAATACTGATTGGTTCCGTGTCATACAAAAAGAGGACAAAGTAAAAAAAGGCTTTTGCGAAACAACCACCAGCAGTCATTAAACTCGCAGCTCCCAGCAGAGATTACAGCTTGAGAAAATGTCGCACGCGTCCTTTCTCTCCAGATGCTTTAGTTTGGGCTCACATAAAGGGAAATCTGCACACCGGATTTCATAGCACAGCGTCAAACTGTGATCTGTATTTCATTAGTCAGATGCTGCGTGTAGCAGCTGAGCGGCTTTTTATCCGACGGTGTTCACAATTCACACCTTGCCCTTGAGACTATTTTGAAAAATCACTTCCTCTTCAGCGCCACAGGAACGCCGCACGAGAGAAACAGATCCAATGATGTCGAGATATTTTTTTCTTTAGAGTAAACATGGTTCCAGGTTAGATTATACACGCCGCTTTATAGTAACCGGGAAGATGTTTTGTGGTCCCGCGAGTCGAGCAGATAACATGAATATTTTTTGGAGGTGTTCCTGAGGAAATTTTAAGGACACAAACTTTCCTAGAAAGCATATCGTATCTTCCTTTCTGTCTTTCGCTATAAAGCCAGTATGACTACACGTGTATTGCATTAAACAAGAGTAAGGCCCAATCCAATTTCCATTTTTTCCATTATCCATCATTTTCAAGTGCCCTCAGAACAGAATTATAAGGGGTAGTGGTTAAAATGTCACCTTTGAAATGGGACAAACTTTCAAAACCTTCATACATCATTAAAGTGGTCGATTGGCGTTTATGTGAGCATATGTGCACCGGCCTTTTCTTCCCAGTTTTATTATAAATTATTTTATTTATAGAGCTTTTCAATGACCCAAAGTCGCTGACATTCATTCATTCACACACAGTCATACTGGTGGTGGTAAACTACGATAGTAGCCACAGCTGCCCTGGGGCTGACTGACAGAAGCGTGGCTGCCATTCAGCGCCTACAGCCCCTCCAACCACCCACCAGCTCAAACATACAGCAGTCACATGAGGCAAGGTTGGTGAAGTGTCTTGCCCAAGGACACAACGACCATGATGCAGTTGGCCGAGCGGGGATCGAACCGCCGACCAATCCGAACATAGGCCGACCCGCTCTACCACCTGAGACACTGTCGCCCTGATTTTTTTGCAGTGTGCCTCTGAAAAACCTCTGTTTGGACGATCATGTCGCCCTAAAACTTCCCCCAATGCCTCCATCCCAACAAGAGTCTGGACATCCGTCCCTTTGGCGTGAATGCGATCAATCCAGTTGTTGGTGACACAGATCACTCAAAACCACAAATGTTAACCTGAGAGGCCGATCGCCAGCGAAATCATTGTGTTTCTGTGGTATGGGCATGTGCATTTTTAGGGGTTGAAATATGTTCAACTTTTCAGCGCAAGGCCCTGAGTCGCACCAATTTTCACATAAATTGCAGATGGTTGTCAGATGCACAAGCAGCCTGGCTGTAGAGACACACCACACTGCTTTCCCAAGGCGTTTTTAAAGCCACCGCACCTGAAGGGATGAATCTCTGTGTGGGGCAGGAGCAGGAGTGAGGGACTCTAAGTTATTTGGATGAATCCTTTGGGGACCATAAATGTCTGTGCCAACATTCATAGCATTCAATCCAAAAACTGCTGAGATATTTCAGCCGGGTAGTACTGGACCTGGAGTGACCGGTTGGAAGTCCAGAGTTGCCATCCCTCGATTGTGTTGCTGGTGTTTCGAATAAAAACCACATATACAAGGTCAGTTGTAGAATTTAAATAAATACAGTTTTTAAAGACCATCAGTGAGTTTAATAATTGAAGTACACTGATACCAGAGATGGTTTTAAGTATCTAACAGCCGATCTAAAACGAAGAAAAATACATTCAGGAATTAAAATATACTGTATGTGCGCTGGCGGCGCTCTGCTATACCTTTTAACATGAAGGACTTCAAAGCGGGTATCAGAGAATGTGAGAGTTGAGAGACAGAGCACTGATAGAGAGAATGGGAAGCAGAATGCAATTTAACTATGAACTCACCCTGAAAGAACCTTCGGTCTGTCAATCAGCCGGCCCACCGCCTTCAGAGAGCCTCGGCTGGCAACACTGAAAGTCTAATGCTTAGCGTCCCGCTCCAGACCTGTAATGAGATCTCTGGGCAATCTGATTGAATTATTCTGATGGTTTTCAGTAGGTTTGGTGCCTCGGGCCCTGACACCCCTCACTGATAAAGCCTGGCTATGAAAGAAAATAAGCTTAGCTGATGGATGTACAAATACAATTTGAGGATGGTCTATTTGCAGGGGATCATGGGGGTTCCCCATATTAAGATTAAACCTACAGTGTGGTCTCTTCATCCTCTATTTTCTACATTTCTTATTTTCTTATAAGTGTGATGGAATTTGTAATGTAATTCACCCCTCCTGCCAGGTGTTCGACCTCTGAACTGCCTCTCACTATAGCATCTAACTAGCGTTGATAATGAGTCTCTGGAGACCAAAGTGAACGACATAAAAAGTTAGTGTTGCCTGATAAACAGTGAATAGCAGCCATCTGCCGACTGCCTTTGGATGCATTTTGGAGGCAGAAAATTGTAAGGCGCTTCAAAAATGCAAATGAACAGAGGCTCACAAACAAACTTAATCAACAACTAATAACGCAGCTGTTTCAAAAGACTGAGTGTGCAAGCCTGAAATAGGTTTTCGCCTCTTTTAATTGGAGCAAATTAATGATTTAGCTGAGCATTAGCTGACTCAAGGCACTCATTGTGACTAATTTTTATCAAGCTATGCACTGATGGATGTGGAAGTGGCGGTATATGAATCAATGGATGGGAAATGTAGATGCTTATTTGGAAGCGGGATGCATTTCCATGTTTAGTCTTGGCATGTCTTCTCGTTTGTAATTCCATTTGATTTATGACGGAGGCAATGTGCTGTTCCCTGGTTACTATATTAGGACTTCAGAGCTAATTGAAAGAGCTGTGAGTCATTATTTGCTCGCTAAGCGAAGCAGCAGTGTTGTCAGAGGCGTCAGTGTGCCGCTACGGCAGAGAAAGGTTTCTAAATTTATCCATGATCATTGTAGACATTGAATGTAATGTTTAATATTTCAGTTACACTTAGTTTTTTGCATAGCAAAACATCAGTATTTTGGGGATGTGTGGTTTATTAAGGCTCCTTAACAAGCTGTGGAGGCTGGCAACAGCTTTCGCGGTACTCAGAGGATGATTCCCGGGCATTGTCTGGACTTGGGAATGAGACTCCACCATCAATTTTCTTGTAAATTGAACCTTTAATTGCCAGATTTCCACGAAATGTGTTAATACCAATGCATACCTTCAAACAACCCCAGTTTTCATGGTAGTCCCTCAACTCTTTCTCCTGCTGCACTCCCAATTCTCTCGTTAATCTCCCGCATTTTTAAGCAATACAAATCACAACATCTTTGCTAGATGTACATCGTGGTACCTCTTAACCCAACCCAGAGGCAGATGCGAGCATGTGAATGTAAATGTCCCGAGAAGAAGAAATATATTTCCAAATTTCACTCAACTTGATGTAAGTCCTTCCTCCTTTCTCCCATTTGCCTCTCGTCTCACCTACCGGTCCTCTCGCCTCCTCCTCTATCCATTTAAATATGTCTTTTAATTTTTTTAATCTCTGCTGCTTCTATCTAGACTTTCGGATGGATTGCCATTAATTTTTGTTACATCTATTCAGGGTCCCCAGAGGATGAAACCCGACTCATTTTGATGATATATTCACTTTCCCTCTAGCATCACCATGAGGATGACATTTTTGATTTCTAATTAAATGCTTTTTAACAGCTCAGTGGATGCAACAGAACTGAGCTCATTGCACGTTCATGGTTCCCAGAGGATGAGTTGTAATCACTTTGCAGACGTTTCCTCTGGCACTACCAGAAGTTCACATGTGGTTACTTTAATTTGTGTTTCAGACAAAAACATCTAAACATTATATTACAACCCAATGTAGTGCAGTCATTCACAGCCTTTAGTCGATATCAGAGATCCCCAGACTTTGGGTGTATTGTATAAATTGGTAATTTAGATCTGATGGTTTCTTTTCAAACTGCTCGCAGGGCTGTAGACTCTCAGAAAAAGTAATTTCAAAGTTATTTGCCAACTGGATTTGGATGGGTTGGAAATTCAGAAACATTTCTTTTAAAAAAAAAAACCTTTTACTTTACTATTAAATGGTAGAAAGCACTAAAATCTGTTCTCTTGGACGTTGTTTCTGGAGTCAGTGCTTTTGGGCATCGAGCATTGAGCATTTACACTCTTTCTCCATTGTGTTTGGGAACCAAATAACTCCATAACTCATAACAAGCTATGGGTATTACCAGATATACAGTTTTTTGAACTATGGTCAACTGACCCCTTGAGATCACCCCAATATAGAAGTCAACAAGAAATTATAAACAACTTGTGTTAACCTTTTAATTTTGAACTCGGGATTAACTTGACATCAATTATTTTACTCATTACTGAGTAATTGTGGGATGACATGTTGTATCACCCGGCCATTCTGTATTGATTGCCTCGCTATATGCCGCCCTTTTCTAAAGGAGTGAATGTGTGAGCAATTTCATTCACCTTCAGACATCAATCGCTTCATTTCCAACTCCTTTGGATTTGGTTTCAGTCGGTGAAACTTCAGAGGCACAAATCCAGTATTTGATCATATGCAGCCAGGGGCCGTTACTTTGGTGATAATAGGATTGGATCATGGGATTGGTCACATTCCTGCAGAACGCGGTTCATTCAAGGATGGGGAGCTATAATATCTGTGGATTCATCGCTTACCTATGATGCTGGAATTGATTAGGGTGTTGTGAAGTCGTGTTTCAAAAGATTCATCAGAGGATTCAGACATTTCTACGCGGTTATCAGCCGCTCACAAGCAAACTAGAGGCTGTAATTGCTTTCCAAATTGCCTCTTTGAGCTGTGGCTGACCCAATTAGTTTTGGGATTGTGTTTGTTACAGTATCACTGTCTAACTGTTGCGACTCGGCTGTATGAATATTTCAAACTCACACTGGCAGTCAATTACATCTGTATTTGCAACGTGTCAGCCGGCATGATTAGTTAATTATGTTTGCACTCTCTGAGGTAGGCGGTGCCAAGTGTCTCTCAGCTGATTCTTCGTCTCCCCCAAGACACACTCCTTGCCCAAACACACCTTTCCAGTGTTCAAACACAGAATATATATATATAAAAACAATAAAGAAATTGAAATACTATTTATGTGTTAACATTTGAACTGTGGTTTGCTGCAAGATGTCAGCAGAGGAGATTCAGGATTTAAAAAAAGGAACACTTATGCACTTATGAAGATGAGTCTGAAGATTGAGCGTCTAATCTGTATTGGTTATTGTCCATAATCAGGTCGTTAAGCCTCTGGGCTTTATAATTTCGGAAGTCAGGTCAATTTGCAAAATGACCACCACCATAAGAAATAACCATCTGTCCCACAGTGTGCGCGCAGTCATGTTTATTAACTTAACGGCGTTAGATGGTGGCAGCTGATGAAAAGACTGAAGCCTCGCCGCACGAGTCAGAAATATAATTTTCCAGCAGATCACCAGCCGGTAACACACTCAGTTTTTTTAAGAAGGTTTAGCCAGGTAATGTTGATGCCCATTGAGATATCAATGATGCAACAGGGTGGGTACTTTATATTGCAGGCATAACCATTACTCTACATGGACATTAAGATTTAATTTCACCACACACAAAGATATTTCCAAACCTCTGTTCTGGACGTCAGATGAGACCTCGGACCATCAGGACGACAGCGGGAACAGCTGATCCCTACAGGACCAGCTCTGAGCTGACCGAGATGAGGAACGGTCCGCTGTAATCAGGCCCCGGAGGTAATCGAGGCACGACATTATCCGCTTCGCTGCTTTCACTGCAGCATCTGGAACGTCTCTGCCACCTGCTCAGGAAGGCCTCACACCTCTCCTCTGCCTCATTTTCACATTTGTTTGTTTTCCTTCCCGCCCCGATTTGCTAAACATTACATTTAGCCGCGTCAGATGTGCTCTCGAGTATCATGGATCAATTTTGTTGGTTTATTTTTAGGCATTTTTCTTTTGATTTGTCCTACAAGGCAGAAGCCATTTCCTGGATTACAAAAACATTTCTTTTCTTTTTTTCTTCAAGATCTTTTTGTCTTGACATTGTCGAGGTGATTCATCAGTGTCACTGCAGGTTTTTGTTATTCATTAAAGAGTATTGTTAGGATGAATACAACATTTCTTGCTGTTTAAGCAGCAGAAAACACATAAAACAGATATTTGCCTCAATACTGACGACGAAAATTAGTAATGACAGCACTTTTTCAAGACAGCTTATTGGCTTATCTGCAAGAAAACAGACTATAAATAACGGCCCTGGAGAATATTCTGAATATTTAATTTCTAGACTGTTAGTTGGAGAGGAAATGTCTTCATTGCATGTGAGGAAAGAAAAATAGTGAAATGCTCTTCAGACATTCCAGCCGACGTCAAGAAGACAGTTTAATGTATAGAATATGAGAATATCTGACCTGTTACAATCAGTTTAATAAAAAAAAAACCTACTCTTGCATCAATCAAATGTTCTGCCAAAGTATTTTTTTATCCCCCATTTTTAGAGAACGCTTCTTCTGAGCGAGGACACCAGCAGTGAAGTTAAAGGCTATTGCTAATTAGCGTCAGTGTTCACAACATTGGCATAATCAATGGTTTGACGCTAATCTTAGCTCACGACGACTGAGCTGTTTGTGGAAATAATTGCTCCGTACAAAAGCTGCTGAACATTCAGTACAGGAACAGCTTGAAAAGTCTTGAAAATGATCAGCTCTTTGGAAAAATGCTCTGAATGGTTGTTGTGTTGGGGTTGTTTTGTTAAATAGATGACTGAGAATCATTGTGAGATGATCAATAAAAGTTGTCCGGTGTTTAAATCTGGCATTTCTTTTCTTCAGTTAACTGTTCAATTATATTTACCATTAAGATCTGACTTAAGAGGGATTGTCGATCTAATAGGCTACTTTCAGATAAGCTAACTATTTAAATCATTTAGGGTATTTATCCACGCAGTTCATGCACAAAACACCTGTAAAGTCCACGTGGTTCCTGAAGAAAAGACATTCCCTAAATGCTTGTTAATGTAACACGGAGCCTTGACGAAGCAGCGGGATCATGTCAGTTAATTAATTGAAATACAGACTGCTTCTGTTTGAAAGCAGCACACAGATATGTGATGGTAATTTCCTAATCATCAGAGGTCTGTGAGAAATTACAGAGCTTTCCATTCAGTAATCAATGTGCTGTAAAGACCAGAGTCAGGGTGTGAGAGGAGGAGGGGAGAATCCCCAGTTGGTTAGGGTGTCAGAAAGTCACATGTGGGGTTACAGGAAAGTAGACAAGATGACATTTGCTGTCCTAATAAAACATCAAATGGTCACTGTCCTGGGAAAGGCATGATCAACCCAAACCTCAGGGATCATTGTTTTGGGAAGGAGTAATTACCAAATGTTATAAAGGTATGTGACCCCCACTCTGTTGTATACAATTTAGAGGACTGGAGAGAAAACGCTGGACCTTCTCTCCATGCAGCATGTATTAAAGAGATCTGATTCAACACGCTGAGTCTAAAATTCTTCGGAGAATTAGCAACTCTCTACCTCCCAAAGGAGAATTTCCACTACAGGTCCCCTAGTAATATTACTCCCATGTGAATAGGGGCCATGGTTGCATCACTGGCAGTAGTGCAAAGGTAGCCTACTGTATTTAGCAATAAACCACAGTTCAAATGTACAATTTGAAGTTCAAGTTTATAATTGGAGCTAATAATAATGCCAGATGAGCCAACAGGGGATCACTTAAGGTTTAACAAGTTTATTGTGAGTATATAATCATGTCTGTGCCAAGTTTCTTGGCAGACACGCTGAGTTATTTCACTTCAAAAGTCAAAACTTCATCCTGCTGGTGCGACTGGAGGAAAAGTCAGAGGATCATCAGACTCAGTGGACTTCATCCTCGTGGGCACATCTGTTCAAATTTCATCTTGTAGCTGCGATATTTCAGTCTGGACTGAAGTCGAGGGCCAGACTTTCCAAGGCTGCCAAACTCACCGAACAATACCGAGGACAAGAAGAAGTCCGTGTCGTCGCTGATCGCAGCGTCCCTATGCATCCACAATTTAAACTGACAAAATAACAACCTACGCCATTTGTCGACTATATTTATCTATCTCTGTTATAAACAAGGACGTCAAAAATGTCCTCATTTATGAAAAAAATAAGATGTTCCAGAGAAAGCCGTATCATAACGTCGGTGTTGCTCCTGCTGTGCGCGGCTGCAGCCTGTTGTCTTCATCTGAGCTTCGCTGGCAGACGTGGCGTCCACGTGCTCGCTGCTCGCAGACAGGGAGCAGTCACTGTCAGCTCTGAGATCTGTCAAAACAACAACCCTCTTCAAAACAAGTCAGTCATACTTACGGAGAACTTGGGAAGGAGTAAACAGCCGTGATTGTTATTTCCTGAAATATTTATAGCCGGTGCGGCTCGAGCAGCGAGTTCTGCAGTGCTTCCTGACAGATTCGTACTATTTCCACGTCTGTCAGCACCACCGAGTGTGAAAGAGACTGCCGCTGTCATGTGCATCAATGCCAGCCCCGTTCTCCCGTGAGACCCAGTGCAAGCCTTTCACGCTAATAAAGATTTTCCGAGGGCAAATATGATAAACTGAAGGAGTGTAGGTACAGTACGAGAGGAAATGCTTGTGCACTCTGAGAGGGAGACAAATCAGCCCCCCCCCCAAATGACATTCAGACTGATCTTGCAGGGGGATGCTGCTGTAATACGCTGTGAAATTGATTCCATGAAGTGAATCATGATCTAATCTCGTCTGGCAAAACAAGGTGGCTTGTCTCGCGGATAAAACATCAAGACAGGAACAAACCGTAAAGTGTGGCATCCTATTTCTGCTGCTATTACAAAGCACTTTTTTTTGTTTTTTTTTAAGATATCACAGGAAAACAAGTTTGTAAGGAGTTACATGTAATGTTTTTAAATTACCTGAGTCTGTCTGGGTTTTCTTGGTGGTGTAAATATACTCAAAACTGACTACCAAGTCAGAATAAATGGTTGTATTGTATGTTTCTACAGAGCACAAATACACTGAATCTCTACATCTTTATTTTATTCTAAGAAGACGCTGTGGTAAAGTTCTGGTTAGGTTTAGGCACCAAAATCACTTATTTAGGGACAGGAAAAGATCACGATTGGCTAGAAATACCTGCTTTGGTCGTCATATACACAACACGGTCAGCCAATGTCGGGGTGCCAGAGAGTGTCTTAGGCCCTAGTTGTTGTGGTGTGTCCTGCACTGTTGGTTTCTTGGCAGAGAACTAAAGCTATCGCCTACCTGAGGAAACGCAATAATCAGCTGTTGTCACTGCTAATGTCTCACGCAGTCTGAGATCGGGGTTTGTGACCCGAGAGTAACAAAGATTGAGGATTGATTGGTTTAAAATTATATCACGTAATTAACATAAGTAAATAACGTGACTTCAGTTCAGAGTTTGAGTCCAAAAGTCATAGCATGTCATCATAAGTAGACTATTTGTTAGTAAGCTTTATTTTGAAAACCTAACCAAAATGTATAAAACAGCCACTATAGAGGTAAGTAAAGCTTCGTAGTTTGAACCTCAAGGCCACTAACCAAGCTACCATGTTTGAGGAGTTAGGATATCAAAATTGTAAGTAAGTGCAGTACTTGAGAATATGTACTTAGTTACATTCCACGTATTGTAGACATGTATGTTTCTATGGTTTGTAGAAACACAATGCCAACATCTTACTCTGTCGACTGGGCTGGAAATGAATAGTACTTCTTTGCTCCGTACCTTTCCATTTATGACACACACCTTCAACTAAAAGTCATTAATAAAACGTGCCTCTTCTTGGAGCTGGTTGTAATCACAAAATGTTCAGTTTTTGAATAGAAACCTGATTCATCCAGTGACTAAAGCTTGCATCATGAATGTGTAATCACATCGGTCAGTGACATGCCCCGGAGAGTATTTTTCCCCAACTGAGCTGTGATCACACAAATGACTCACTCGCCGCCATCAAAAACACTCCAGAATGTGAAAGAAATGAAACCACTCGGAGCCATTTGATGTCCAAATATAGAGATAAACAACATTTTGCAGGGTTTTGATTGTTTGGTGGACTTGAAGCTTCACATCAGCGCGGGGGAAACATTCATCACTATTACATGAGACCCGGCTGACCCGGCTGTCAGGAGACGATGACGTTTGACTGATCTCTGCTCACCGTTGGCTCTGCTGCTCGTGTTTATCCAGCGGTTCCAGAGCCTCATTGTTCTTCGTTTGTCATGTTGGGATGTGGGGGAGGACGGGGGAGTGTTGGTGGTGGGTTTGACCTCAGGTCAGTCGGGTCGATGTACCCACGAGCCCTCCTGCTGCCTGACCAAATCCAGGAAAGTTCATGGAGAATTCTTTTGCTGTTTTCTGTTTTTACAAGCTGTGTGTTGATGTGTTTCTGGCCATCATTCCATTGTGTCACATTTTCATCCGACAGGGCAGGAAATAGAAATCTAGAGGAAATCGAGGGTCAGTATTTTCAGTGCAATCGGGTTGGATTGGGTTACAGAATGTGGCATTGCTGCAGGTTTCAGGTCCGCCTGAGGGGATCCGAGCAGGCCGGCTATCAGCTCTGGTCATGTGTTGAGTTATAATCGTCACGGCACGAAATATGTGTTTTTTGAGGTGAGACGGAGGGTGTGAAGTCTGAAGTGCAGGAACACTTACTGCCACGTGTCCGACTGTGAATGTTTTGTCACAGTAATGACGGTCCAATGATTTCTGTGACCAGTGCTGGAGGCCTCTTTATATCAGGGTCTGTTTGGCTTTGAATCAGCTTTGAGCATCTTCAGGTTTTATTCTGATCATGTCAGTCTGTCCTCGGTTCTTTTACAAATGTTCTACCTTTTTAAAAAATGTGAATTTATGCACCTCAGCAGCAGCATTTGGCTGGTTATTTCATGCATTTGCAAACCTTAAAATCAGATCACTTGCAAAGACCATACTATGGCTTGAAGAGCTTCTCAATGTTAGTTTCAAAAACAGCTTTCAGAAAGATAATTCAGCCCATGGACGAATAACAAGCTGGATGAAACTGGTACAAACTTACAAAATCCCTGAGCTATGCCAAATTTTCCCATTGATCATCATTTAAAAATGAATTTTTGATCCGGGATGATTTTTGTACAGCCTTCCTCGAGCTAAGAAAAGTGACATCATCACGATGAACGGGCCGAGCAGACGGGGCCAGTGGGAGAAACTCGAACGTTCACATTCAATGGGCCACATAATCATGAAGTAAACCTCGAGGCTCGAAACTTTTTTTTGGCATATGCGCCAGCCGAGCAAATTCTCACTGGACTGAAACAGGTGTCGTCTTTGAGTCTGGTATCTAGATCTTATATTACATCTGTGGTTTAAACAGACAGCCAAAAATAGTGGTGTAGAAGTGTGCTGAAACTGACACAGATAATTCCTCTTGTTGTGTCGTTTGTACCGATTACAATACATTTCCAGATCCCAGTGATTGACATGGTGAGTAAACATTTATCATAACCTATAGAAGTAGAAAGGATCATGTGTTTGATGGGAAATCAAAGGCACAGCCGATAATAGACGGAGAAAGTGGACTGAACGCTACAAACGTGAACAAAAAATACATTTCCAAGTAAAGCTCATGTATTGATTCTGTGCTTGCAGTTGTTTTGCTTTTCATTTTTCTGCTGCTTTCGTCCTCTGATCCTTTGGGAAATATGTCTTATTGTTAAGCTGAGTTAGTGGAACTATTTTTGATAACGCACTGTACAGCCCCTACTTGTCATCTTGTCTTTGATAGTATTACTTATTTCCCTTTTGCTATGATCATGATCGTGGTTACTATGATTTTAATACATTTCAAATTCTTATTTATTTGATTTCTCTCAGTTAAGATTAATAACATCAGATTTATTTGGCTCTTATGTCGGGTAGTTCTTGTGTAACTGAATGAGTTTGTATCAAGGAGACCAAATTACACTCGACCTACTGCTGCCGGTTGCCGTGCTTTGTTTATGTCTCTTTAACTTTTGTATTGTCACCCTTGCCCTGCGTATCGATTGTGTTCTGGGTTCGTCATAAAGGTGTAAATGAATGGATGAAATAAGCCAGCAGCTTTGGCGCACAGCATGAAAATAACTTCTAATAATAAAAGCAAAGACTGTTAAAGGTTGTGGAGCAATTTCCCTTTAAAATAATGTGAAAAAAACTCACATCAGCGGTCGCCTGTCGTCAATGCTCGAATAAAAAAAATGAACTGAAGATTAAAAACCGTGTCAATGTATCGTCAATGACTCTCTGACAACAATGGCTCAATTCAAGAGAGTATTACACATTGAGACAAATGGTTCCACATAATTGGCAGTAAAAAGCCCTCCAGACAGACCCTGTTCTCCAGATATGGGTTTAATTGTCCAGAATATGATTGCTAAGTGAGAGATCCCCTCACTTATCAAATTAACGGCTTCGAAAAGTGGGACAGTGGCGTACTTAGTGCTTATTAAAGTGGAATGGGTCATGCCAAAGGTAAGCTGTTTATCTCTTGAAAGGAGAGCGCGGGGCAGAGGAGGAACGCCTCACGGAGAGAATGGAAGAAATAAAAAGAGTTTTTTTTCCTCCTCTCATTAAGATAGGATTGGAGAGCCGCAGAGTGCCATTATATAATGGAAATGATGGCAAAATAATTCCAAATTCTTGCGTGGAGGAGAAACAGCAACGGGCCCAGTGATAACCACAGACACACACAGAAACGCATGTAATTGGATAGACCCACACATATTTTGTGCATAAACTTCCTTATGTTTTATTCATGGGAGTAAAGGTAGGGTATGGCCACACATGAGCTATCACATTTCTCAGCGCTCATTTATAGCTCTCCTGCACGAGCCTGGCTGAGCCCAGATAACAGTGAAACCGCCTGGAGGGCAGGCACAACACCCCAAAGAGTAATACAGGCCGTCATAACACCCAGCAAGAAACATGGTAATGCAGGTAAACTCCAAACTCTTATCAAAATGCCATACACCTTTCAACGCGGTGAGTGAGCGGTGTGGACCGGCTGCCAGCTGGCCTGATAACGCCGGAGACGTCTCGGGTCCAAGTGTGCCCGCTTTTAGCAGAACTGGCAGAAAGAAAATGGAGATATCCGTGCCGTTTATTGTATTGATTTTCAATAAAAGTCTATCATGACAGGAACCTGGGGTTGTTAGTCTGAAAAATATTTCCCCATAGGCTCGTGGTCTCGCGGTTTAGATGAGTGGTCCGTCCCCAGGCAGCAACTTATGTCCCAAAACAGCTGTTTGGCCGGGACATACACAAACTTTATACCAAAATTGCTCCTTTAGACTGGAAGGAAACTGAAAGTTCCAGCTTGTCTCACTCCTAACGCCCAACTAGACTTTAAAACTAAAGCTTGCTGACAAACAATTCACATACTATAATGTTGCGGTTTGGTTACGTTTAGGCTCCGAAACTACTTTTAGTTTATGTCCAGGAAAAGATCACACTTTGGTAAGTATGTCAACTTATTTAAAAAAAAAACCTCTGACTCTTGGTCACAAACATGACATGATCCCTGGTCTACAGAGGTAAAGTCCATTTACGACCCATCCAACCACTCCAGACACCAGACACTACTGCACAGGAGGGAAATCAAAAAGTGATGCTGGAGGGGTAACAGAGCGGGAAAACTTTGATGTGTCGGACCGCTGACTATATACTGCTGTACATGACACAGTGGGAGTGAGAACGGGCTGCAATTGCATACCTCAAATTTTCAAAAAATGCACATATCTATAAGAATAAGCTTTCAACTATATCGAACATTATACAGTCAATTACTTTGTATATTAACGCTGCTGTAAGAGTTATTTCTTTGCCTCTTTCTTTTCTTCAAGCGTTTTTCTTCGTTGGCGTGTTAAGTAGTATAAGTGTTACTACAAGCACTGGAATTCATAGCCTTGCCTGTTTCGAGAAGGAGTAAACATGGCGGCATCTTTATGAAGTTTCCTATCCTGATTGGATAAAGTGGGCAGGGATACCAGAAAATGTCTTTTTCTCTTTGAGCGCTTTATTATTTTTCTATTTAGTATCTTGTTTGGTGAAAATGTGTCAATTTGTTCAACAGCTTATTGCTTAGCTGCCCCCAAGTGGCCAAACAAACAGTTAATATTAGTTTAAAGAAAATAACTTACATTACCCTCATCTCCTGCATGAATGCTGGCAATGTAGTTTTCAATTTTATGTTCTGACAACACAAGGGTTACAGGGGCATACAAATATTTTCGTTAGAGTAAGGAAATTATCATGTTTGGCTCAAAATACCCATTTGGTCGCCTCAAACACAGCTGGAAATGTCCTGATTCCTCATCAACAAGCTATGTTTTTTCTGTCACCATGAGTATGGCTGCTTTAAAACACCCAGTGGTGTCAGGCTGCAGACTAATGTTAAATGCTCTGGTCCCTCATCAAAATTATCTGTTGATGTAACACTTACAAAATGTTGAAACCATGACCATCTCAGTCAGGTCATCAGCGTATAATGTGAATATGATATGACCAAATTGTAGAAATGTCCATGTGGTCTGGCCTGTTGTGTACAGATATGAACGTTAATGAATCAGTAGTTTGCAGAAACTGACAACATGGCTGCTTGAATTTCACTGACGACTTGGTGCGTATGAAACATGCAGACATTGGTCCCAATCAACACTAAGATGCTTTATACAGTTTGGTAAGAGAATAGTGTGCCACATTGTGCCTTAAATAAAAATTCTAAAAAGTTGGCAACTGTAATGTGAAGGGTGACGTAACAGTTCATTTTGCCTCAGGTCGCAGTAGAAGGGCACTTCAGTTGACCAGAGGCTTTTTTGTACCAACCAGG
Organism: Diplodus sargus; assembly: GCA_903131615.1. Classification (NCBI taxonomy): domain Eukaryota; kingdom Metazoa; phylum Chordata; class Actinopteri; order Spariformes; family Sparidae; genus Diplodus; species Diplodus sargus. The sequence goes on along the minus strand of CAEMYA010000069.1, from coordinate 3,711,437 downwards.
AGGGCACTAATGGTGACCAGGGGTGCATTAGGCTGCCCACATGCCTCTATGATGTGACATCAGGGCAAAAATGAAGTTTCTAAAAATGGGACACTTTGGCACTCAGAGCAATGAGGGCACAGGCGGTCAGGTTTTTGCTTGACAGTGCAATTTCCATATTTTCACACTCAGAGACTTTTTTTCAGACCCCCGGAGGTAATCACAGATCAAAAATGCTCCGGCGTTAGCACAGATGACACTTCTCTGTTTGACCAGCGTACAGACAGTCTGACTCCCGATTTGACCTTGAGAATAAACTTGCAAATATGTACAAATAATATTCCTCGTAATATATTTGCATTCCCCCCCCCCTTGCGTGCCCTGACAGTGATTCAAGGCAGCCGCTAATCTCTTCTTAATATGAGGAACCATATGTTAAGAGAGATAACTGTTTGACAGAGTGGTCATTTGGAAGCTGTAAAGCCCGGGGCAAATTCTGCCCAGTGGGTTGTCCCAAAGTCATCTATCTTGGAGAGAATTGTGCGTCTGAAGTTGTCGTGGACCCCTCAGTGTCACAGTTTTAATGGATACAAGGATTTGGTTTCCTCTTGCCCGGACTGATTTGGGTGCAAAGCATCGACAGTGAGGGCCGGGAGTGTAAACCAGACGGCTGCTCTCCGAGGAGCGACGCTTCAAGAAAGAACCAAAACAATCTTTTCCTAACTTTCCCCTGCTTGTTATTTTTCACACATACATGATAGAGATGCTTTACTGGAACTGTGGCTGAATAACTTAATAAAATTAGCATTTCATAAATAATTTCTTTTCTAACTTGGTGTTAAAGAATTTGTTGTGGGGAAATCATTTTATTCAAACAGTCGATGTTCATTAAGTTTAGCTCGTTACATGAATTGATTACAAACATGCAGACGATTGATAAGATTTCAGCCTGATGGCGCGCTAACAGTCACTTTGGGTAAACAACTGGCTGTTGATCATGTGGTCATTTCAAGCCATAACTGTAACATTTTAAGATATACAGTCACACATGTTGGTCCGACCAATCTGACGTTTCCGCCATACATTTATTTATATTATATTTAAATATATGTTGCTTTGCTAGCATATTAGACAGGGATATCCTAGTTTGGGGTCAATGCAAGATATCATTTTTCTGACCTAACAGATATGAAAGCATCAAACAGGCATTATGGTTGGATTGATTTCAAACTATTCAAGGTATAAGACAACAAGAAGGCGCACACAAAGCTGGAGCAGGATGAGCTACATATCAACCTGCACATCAAGCCCATTAGGGAAGCACAAGAATGGTAAGTTCCCTTTCTCTAAAGACGACAGTGTACCGAACAATATATGGTTTTTAATTCCAAACATCCCTTGCAACTAAAGATCAGTGCATCCTCCTACAGAGAGCACATCATCTTATCAGCAAGGAGCAGGTTGAAAGACAGTACACTTCAAAATATGGCTGGTAAACACGAAGTCCAAAAAAATCAAATCTGTTGGGGCTAAAGCGAGAAAACACCAGTCAAAGGTCAGCAACAGCAATACTGACACTGCACAAGTGAGAGTAGGAGAGGCTGTTAGAAGGAAAGGTGTGTGTGGAGGAGAATGTGACTGACAACGGGGCGAAACATCTAGTAGACAGGAAACAAGATAAATATATCTTATATTTAACGTTTTGTCAAAGCCGGGCTTATGGTCCGGTTTAGGTTTAGGCACAGAAAACCACTTGGTTAAGGTCAGGAAAAGATGTTTTGGCTCACCTGCTTCTGACACCACATACACAGGCCCAAATACATACATGTATACATTCATACATGTATGAGTGTGACATGACACGTATTGTAGAAATGTCGATGTTCATTTCTGTGCGTGGTTTAGATATCATAACAGAGACCATTTTGGAGGGGTGATATCGTTATGCTTTTTTAAAAAAAGGAATTAGTATGTTAATGCTCTCCAAATATGCCGTCCCTGAGTCAGAGAAGGGATGTGGTATGATGAGCACGAGCACCTCATTGTCACGAATTCGCCAAAAGCTTTTAATTCCTGGTGCTTTTTGCAGCAGAGGTATCACTCTGTGTGGATATGAGTTTGCAGGCCACAGATATGACTGAGATAAAAGGCCGGGGTGACGCGATTATCCGTGCAGCAGCTCGCAGGTTAGAAAAAAAAAATCTATTATCTGAGTGAACAGGGAAATGAAGCCAGCACTATCTCTTTATTCTCTTTTTTTGTTGTTGCCTTCTCCTTTCAGGCGTACGTTTGGGCAGCTGGTTCGTTAGTTGTCTCTCAGCGACCTTGTCAACTGTGCAGGGTCTGACTGAGTCAACTGCATATTCGCTCGCTTTTATAGTGAATAATAGTTGTAAAATCAACACTCTGGAGTCGATACGTCTTCCTGAGATCATGTCCGACATCTGGCTTTGTGCGTCTTCATCTACAAAGGGGACACATTCGGTAGGAAGGAAAGAGGATGGATTATATTTACAGTGTGAGGGAGGAGGAGGGAACGCTGTCACACTGAGATAACAAGGGCAAAAAAACAAATCTGACATGCGAGTGTGCTGCGAGACGTACCATCGATTGTCTTCTATTATGTCACAGTACACTGAATAAAACGACCTCGCTTCCTCCTTTCTGCTGCATGTGGGCCATTATTAGAGATGCAACTGTATGGTCTGACTCCGGCAAATAAAGGCACAGTAAGTTATTTGTGACTGAGAATGATGTTCGATGAAAAGAAAGAAACCTTCCATGGCTTTCTGGATCGTCCTCATACACCTTGTGTGCTTTGTGTTGATCAAGTTGTACGGAAAAGATGACACCACCATCCAAATGTTGGAAATGTACAATGAGATATTTACTTTTCAATTCTCTTTTTTCATGTTATGACAAAATAAAACACAAAAAAACACTTGGTTAGGTTTAGGAAAAGATCAGTTTTCGGCATGAAGTACTTGTTTTGTAGCCACAAACATGACCGGAACGACTGATTGCAAACGCAGAGCCCTGGATATTACAACGGATTTTATTTATGGGAAGTCTGGTCCTCTTCAGCCTTGTTTGTGATTATAAAAACAGGGTATTTTTAAGAAAGCCTTCAAACATTTCCAGACAAGTTTTGTTGCTCCAAAAACCCTATATTTTTCAAGGGAAATCAGGTCATCTTCAGCTGCGTAAGCCAGTGTTTTGAAGGAGACCTTGGAGATTTCCTGCATTATTTCTAGCCGCCAAAATTGGTATTTTATGCCAATCTGTGATGTTTTCCTCAATATAACCAATGGGGTTTTTGTGCCGAAAGCTAACCAGAGCATTGTGCCACGTTGTGACAAGAGAAGAAATATAAAATTCAACCCAAACAAACTTAGAGATGCAACATAGAGAAACATACAGCTTGATTACACCAAGGCAGAAATGTACTTTGCTGATATATGTTGTGGTGATTGTGTTGTTTCGCCTGTAGCTCCACCACCTGATGTGACAGCCAGGTTATAAACATGTAATATTAACATTACATGACAGGTGTACTGAAAATGTCAATATGGGGCTGGACAATACTGACTGCAAAAAACCTAATTTAAACAATACATAAACAGAATATCTTATGTAATTATTATGTTTTAGTTTCCTGAACAGACTTCTCTTCTATACAGAGAGGCTTTAAACTGAAGCTAATGTTGATGATTAATTAAAACAAATTGTGAGAGTTGCCATATGGAAAGGCACTCGAATGAAAGGCAGGTATTATTTAAGTTTGAATATCATGAGGATCAAAAAACAATCAGTCAAAATGTCTCATAATACCTGAACCATCTGCCCGTGTTGCTGCCTTCTGGCTGCACAGACACATTTAGTTTCGGAGAGAGAACATTGATTTAGAGCGTTTCATGAAGACAAATTAACACAAGGGAAAAGAGGAAACTGTATAAGATCTGATATATGATTATTATTATTTAACTCAAATGGCAGGTCACCTCCTGAAGACTTCCATTCACCAAGTTAAAAGTCCCCTGGGAAAGGTCACCGCTGCCAGCTTTTTAATCACAGGTGAGTTTCCCCCCCAGCATTATTTCAGTTCAGCTCTCTTTTAGATCTCAGCTGCCTTCATGCACTAGTTTAAGAAGCAGGGAACTGCATTGCAGCTCACACAAATTTAATGTTGTTGTCGTGTGGCTCGCTGCCAGCAGTAAATGACACCCCCACACTTTCACGTCTCAACAGCTGGTCCCCAGCGTTCAGAGTTTTAGCCTCCATCTGACCATTTACTGTTAAGAGGGATGAGAAAGGGGAGGCGGAGTGGACGGGGGAAGACGTGACAGATTTACAACTCGCACAGGATGGCGACTTTATCACTGGGCAGGATGTTGATGCTGAACCACAGATTAAATTCGGTGCCAACATTTTTTGCCACACTAGCAGTATCTCTCTACACATGTCAAGAAAATAAACCATTGGATTACCATTTACAGATATTCAAGGTCCCCCGAGGATGAATTGATGTCTTCAAGTGAAATATCTCAATATTTACAAGAGGAATTGGCAGAAATTCTTGGTTCCTGCATGATGAATCTGAACAACTTTGGTGATTCCCTGACTTTTCCCTCCAGCGCTGTCACAATTGGATGGATTGCAATCAAATGTTCATCTTCCGTGCAGGATGATCCAGAGTACAAGATGCAAGAAGGCAGTTGACTTTTGAGTCTAATACCCAACTTGTCTAATACTGACGCTTGGGGAGGGCAGCCAATCCGATTTACAATCCCCAAAAGTCAGTAATTTGCTGAGTTGATGATGAGATCAACTTTCCTAGAAATTGGACCTTTAATGCAGCACAATCGGGTCAAAAAATAATTTGCCCAATACTTTGATTTATGGCCACATATCTGCAAAACCGATGACATTTTGATTAGTTGTACTGGCTAAGTTCAAATGTTACCACATTAACTAAAAATGCTCAATTGAAAATGGTAATCGTTGTAAATATACCTGCAAAACAGCATGTTAGCATGATGATATTAGCATTCAGCTCAAAGCCCACCTGTACAGCATCACAGAGCCACTAGCATGGCTAATGTTAGTGCCGTTAATGCTAACGGGCACGCCTCTTTTGCACTGAATGTCAGAATTAGAAGTCATTTGCTCTTCGCAATCATCCAACAAGACTGTAAGTCCTTGATAGAATGGGCTGAATACATTACAGTGAAATGTGATCCGTCCACTCTGATAGGAATCCATTGCTCATGTATTTGCATCTAGAATTAACATGCATTGTTCTATATCTAGATAAGGTGACCTGTGTTTACACCAGGGTGTATCTGGGGTCCTAAAGATTTTCATTTGCAAGACTCCAGCTTCTTGAATCTCATCCCCTAAATAACTAAAGCAGCTCACCTTAGAAAAATGCATTTACCCGACCAAATCTCCATGCCACTTCATATGAAACAAAGTTAGGGCTGAGGAAGCCTCAGACAGGCCCTGAGGGCAGTCAGCCAGGGGCAAATGAGGGAGTGTCTCGATGTCTACAGTTCCAATTGAGCTGGCATCACTTCCCGATCGAAGGACTCTCAAGACAGCCTTCCGTGGCAGCTTCCGAATATCCATGAGGCAGCAGAGCTGCCCATCAAAATTTAAACTGGAGACAGAAAACAAAGTCAAGTCTTGGCCTAAGCTTGTCTCTCATTAGTTTGAATGACATCATCTGCTGACAGAGAGCATGGTGTCAGCATCATATTCAGGGCTGCTGTTTATCTTCCTCACCATGTGCATACAGACATGAATATCAGGGGTACTGTCCGTCACTTCTGACACGAAAATAACGACGAACAAATGTCTCATTTTAATTATACACATGTAACTCCAATCTATAGTCTTTGGAAAACAACATCAACTACATCATGAGTTAACAAGAGATGGATGATAAGAGTAACATTTAAAAAAAACACAAGTGTTCCATAACAAAGCTCCAGATTACTAATCAACTGTCAAGGACGGAGGCCAGGAAGGCAAATAAATAAGAAACCACTGAAACAGACTGTTCAGACTTTGTAACTACATACAGTACATGGCAATGTTTGTCAGTCAGTGTACAAATTAGCGACTATTGGCATGAATTTTCGCGAAGGCATCCAAGGTCCCTAAATTATCGTGTCCACCGACTTTTGGGATCACTTGATAATTTTTCCCTTTAGCGGCACCATGGAGTCAGCATTTTTTCACCAGCAGGTAAAAATGTTTACTTGATTCATCTCAGCATTTAGATGGATTGGCACAGAATTTGTGTGGACATTATGATTCCCAGGTGATGCATGGAGACAAAGTTTTTGATCCAAACTCTAAACCGTGCTCCTTGAGGTTTAGTCAGTTCATTTCCCAATTTTCTGACAAAAAACTGAACCTTTTCGAGTTCTTTGGATGCCTAAAACCAAGTCCAATACCACAATCGTCCAGAAGTCATAATATGTCAACTTAACATGTGAACTGTTTGTCAGCAAGTTTTTGCTTTATTTTAGTCTAACCTGACATAGCTTTTAATGTATTATCACTAACGTTCATGTCAACTTTATTGATTAAAATGCTTGGAGCTCTAATTTTGGATCGTGCATGCTCTTGCTGTAAAACGCATAAACTTTTTCCAGCTATCAGTCGCAAGAAAGTTACTCCATTATAACACTGAGTCTCATTATGTCTGCATTTGTCCCTCAAACTGGAAAGCATTAGTGTGTACTGACTTCTGAAGTGGTCGTGGAGGAGCAGCTTTGACGGCTGCCAGAGTTCACAATAGCGGTACAGTTATATAACCCACAAACCATTCAGGCTCCACTCACAGCCTCAGTGTCCAAGGATCTTCAGCTGCGCTCACACAAAAGGCCGGAATATTTAATCCTTCAACCTCACCCGCCATTCAGAAGCAGTTTCATAACTCCATTGTGTGTCGCTTTCAAAGATCTTAAAGGAATCCATCATAGCCAGCAGTTGAACATGTACAACTCAGTAATAATGTTTGAGAATGGTACTGAGAATACTCTACAGAACATCATTTCCCAGAAGTTCCAGATATGTGCCTTGGATGGAGGACACTCACCCCACTCGAGCTGTGCTGGTTTTCATTCCGGCCGTGTTAATTGGCTTATATCATTGGGAAATAGCAGTAGTCTGGGGCCAAGAGGTGGAGAACGGCGGCCTTTTTCCTTCGTTAGCCATTTCTTCCTGAGGATAACGAGTTTGGAACAGACGGGCGAGGTGCTAAAAGAATTCAAATGATTCATCATGAGATAATTTAAATGTGATGCGCGGCTCTAATGATCGAAATACCTTTGAAAATATCAGACAAGGTCACTATGTTTAAAAGAAGTAATGCCAAACTTTGTGAAATCAAACTGGGGAAGAAGTCCTACATATTACACACACACACACCCACACACACACACACACACACACACACACACACACACACACACACAAAAAACCAAAAACACAGGAGGTCAACATGGAATATTTACTTGAAACCTTACCCTTCCATGCTTGGATGCTTCTAGTGGTTATCAGCCCTCTAATCTTGGCAATTGAGCTACAAATGAACAGATGTTCAAACTAACAACACGACACAGCCAGAAAATAATAAGCTGCAAAAGCTGCTTTGATTAAAAGAACAAATAAACAAGTTGCAAGCAAGCAGGGAAATAAAAAAAATAAAAATAAAAACCTTCTGATAGTTTGGATATTTTATGTCTTTTTCATTGTCTTCCCCCTGATGAAAGCCGAATGAAGTCTTTTGAAATTCCATCAGTGGTAAGATTTTTTTATTTTTTTTTTTATTTGCAGCTGAATTGATTTGTTAGACATCTTTTAAAAAATTCATCTTGTTGGATGAATGAAAGGGAATAAGTTATTAAATCATCAAAAAAAATAAATCCCTTCCAGACGGGGGGACAGTATGTCTGCATCAGTGTTTTATAGTCTCCTAACATTTGCAGCTACTCAGACATACTTCTGCCAGGACGGCTCGTTCCTTCAGGGAGTCGCAAGGTAAGAGTAAAGAACATGACAGCCAATCACATGATGACAGGTCTGAACATAAATCTCTTGAAGCGTTTTACTTACTGATATTTATATCGACTGCTGACCTATAAAACCAGTGGCTTCGTCTCTCCTGAGATATTTAACTGTGGATGCTATAAATAAAGTTGAGTTGATGTTTTATACAGTATATTGAATATTTTATATGCACTAGCAGGGTATGCTGTTCCAAAAGATAGCACCTTGAAGTCATCTTAGTCAACACTTATTGACAGACACCTTCAGTGAAGTTCGTTAGGAATAAACAGCACAAAAACGACGCTGTGTCTGTTTAAGTTTGCTTTCTTTAAATTTAAGTTAGGCTCAAAGTTTCAGTGTAAGTGGGGTAGTGTTTGTTGCATGTCTGGTGACATTACTGTTTTCTTTTGGTCTTTTCCAATGAGAAGACCAAAGTCAATAGTGAATTGATCCTACTAACATGGAACATGTGACACAAGTCAATTAGTCTAAGTCCAAGCAGGTCCCAAGTAACTCTTAGTTGGGCAAGTCGGGTCAAGTCCTCGGTTAAGTCATTTAACTTGTTTCCGACCCAAGAAATGTCAGTGTAACCTGCAGCATCCACCTGTCAAATAATATTATTGATCAATTTATCTAACCTGTACAAAAAGTACCACAAAGGACTGAGATCCAGGGAAAATGTTTGAATCCACTTTATAAAAGCTGCATTTATTTCTTCTCAATCATAAAATATTCCCACCTGATCACTTCACACACAAGAGAAACACTGTAGCTGGACTACAAAAACTAAAAAGAAAAGGTGAGCCTTGTCTCAAGTCGAGCAAGGTCTTTAACTTCCAAGTCTAAATCAAGTCTCAAGTCATTTATTTGAGCAGGGGCGTGTTTGAAGACTGCCAGGAGGGCAGTGGATGATATGGGTTACACTGTGGATCTGTTGGTTCTGAAAGCATACTGGTGAGGGTCCAGAAAAAGGACTAATTAATGAACCTTAGCCAGTCAATTTACAAGTGTTTAGGCTAAATAAATGCGGGAATAAAAGAGGTAACTTCGTGGTGGTGCTGTAGAAATAGCCAGACAGTGAAAATCATTCTCTGGGAAACATAAATGTTTGCTCAGAAATTTCATCCAGTAGTTGTCGAAGTATTTCCGTCTGGACCAAATGATGGACTGAGTGCCTGGCACTGCAGGAAGCATCCAGTCAGAACCCACTTTGTGACCCACTTTTTTTTAGAAGGAACCAGTGGGTTTGGGGCTAAATGCCAGCGACAGGCTGGGGAAGTCCTGAGAGACAGACTTATGGGATATCGACTGTAACAGAAAAGCAGAATATTGCTGTTTTTTCTCCTATAAGATACTGCATGTTATAATAAAGCATCTACTTTTTCAGTGAACAGAGTCATCCTGTGGATTCATACATGATTTTGGTGCAACGTCTACATATTGGGCTAAAACTCCCAAATAATCACACAGATTTATTAACAAATGGTGGTTGTGTCTGCATAAAGCTGCATTTACAATATGTAGACTATTGTGGATGAATGAATGACACACAGTGTTACAGCACATTAGCGTGCGTAGGCCAAGAATATTATGTGGTAGTTAGGGGCTCAGTTTAATGATAATGATAATTAATCCTGCAGGAGCTTATAATTAAATTTCCTTAATTTCTAATATTCGCAGATAAACCCTCCTTTGTTAGGTACTAGCAATTTATCACACCTTATCTTTTTGTAATTTCAAAGAAACACTTTCACATGTTTGATTAAGCGTGCACCTGTGCCGATGTATGTATTTTATCAGTCCGCACGTTTAATTGGTTTATTTCTGACAGCGCCAGGGCCGCTCTTACAGTAGTTTGTTCGCCTAGCATGTCGGTACATAGATAATGAAAAGCCTTGAGATTTAACTGTCAGAGTCTCCGTTTGATTTAACAACCACGAGCTGCTGCAAACGCTTGTTCACAGCGGGAAAATGGAGGTAAGCCAGTCATACACGCTGTTACCTGCTTCAGATTTTTTATTTTAAGCGCTCACTCAGTGGGATGGGAGGGGGGGGGGGGGGGAGAAAAAAAAAGACACCTTTAGCAGAATAAAATGAGCATAAGCCGAGCTAGAAACTCAGTGATGGGTGACACGGGAAAGGTGCACCGCTTTGGTCTCGAGGCTTTGATTTTTGCTCCGCAGAGACACTTTTTTAGATTCGCACTTCCAGCCTGTAACCTTCAGTGGGCACAAAGTGGCGAGGTATCATCCTTTCTCCAATCCAGACTCATTACTGTCAGGCTCCCTCTGACTTCTTTTTAATAAAGAGGCAGGTGAAATCTGAGCCGTCTCATATTCCAGCCCTTCATCATTGTTGTGTATACTTTTGCCTTAAAAATTGTCTTTATCAAAAACAGGGATTTTTCTCGAGTCTTTTAAAATGATACAATTTGTGGTGTGAAAACTCGACTGACTCTGATATTAACTTTTACCAGTGGCAGAGGAAACAATCAACCAACATTGGGGGCCACTGTTATTATGTTTATAACGGAACTGTCATCACAAACAGAGCTGTTTATTTAGATTTATTATTGAGGAATTCACAATTACCACTCAATACTACAGGGGAGGTGTAGAAATGAAATGCCAGCGTAGCTCCTGTGATGCACACCGAGCTGACACATTTCTGTTTCTTTTTCCAACTTTCTGAAAAGTACTTTTAAAATCTATATGAAAATAGGCCAACAAGCGTTTTGAGACCACTCTGAACCACTTCCTCACCACTGGCTGGTTGGCACAGATTATCTGGTAATGTGAGGGGTTTAGAGATCCCGTCTTAGTTCCTCCTGAACTTGAAGATTATATCAAACATGTTTGATATCTTTGACTCAAAATACTGATAATGACATTGGCACTATTTGGTTCCAGGAGCAGCTGCCAGTGCTTCCAAGCAACGGTAACATTCTTGCTCTTGAAGCTAACGATAGCTAGCATACTGCTGACAAAAACCTCAAATCTCACCTAATCTTGGCGGCGTCTTCTTACTCATCCAGACTTGTTTAACCTTCTGCTTTTGTGTTATTCATACTGCAGCGCAATCTACCACACTAATCATCGTGTTGTTTATGTCTGCTTCCCCATGAAACGTGTGAGCCCAGCTTCAGTCTGCACACCAGTATTAGGTGAGAGCGCCGATGCCATAGCGGCGTTTGCCATGACTCCATATTCGGCACTGCGCTTCCTCGGCTCCTCAGCAACAAACCTACCAAGTGTGAAGTCGATCTGATGAATGCTTCTTGAGATATGCGAATGATTTACAGAGATTCCTTTGCTCAATAGTTAAGAACTAACACGAATACGAGTCGCTGGAAAACAAATTATTCCACATGACTGACACTTTGAAGTAATTTAGTTTTGAATTTGCAACGGTATAGCGTGAGGTCAAACTGTAGCAGCTACTCAACTGATGAAAACTGTTCTCTTTTAAAACCTACACCGTCATAAAAAACACTAAGTGGGTGTTCAATCACGGGCCTCATTTTATACCTGCTGAACTGATGAATCCACACAAATGACTGCCAACGCACACGCGCGCTATTAAACAGATCCTCCGGGAGTCTCATTTTTATGACAAGGTTGAGTAATTCAGAGCTGTAATATTGACAAAAGTGCATTAACATCTTTAATGTGTGGGTATGTGATCCTTATTCCAATCCTCCATTAATCCATCTATTTGCTTGCTGCTTATGACTGTGTGAAAAAGGGGGAAGCCGGGCACGCAAACTGTCACTTTTCCAGCTCCTTGTTGAATTTCCAGGCCAGCTGTGAGCGGTTCTGTCCCGGGTCTGCCCCGAGGGTTTCCTCCCAGTCAGCCCTCGGGGGAATCCTTACTGCATGCAGAGAGGCAGCAGTTGACTCACAGGTCCTCGTGGGTCATCGAGCTTCTCACACATTTATGAGTGAGTCAAGCTGCCATATGAAAAAAAAAAAAGCC
>CAEMYA010000069.1:3598915-3699369 GCA_903131615.1 Diplodus sargus | reverse complement strand
AAAAGCCTCGTCCTCCTGTATTAGCGGTCTCACTCTTTCCCTTCCCTGCTCAAACGTTGTGACCAAAAACAAGTGACTTGTTCTTTCGTGATGACTCCAGCCGCTACACCGAATGCCAAGGTCCGTTTTTTTACATGATTCATAACCGCTGTCCGATGAAGCCAAAGGGACAACATCATTTTCACACCATGTGTCACAGTCTTTAGATTTCAGCATTGCTTTAATATCCTGCCAGCGTTTGTCAGAAAGAGGGAACGGGACAACACACAATACTGTCAGAGTTTAACAGCTAACTTAACATTTGCTGTGTAATATCTTCAAAGAAACAGTTTGAGATTTTGGAAAATGCTTTCTTGTCAAGAGTTACGTAAGAGGATTGATAACATTTGTCAGAGTTTTACAATATTAAGCTACAGCAAGTAGCCAGTTAAAGCGTTTGCGTGTCTGAAAAATGGCGGTTGCTAAATGGGACATTAAACGTCATCACGCCAAACACGGAGACTCACCTACTCACTGGTCGGTCTTTAAATGTAGACGTTGGTTGCTAAGTGTTCCTACTCAATATCCAAGTTGTAGATTGATCAATTTATAGTGAAGTGTGTCAAGTATATTTAAGAAGGAAGTTTGTTTATAGCCTAACATTAGCTTTTAACCCCTTTGTGATTGGATTTACACTTGAAAGTGGCATGTATTGAAGTAGTAAGTAGTAAACATGCAAGTTTCATAAACCTATTCTCTGCAATAATCCAAAATCCAATTGAAAAATACCCGGCTTTTTGTTGAGGGAACGAGCGCCACGCTAATTTCTGGGTTAGCATACAAATAACCAACATTAGCATTAACAGCTGTTTACTTACCAGTCTAGAAGAAAGGTTGCATGAATGACAATTCCTTTTACGTGACAAGAGCTGTCACTAGGAGCAGAAAAGAAACTCAGCTATGGTTTTATTTCGATGTGGCTAACTTGTTTTCTTGAGGTACTGGTGTTACTTGATATGAAAACACGAGGGCTAGCCGGCTGGCATGCTAACGTCAGCAGACATCTCTGCAACACAGACGTCTGAAGATATCACATTAGCTTTTTTCACACTATGTTAATACATTTTTGAATGTTGAATAAAAGATTATTTTATACAACACATGCCGATAATCATTAGACGAAACCAAGCTAGCAGTTTCCCCCTTTTCCCTTTTATGCTAAGCTATGCTAACCATCTCATGGCTCTAGCTTCATATTTGGCATACAGATTTGAGATTGGTATCAATTTGCTCGTTTGTTTGCAAAGAAAGCGAATAAGCACCTTTCCCAAAATATATGTATTAAAATATCTGATGAATGCAGGTTAGCAAGAATTAGCAACATAGAGTTAACAACTCCAGCAACCCTGACTCAATTCCAAGAGTTTGACGGTAGCACTGACCTTTAAATGGCTTGCAGAAGTGGATATAGACCCCAGTATTCCCAGAGAAAACCTGGTAATACTGTCTTAGTGCTTTTCCCAATCCACATAGCACATAAAGCATAGACAGGATTAACAAACTCCCTCGGCCCTTATTTTATCTCTTAAAGTCTGGTGTGTTCTTCCGTGACCAGGACGAAATCTACATTTTCTACTCTCGAATCCGAGGCTTCACCACCAGGCAGGCTCCTTCCTTCCCTGACAAAGGATTTCAGGGAGACAGAGCAGTGTAATCCTTTAACAATCCTAACGGATAGCTCAATAGATACGAATGGTACAGTGAAAGGATGGAATTAATTCTATTGCTTCTTGTCACAGTCTGTCACATCACAAGTTCAGATGACTTCAATACCATTTTTTTTCCTGCACTTTTTCCATTATTGAAGGTAAAAGAAGAAAAAAAAGTTCCCACAACTGAATCTATTTGATGCCATGAGTCCCGAGGAAGGATGGTTTCCTCCTCTGTTGGTTGACAGAGACTGTGTGCACACAGCAGGTTGGATTATTTTACCGCCGCAATCCAAAAGCTGATTGGATTTTTTGCAATCTGCTGTCTTTTTTTTTTCCGTCTCCCTTTAAAAAAGAAAGTTACCGCGGACTTACATCATCAGTCAATGCACTCGACATGCTAGATGATGAGAGCAGCTTTTCCTCACAAACACAGTGCATCTTCAGCCACCCACTCAAGCGCTGGATAAGTGATGAAGCTACCCAGCCAAGAATCGCTACATCACTGCCCTCTGAATCCGGAACCGTCTCCCTTTTCAGACCCCTCCGTTTTTTTATGACATGATGTGTGTACAGTAGCCGCAAGAAAGGTCTGGTGTATCGTGGGAAAAGTTACCCACTGACTGAGGAAATATCTGAATATACCGGCGGTAAGATGAAGCATTGTTGTTGCTGTTGGTGCAGACAAAAGACCCGCCGTTTGTGTAGCTGGAGTTCAGAGACAGCCCTGATGTATCAAGCAGCAACTGATCCTCTGAAAAAAAAAACAAAAAAAAAACTGTCAGCTAAACTTCTATTTCCCTCTTTGTGTTTTTTCTGCACTTCTTTGCCAGTTTTCTCTTCTGCCTGAGGCGCGACTGATGCAACGTCAAGGAAAATTTGCTTTAAGGCAAAATGGCAATATTTATTTTAACGTGCTGTAGCCTCACAGTTTGTGTGCTTTTCTCGCGGGTGGCTACAACTTTTGAGATTAAAAATAACTTTTGTTCCAACAGGAGTGTGCGTGATGCATGTAAAGGCTGGTCATTAACTACAATTATTTCAGTTTGACTGAAATTAATTTCACTTTAATTGTATTCTTTTGTGGGAGTCATTGGCTGCAAGAGGGCCTCGGGCATATTCCATTATTTATTTATTTTTTTGCCAACACAAGATGAATAATTTAATGTAATGTTTTACTTTCTAATCGGAAAACACACACGCACTTACACACAGCGAGCTCGGGAGGAAATCTGGAAAATTGGAGGTGCAATTAAAATGCTTTAAAAAGTGCATCTTTAACCTTCAGCATAACAAAGTCAAACCACACTTTCTAGAACAGATGTGTGATCATACAGCATACATGTTCCCCATGAAGTGAGATCTCTTGATTGGCAGCCTGTAGACTCCAGGATTTGATTTCAGCGCGCTTGTAATTGAATCAGCGCGCAGCCCGATAACATCAATGACCTCCTCGCAGATCACCGTGTTCGGCTGATCTCTCACTGTTCCTCCCCGCTGCAGTGCTAAAGCCTTACGGTGATGCCGCATTTAGTTCTCATGCTCCCCGACTCTGAGACAGCCTCCCTGCAGATTTGAGGATGTGCACTTTTTAAAAAGGTAAAACTTTTTCCACTTTCTTTCACCCTGGATCTTTCACTGTACCTTTTCTCGCCTACTTAAGGTTTGATCATTATCTTTATTTCCCTGTTAACTACTCTAATATAACTTGAAGCTTGTTACTTGAAGCTGGTAATGACACTAAATTATAAATCCTAACGCCTAGAACCCAATTTTACTGTTTCGGTTCACTCTTCCTGCTGACATCAGTGTTGTTTTCTAGCTGTTTTTATTTGAAAACATCTGATGAACCTGTTGTTAGCTCACGGCAACGCAACATTATATCTGAATGACTGGACAGGTTGAATGTCAGTCACTCCCAAAACAACATGACTGCAAGAGAGCTGTTTGAAGATATCATGTTAAATTATCACTTTGGTGGAGGTCATCCATATGAATAGCACTTGAGTAGAAATATTAAGGCAGCCGATATTAAAGCGAAACTCTCGCCAAAATGCAACCCGGTGTAACATGGAGGAGAGTTACTACTGTCTTCCGGCAACAACTATCCACGCGATATCTCATGTGACTTTTCCGGCTTTTTATTTTAGTATTGTTTCTTATATGAGGCTCCTTTTTCAACTTCAAGGTCAATATTGTTTTTCGCTAGTGACAAAACAACCAATTATCTGTGCATTTATATAAAACTAAGCTTTAGGAGCGTTCCACCTTAACTGTCCTCCAGGTTACGTCGCATTCGGAAATTGATACTTCTTGGTTGCCATGACGGCGGAGAGCGGAACAAGCTACTGCTAACATGAGTTGTTCAAAAACCTTCTTTTTAGTAACTCTGTGTACACAAACAATGTTCTCAATGCTCGTGTTCATGTGTAAAGACCCTGTGTTTCAAAAATTTTGATGCTATCGTAAAAGTGCCCGTAACACTCCCACTGAAAATGAGTTTGACCCAAATACGAAAATATGGTAAATCTTAAAAGTTGCACTTTCATTGTAATTATGCTTTTACACGAAGGTTTGACTCATACATTCACAAAAAAAGCCTAGGTTGCATTTTGGCGAGAGTTTCGCTTTAAGTGTAAATGTACTTTAGTATCAAAAGTCTTTTTCTGGGAATAAATGTACGTTACTAACAGGAATATTAAGAAAAACAAATAACATAGGCTCTACATACTATGGGTCCAATATTCTGCACATTTCTGATTATCAGATGTGTTTTTCTTTCTTTGAATCTCGCTGATAGAATACATCATAACTGCAGTATGTAATCAATAAAGTACCTTGTAAATAAAGATATCAAAGGAATGCCATCAATAAAAAGTACAATATTTGACTCCAAATGGTAGTCAGTGCTGGAGTCAGTTTACTCAGTTAAATTAAATTAGATCTCGCTACTTGTTCAGGTTTAGAAAAACATTGTGGTTTGGTTTAAAATAACTACGTTTCTTCTGTAACTCCAGTTATGAACGCTGTTTGCATGTGACTCATCCTCCGTACGTTAATCAGTTGAAATGACTCAGCGTTTCCTTTTGACACACAGACAGCAGTGTTCCAGGTTAAAGTCCAGTGATGTTTGACCCAACTAGTCATCCTGGACCTCTGATGTCTAATGTACCAACTGACAAACTGGTGAATAAACAGCAGCGCAGCATTTAGAAGCTAAAAAGCCAGATATTTCCTTCCTTTGCACAGAACAGATGTAAGTATTGGACTTGCATTTAGCAGGTGGACAGAAATGCCACTGCAAACATTGTTCCACATCAGTGTTATATAATTTCTCTGATACCAACATCTGATTGTATTATGCTACCACACATTTTCAAAATAAAATCTATCTGGGATCAGACTTCACCCTCACCTGCCTTCTAATCCTCGCCTAAAACCAAACACTGAAGTAAAGAGAAGCATCAGTGAGGTGGTTATGTTCAGTGTTTGTCACACAGATAGGTGCACTGTATGTCTGTCAAGGCTTTCTTCAGTTTTTGTGTAACCTTTTAGTCGTACTTTTTCTCTCAGCTGTCTTTACTTTCTTGAAAATTCCAGGAAAAATGTATGTAAATATCACTCAAAGTCATTCTGAGCTCTTGAGAGTACACCCTCAGGTAAAAGGAAACCGTCTCAGCAGGTGTTGTGGTAAGGGGTATGTGACAAACACACAAAAGAAAAAAAAAGAAAATGAAGAAGAGTTGCAGCGGAGGAACAGAGAGCAGACCCCCCTCCGGATGATGTACAGTAGGACATCGCTGACATTTTACTCCCCTGACCGGATTTTTCTCCTCCTCCGTCCCTTAATGTGACGCTCTGAAGATGACAGCACATGTGATGTATGGAGCAGCGCTAACCTCCGTCTACACCACCTCATACCCCTCCTGGGCGTCAGGAGCCGCGTTCTCCTGCTTTAAGCAGCCGGTCCTCCCCCGCCTCCTAATATTCACTGGCCTTTAGGTTTCCATGGCAACAGGCGGAGGGAGCTAATATGAGGGCAGAGTCATTGATTTGATTTGCTGAAGATTAATATAGACATAGCATGGACTCCACAGGGAGAAGAGAAGAAGGTGGGAACCTCGCGTGAAGTAGCCGCGATGATGTGGGCGGAGCTGACTTGACTTCATCATTGTCACCGAGGGGACAAATATTGGTTTTATCATTCGATAAATTATTGAACAGCATCTGTTCAATATTTGATAGTATAAAATTAGACTCCTATCTGCGCTTGATGCGAGGAGATAAGGGAGGAGTAATTGATGAGCGCTGTGTACACGCGGGAATGATATCGAGTTAATATATTTATTTAGCCGGCGCACCACAAGCGTGTCATTGTAGCTGTTTATATACGGCAGATTTAATTAAGAAGCTATGAAATGTATTTGGGTATTAATGAAATGGTTTTACTGAAGTGAGGTATAATCACAGATGGTTAGAGAGAGTGAAGTGAAGAAAAAAACCTCAACACATGTTTAAAATACAGTTTGTTTGCTTCTATTAGAACTAAAGTTCACGAACACCCGCTTTTCTTTCAGGAGGCATTTCACCGCCGTGGGTTGATACTAGCAGGCGTTTTCAGCCGGAGACATTTTGACATGTCACAATGGGGGGAAAAAAAGGCGCAGGTGTTACAAAATAAGTAGCAGCTTCGGTTGAGGTCCTGGTTGTTCCTGCCGCCTCGCTGTCACAGTGTCACGGCTTACTGGAGACTCCTGAATAAGAGAAAGGCGCCGGTGTTAATGGTATTAGTCACACCTGTGTCTGACCTATTATGACAAGTCAAACAGTCTGCCGGGGATAAAAGCGTACAAGGACAACAAGCTGCACCTTAGATATGGATTAGAAGTGAAATCACCGGCAGTACTGCTAATGTCATGTTAAATTAAGTCCAACAAATCAATCTGTTGTAATAAATGATTCATCCCTTTAACTCTGACACTGCTAATGATCGTACACCCCTTGTACCTTCCACCTTACTTTTACATGTTCACACTATAGGGGCAGGATTTAACATTTCTTCTTGGAGCGATAAAGCGACGCGGCCTTCCAAATGTAGGTTACGAGAACTTTATACCCCTTTTTTCTTTGTAACAGTCATAAATCAATCGCCTCAAGTTTGCTTATGATGAAGCTCTGCAGCCAGCTAGCTAACGTTACACTATCATCGGTCATTTCCGCACGACTGTCCGTATTTGATGCATTTCAATGAAAGCAAAGTTGCTGCAGTTTGTATCGCTCATCTAATGTCAGTGCAGGCTGGCATGGTAGGAACACGGGCTGCTAATGTTAGCCTATAATGAAGTAATGAAGAAATATATTATTTGCTGACTTGATTCATACATATGGCCCGTGTCTATGCTTCAGATAAATGGTTATAGGCATTGGGTTAATACCAGGATTGCAACTGGAATAGAAATATTGGAGCTGAGGTGGTGTTCATTCACAAAAAGAATGAAAAGAAAGATAAATAGATCAAAAACCAACATCTAACTATTCTGCATACAGATTAAACCTCGCTCTCTTGATTTGAATGTGAATGATGCCCTTGGACACATTCGAGCCATCTGCGAACGCACTGCAAATATAGAATCCCACCAAGTCGTTACAGGACGACGGACGTTTCAGGCTGATTAACAGTAATTAGCGAACGGCTAATGCTAGCGATTAAGCCATTATCTACAGTGATATTGGCATCATGCAGTCGGAGGTGGAAAACTAAAATGAGCATCATTATTGTCACTGTTATTTCAGGGACAAATCTGGTTGTGTTCATCGGTTATGTTTCTTAAAGTCGCCACATATCTGATTGGAGATCTGTGAATAAAATGATAAAGACAAGATTCTGAACAATCAAACATATTTCTTGACAAACACACAGAGCGATTGGATGATGACGCAGAACCCCCCCGTATTCAAGGTCAAGATCGTGGTTGTGAGCTCGAGCCTCATGAATGAAGGTCTAAAGTGCTACGTGCCCACGCAGCACTCTGAGCGCCACTTTACTTTCTCCCTCGCCGACAATGTGGACATTATTTCAGGGATACCGAGCCGAGAAATATACTCCTAAATCTACAACCGCACAGAGAGATCTATAAAGATGAACCTCAGGCGGCAGAACACAACAACAGCAACGACAAAAAAACTCTTTTATCTGACTTACAATCAGTGTTTCTACAACTCTTTTTTGATTACACGAATTGTGCTCCGCTCGGATGACGTGACCTCTTCTCAGAATCCGGCTTCGAAAAATGAGCTCATTCCCTCCCTAAAAAACTTCAGCTTTACAATTACCATAGAAATGACAAATCATCGCCGAAAATCTCCTGCAGCTTTTTTTTTTTTTTTTCTCCAACCCGACAGTCCCGGGCACATGAAGTGAATGTTAGAGTGATTTAGCCCACGGTCACAGTCTGATCATGGCTGCGAGGCTGCCGTCTTCAAAGGGAAATCGCAGCTGAAGTTTAGGTAATTAGAAAAGAGGAGCTATCTGCAGCAGGCATCATCATCATACAGTACGGAGGCTGCTGAAAGCCCGCGTTGTCTCATCTCCTCTCTCCTTCTCCTCTCGGTAACACATATCAAAGGGAATTTCAAGGGTGATTAAAAGTTAAACTGCAGCCTTAAAGGGGGAACGCCACTGCTTCTCAGCGTCACGCGCTTCGCTTAGGTGCCCCCGTGTCAGCTCGGTTCGTTAGCGCAGTGTGTGCTGCGGCCACCGATCGCCAGAGATGAGAGAGAATACACAGATAAACTGCACATGTGATGTGGGCTAACAGCTGTTTAACGTCAGCGCGTGGCTCCGTTAGTAATGCGTCAGGGCGCGGATGTTTTTGAAAAAAGGAATCACGGATGACTCGGTTTTTTTTTGGAAATGATTGTTAGATTCGTTGGAAGAAAACGCGTCCACGGAAAAAGAAATCCACAGTCGGTTTCCCGGAGGTTCTCAGCGGGGCGGCTGCTTATTCTCGGGCGTGAAAACACAATATTCTCCGATTTACAAGTTTACTTTACCGCAGTTATTTGTACTTATTTGCACACAATTTGCCCTTCATTTCCACTGCCAGGCAGGACACTCAAAACTGCTTCTGTGTCCATCACTAAAGTGCACTCAATACCTCATTCTGGGGGGAATTTCCCAAAGGAAGCCATTCTCTTCCCCTCCTCGCGCTCTCAAACACACACTTCCAGAGAGACGCCCATGCTCACGCTCGGTACACGCATGCACGCATGCTTATGCGCTTTATTTATCTTTGTGCTGAGCAAACACCCCGCTGTGTCTCACTTGCGTCTCGTGTCATGATGATGAAAGGCACCTGCTGTTCTCAGCAGAAACCCCTCTCCACCCTATGTTACCGACATCCTGCCTGCATTATTCACAAGTCGAGTGGCAATTCAGTCACTTCTCGGAGAGTCTCGACTTTTGCGACACGGGCTGAAGGGAAACGCGGGACGGCTGAGTGGATCCACGCCCTCGTCTAACCTTTTTTTTTTTGTCGCAGGGAGAAAATGGAGCAATAATGTGGATGACTTTCTTGTCAATTTATGTTCACCTTGTATAATGTGATTCTCCCCTGGCTGCCTGAGCTAACCCAATTTCAGACTGTATGAAATGTTTTTCCAATAATTTTATGAGGCGCCCTGTAACTTAATTACTTTGTTGTGAGGCAGTGCAGACATCGCTGCACTGAAGTTAGACCCACCAGCTTCAGTGCCAGGTGCTCTGCAGACGTTTATTAAGATTTCTGTCATAAAAAGAAAGAAATGCAGAAGGTTCTCATAATGTGGCTCAAACTGCTTTTAATCAGCAATTAAAGGAATGTGTTTGCAGGTGGCCTGGAGTGTAATTAGTATAACTTCAAGCAAATCACACTGGTTAACACATTTTGACTGCTAAACCGTTAATTTATAGCATGCAAGGATGTTTTTCCCCCCTCAAGTTCAACTTAAAGCGTTGGAATGAGGATTCGCTCCAAGCTGAGTTGATAAAAGACTAATAAATGTCATATCCTGATCTCTACTAAACTTAAACTTCCACTTGAACATGTGGAAAATGTGCGTCCCCTAGTGAAGAAGATAGAAACAACGCCGCCTTCCTTACAATTCAGCCTCCTGGCACGCTCGGTGTCTGCCGAGCCCAGTGAGCCAAACATGGCTGACGAATGCTGACATTTTCGGAGACCGAGCGAAGCAAGAGCCACCGCTAGAGCTGATAGTTTGTTTGCCCAGCTGCCAGCTTTGCCTTACACCTGTTATCTCCAGGATTGCCTGCCTGCCAGCCCGTCTTGCCAATCCACCAAGCCTGCCAGTCTGCCCGGCTCACGTCCTTGCGATCTCCTCTGCCAAGCCTGTTCCTAGATTCCTCCACCTCAGCCCCTTAGATTATCTCTCCGACAATGTTTGAATCAGGAGGTTTACACAAGTTGACTTGATGGTACGTTTCATTTGGCCGCCTATCGCTCTCAAGTCAGAGATTGAGGAAAAAAGTTGTCAAAGGAGACTCAGCAAAATGCGAGTAAAACTTCTGGCTCACCTGTGAACGTTTGTGTCTGAGTCATCAGCGATGGTGGAGGTTTAAGGTTGTGTTCTTCACCAGAGAGCAAGGTTTTGCCTCGTGTCAGTCATGCAAGTTCACTTGTGTTTATTCAAAATTTCCACTCAGGGTTTATTATCTTTAGCCGCAAAGAAGCTAGCGACGGCATGGACTGAGCTAGTGGTTGTCTGTGTTTTTTAATTCAGGTCAACATCACACTAAACTCAGCACTCACCAGAGACTCTGGTTCTGTCTCTTCTTTTCCCCTCTCCTCTGTAGCATTAAGTTTTTCTGAAATACATCTCCAGCTCCGCTCTGCAGACTCCATTACAATAAATAAACACCTGACGTTGGAAGTCACCTCCTTGAATTGCAGCTGCAGTCAGGTTGATAAACAGGAGTGATGATAAATCCACTTTTCAATCCCAAAAGACAAAAAAGTCATCTCTGAGCCCGCTTCCTGTTGGTAAATCAGAGCAGACTCCAGGTGTTTATTCCTCCAGCAGGTCTGGCTCTTCACCTGACCCTCTCATCGCCTCGCCATCCTGACACAACACTCAGCAAGTGGCCCCTGGGTAGTTTTAGTTCATATCTGCTGCACTTTCGGGGAATCTGGATGTGTTTTGCTGTCTTGAAACTTGAGCTCTTGCTGGTGTAACGATAATGCAGCGGTGTAATGACAGACTGTGCTCGTTCATATGCATACTTCATATACAAAGCTGTATTAGTATGTAAATGGGGCACAGATGAAGAGTCTGCTCAGCCGGGCTTCCAGGTTTGTTTGTGTATGATCTGTCTGTGTCTGAGGTTCAGTCTTGATGTCGGA
Source organism: Diplodus sargus (assembly GCA_903131615.1). Lineage (NCBI taxonomy): Eukaryota > Metazoa > Chordata > Actinopteri > Spariformes > Sparidae > Diplodus > Diplodus sargus. Next base: position 3,688,283 of record CAEMYA010000069.1, on the reverse strand, counting down.
TTCACACAAACTTACATCTTCTTAAATTCACTCCCTACAAAACTGTACTCTCACTTTGCAATGGACTGGGGACAGACAGACAGAGTCTTTTGTCTCACTCTGTGAATGCTGAGTGACAGACTGATGTAGCGATGGAGCATGGCAAAGAAATAGTTTAATGCTAATGTTCAGAGATGTTCCTCTTTGACATTTAAATAAGGTGTCAAGGACTGCAGAGAGGTTCATCTGTCCTTCTGTCACCAGAGAGTCAAGAGTCTTCCCTGGCTAATATTAGACATCTCTCTTCCACCTATTCTTTATCTGCTCTCCGCTGGTGGGATTTGTGCATCGCTGACGACACTGACATGTCCACTTCAAAACACTTTACTACGCCGGGTGTCCTACGAAGCAAATAAAGAGTGTTACACAACGTGTTCAGTGCAAAGAAAGTCCTGTTTCCAATTGGAAAAAAAAGGACAGTACATAAAATAATGTGATTAAAATACGTCTAAATTCAGTCGTCCTCAGTTGGCGTGCAGCTTACAGTACATGCAGATACAAGTGTTTCCTGTTTGCACTCGTCGTGTGCAGCACGTTACCACTCACCGACACAACAGCCGCGTTCAGCCTGATGTGTTTTTCTGTTGCGTTTGATGAGATTCTCAGCAGGCCACAAAAGGTCTCTCCCACCAACCTTCACTCACTGCTACGCTTTTTTACTGACAAAAAAGAGGGAAAAAAACAAACTCCCCTTTCATTTAAATGTATGCAAACATGGCTTAAAGGCATGCACCAGCAGACACACAGCTTGCCACTGGTGGAAATGCAGGTGAGGAGATGAGAGAGCAGCTAATGTGCAAGTCTTTCCTCAGAGGCTTGCCTCAGGAAAGAGACACAATCAGACTTCACTGTCAACAATTGCTGATTTTATAATGTTCTGTATGTCTGTCTGCCCATCCATCTATCTATCTATCTGCATCCATATCTATCTATCTATCTATCTATCTATGCATCCATCCATTTATCCATCCATCCATTTATCCATCCAGCCATGCATCTGACTAGCATATTTAATTGCGAAGATATTCACTCAGTGTGAAGGAGACACTGTTTGTGCCCTTGATTAAAGTGATCCTCCGCCCTGTATCCATCAAACACACCCCCTGGCAGGCCTTTAAACGCAGCTGTGTAAAGTTAGCAGGTTTGTCCTTCACACTGCGTGGCAGCTGTGAAGCCTGGTAACAACAGATTCTGATACTGAACAGTTTACACTGTGCAGAAAACAGCGCACAATGTCCACTGAAGTAAACTACCACCTCTCCATCCTTGATATGCAAAGAGTATGTATGCATTAATAATTCATATGTGATTGCTTTTTTATTTGGACGAATCAAATCAATCAAAAAGTCAAAATCAGAGAATGGTGATAAAATCTAAATGTTACAGCTCCAGAAGGCTACAGAAGTTGATGCTGTTAAATCGCTTGTTGTGTATAACCAACAGTCTTAAACTCTTAAGACCTGAGCTCTTTTTTGAGATGCATTTTTAATTTCTCTTTGCTATTTGGGCTTATTGGGACCTGATAAGTATAAGAACTAAGCATCATCTTTTGACATGATATAGTTTTTGAGAAAAATGATGTCCACATATGCAGAAGCAGAATTAAGTATTAAGGCATAGACAACCCAGAATGTGATGTCCACGTATGTGGACGCCAGGTCACTCAAAATATCCCAACATGTTCTCATTCTTGCCAATGACTTTCCAAACGACCTATATGACGGACGTACCAGTCCTTTGTCATCACATGTCAACACTGTTCTGGTCCTGGTCCAAAGCTACTTGGTCAGGTTTAGGCTAGAAAACTGCTTGGTTAGGTGTAGGATAATATCACATTTTGGGTTGAGATAAGTGTGTAAGTTACACTACACACACGACATCATTTAAATATGATAAATTATTTAAAGTTTGTCAGTTCTGATACATGGTTTCGCGTTGGATACTTAGAGCAGTTAATGGCCGAAAGTCTGGCTGTTTGAACTGTCAATCTGTCTGAACTCGTCATTGGCATCACCTGACTTCCTCCTTTGCTCCTGACATAATTGCTACGGCCGAAACAATAAACTGCTTGAGCAGACAACCAAATCTGATTTATACTCTGGTGAAGATAGGCTGAAATATAAAATGTACTTGTTTAAAAGCAAGGCCACAACCAATCTGTGCATCTTCAACGAGCTCGCCTGGGTTGTGCATGTGAATGAAGATGAGGCTTGTGCATTAATCCTAACAAAGATATGAATGTTTAAGTTTATTGATGAGCGGCGGTGAAGAGGCTCGCTCAGGTTTAATTCATTCGCTTCACTGCTCACATCTTAAAATTCAACTCCATGACCTCAGTGCAGCATAATTACCAGTATCTCAAACAGTCAAGTGTACGAGTACCATTTGAAATTCTGTAGTAATTGTTTCAGCACGGATATTTAAAGTTGCATGACTGCCGTGTGTGTGTGTGTGCTACTGATTTGGTTTCGCGAGCCAGCATTAAAGAGAATATCACAGCAGCCAGAAGGCGTGAGCTCCAAGTACAGCGGTTCGAGTCACTGAGTTGTTTCAGTGTTGTTCAGTTCTCCAGAGTCCTTATCAATGCTCGCAAAATGCCTTTTTCGTGTAGAAACCCGCATGCAGCAAGGCTGTTATTACTGCGCGTTGAAAGCAGGTGCCTCAATCGCCTTTTTTTGAATTTGGCTGTTGGAGCGTACATTCATCATGACTGAAAAACGTGAAAAATAACCAGAATTATACTTCAGCGCTTAAGTGCTAAGTTCCTGAGCGGAGTCGGTGGTGAAACTCCTGATGGCAAGAAGGAGCAGGTGGCGGAGGAGGATATGTGACATTTGTGCGACATTAACATAAAGCTGAAATCTATAATTATATCGTCTTTTCATTAAAAAGTCACAATTATGTGGGTCTGCGTGGAATGTGGTTAATTTACTGTGGATGGAGGAGCTCTCGCTGCTGCTGAACAGGTTTGTCAGGTCCCACTTTTATAGTTGACACTATCGCTGCTGTTTATCCTCATCAACTCAGTGTGGACTAAATATCACACCAACCCAGCTAGTCGATCAGAGTAAAGATTTATTAAATGAGTCGCTTCACTTAAGCACGTGCGGTGAATAGCCTACCAAACAGGAGGAAAAAGACACTGTTATATGAAAACGTGTTAAAAACATAGCATACATTTGTCAAATATAAGCATATAACTTGTACATACACTCATGCATGTTTCAGACGGAAGCTAGATGAACGATAATGAAATGATATTCACAGAAAGATGTATTCAAAAATATCAATGCATAAATATGTACAATTTAAGGTTGCAGCTTGTAACGGCGAAGCTTAGTTTTTACTATAGCCTATATACTGTAGCTCATACTAGCTGGCTATATACTGGAAGCCTTTAAATTTCAGTGTCTGTCCAAACATGTGGAATCCAGCAGCTTTTTCAGTTGCCTTACACCTTGTTTCCACATATCTACGTGTATGGAGGCGAGTGAACCAGAGGTGTGTATGCCAGTGTGCCTGCTTAGCTAAAAGGCTGCTAACTAGCATACATAATTGGTCCTTCCAACAACAACAACCTCATGATCCACACAAAGGGACGGTGTACAATAGACAGAATTAACATTACACACATGGCTAAACACGTAGTTTCTGTTTTCTGGCTTTATTTACTCCTCAAGCATCACTATTTAATGTGTAAAGTAGTAAATAGAGCAGTAAAAGACAGAACAGAGTTTCCTCCTGGAGACTGGGGTTTGCATTTCAATGCAGTGTGTTCATTGCTGATTTTGTGCTGAAGATTGGTGGGTGACATGACGTCGTGTCACTCAGATTGCTCAAGTTATGTGACGGAATGAAGTCATATTTAACACAAGGTCTGATCTTTTCCTCAACCTAACCAAGTTTTTTGCATTTCACAGCCAAAACTTACGTACATACATAATCTGTATATGAAAAGATGGCAGTGAGAGTGTGTTGGAATTTCATCAAGGCATCAATAAGGTCTTATTTTTATGCTAAATACTCAATATTTTGTATTATTATCTTCTATTGTATTATATTATATTATATGAATCTATCACATAACTAGTAACTGTTGAACAACTATAACCTATGATATGTCTGTTTTCCTCTAAAATATAATGGAGTAGAAGTACTTTAATTGTGTTAATCTACAGGACTTGAGTAAATGTATTTTGTTACTTCCACCTCTTACAGAAGCTAATGGTGGCTACTGTTAGCTAACATTGGCAAACGTTAAACTGCAAAATGTTTATTAGGGGGAAATGTCTCTGTAAAGTTTACTGGTATTAGCTGACATATCCACCATTAGCTACTAGATTTATAGATGAATTCAACTTTCAACTCGTTACAGAGTTGCGCTGCTTCTTCTTTAAAAAGAAACACATCAGACTTCATAATCAGAGACAAACTGACAAATCAAAAGTGTGTGTGGGCGCCCTCCAAACTTTAGTATTTCCCACATGTGAGGCATCACAGTGGAGCTTTTCAGTCCCCCTGCACACATTTCCCCCGTCTCAACCCTGCTTTAACGCTGCTTTCAATTCAGTCTTGATTTAAATTAGCGCTGCAACACAAAGCTCCAATATCTCTCAGCTGACTCGTTACACGAAAAATTCGGAAAGCTGCAAAGACTTTTACATTCGCGCTCTCCGAGTTGAATTCCGAGTCAAAAGGGCAGAAGTAGTTCAGTGAGATTGTATTAAAAGTGGAACTTTTACAGTGGTCTCATCAGTACATGGCCGCGTACCATTTGTTCACACCTTTTGCAATTGAACAGCGCCGCTAAAGCGACTCTCCTCGGTGCCTTGTTGCGGTCGCGCCGTCCCATCAGGCTCGCAGAGAATGAGCAACGTTATTGCCTGGCCCAGCTCCTCCGGAGGCATGCTAATGGAAGTATTTGGCAGCTTGCCTCCGGAGGCAGGAGGGATGGACTTGTTTCACTTGATGTCAGTGTGGGGATCTGGAGGAGAGAAGAGAATTACAGGTTGGCATCGCTTCAATTGGCAGGAGGGGAGCAAAAGAAAAGATACCATGCAATGTTTCAACCACTAGACAGAGAGTAGAGCGCTGATTATTTGGGGGATTGTTTCAGTTCAATTTTTTTTTTTCCCCCCAGGTCCTTTAAGGCTACTCCACCATGCAGGATCTGTTAACTCAATTCCCCTTGACGACGAAGACATAAACAGCTCAATTTAGATGCATCTCCATCTGTTAAAGGTGAGCTTTGGTGATCCACGTTTCCCATTCCAACATAGAAACGCCGCTGATTTGTACCGTAATTGAAACATTGAGAACTAATGGCTCGCACATATGGTGCTGGCTCGTTGTTAGTGCCACTTGGTGTCTTCTCTGGAGCAAACAGCTGTGGGTGCTGATTACAGGGAACGGCCTTGAAACGCCTTGCCAGGACTTTTGTTTTCGTCCCCACGTGGCTGTTACAGACCATACTCACACATCGGCCATTTTCCTCGAGCATCCAGCTCGGATGCTGGGGTAACATTTACGCTGCTGTGTTCCGGGTTTCATGTCTAAGTAAGAAATCTGAAAGTGTCATAAATTTAACACTTGCCGATTGACCAGCAACTGAAAAAGATGATGGCATGAGTGGAAATCTGGAGCGTGCCGGGTCATATTTTAAGGCAAAACAACATGTTTGATAACCGATTGGCTAACACGCATGCAACAACTTCCTAGCTAATCTCACCGTTTGATTACATCCAGTGTGTTTTAGATCCAGGCTTAAAATGTGTCTCAGTCGGTAAACCCAAAAGGAAATCAATATTTTGAGAAAGCCTTGTGATACTAACTTAATATTTTGAGATACTAAGTCTCTATATTGAAATACCAGGTAATTATTTTAAGAGTTTTCGATTATTTTAAGAAAGTTTTGGTTATTTTGTGATACTCAGTCATTCTTTCAATATACTGATTACTTTTTGATATGTCATTATTTCCAGATACCATGTAATTGTTTTGATTTTCATTTTAGACAAGTTGTCATAGAGTAACTTTAGCTGCTATCAAACAGAAGCTAACAGGTTTGTTGTTTTATCTTGAAATACGTCCTGAGATTCTCCCTGTCAGTTGTGTTTTCAGTTGCAGATCGATGAGGAAGCAGTGAAATGATAACAATTTGTCAGGTTTCCTCCATTTATGCGACTTGAAACCCGTCACACAGGCGGTACCACCCTGAGCGTGATGTCAAAGGAAAATGGCCGCAGTGTGACTATGGTCACCGTGTTGCTCTGTGGTGTGTCACCGAGTGTTGACTTCCTTTTTTTTTATCCAGTAGCTTCTTGTCATTTCTGTCTTCATTTCAATAATGTCTAATACACAGAATTCGCAATGCCCTCCAGACTGTGATGTCCTTAATGAGCCAAGACTAATGCCTGTTCATAAGACCATCGCCGGACACGAGGGTATCACGTTGGCTCGGCGGTGAGACCCGAATGACTGTGACTGCCTGTGACAGCCGCGATGGAAATATTAATGCGTCACCTGTCTGTCTCTCCCGCAGCGACTGGCACTGTGTCTGAATTCAGCTGCATATATTTTCATTTCGAGTGCACCTTCTGGAAGTGTGTCTCCAAGTACTATTCTCAATGGTGCTAGCTTGTAATGACATTATAATCTCTGAGAATACTGATAGTGCTCCAATAGCTCTCCTCCTTGGCGTGTCCCAAGGCTGCGAGCATGAGACCGGTGTGAGCTGAGCACTGATGCTTGGCAGTCCTAGACGCCTGCAGCTCCGCCATCTATCAGCTCGGCTTAGGCGGCTTCCACCGCTCAGGCTGACACGTTCTGCCCTGACGGGAGATTCAGGGACATATAACTCTTGTACATGTTAAGTTTTATTTCCCGACATGAAGCATTCTGCTGAAAAAGCCTCATATTCCTCTCATAAAAAGCGACACGGTGAACGCTCGGAACGTCGCAGTATCTCGTGGTACTCCCCGCGAACGTGACGGCCTTCTTTGTGACGTGACGGCGCCGCAGAACTGCTCGTGATTTCGAAAGACGGTTACCACAATTTGAGCGTGACGTGGTATCGTGTCATCAAAACGGAAATGTTTCCTTTTTAACGGTTTGACAATCAATCCCGACTCTGACTGGGGGTTAAAAAAAAAAAGAAAAAAAAAAGCCAAGTTCATTACTAACAGCTGCCACCGCCCGGAGAAAAACTAAGCCTTGATATCAGAGGGAGCCGAGATAAGAGAGGAGGATTAGTAGCCTGTCGACATGCTGAGGAGAAATCAGACGGCCCAGTGAAGCTGTCTGTGGCATCAAAGGTCGTCCTTATTAAAGATTATTATGAAAGGGCTTGGAGATACTGTCAGATGAGTGGATTACTGTGAAAATACAGTCAAAATATGGCGACAGGAGGCAGGAAGGTCAGGTTTTCGCTGGGTGATCAACCGAGGGGAGGGGGGGAGGGTTTCATCCCGGGTGCACACAATGCCTCCGTCAAAGGTGCCCCAAAGGTGCTCCTAAGTATATTTGTCACTGATGATTAGGAATCGCCGGGCTATGGAGCGCGGTTTTATGAATGCCAATACTGACTGCTTAAGGTGCTTCATCACTGTTTACTTAGAATCCAATTTATCATCGACCTGCAACGGGAAAGTCAGCAAAATTGTCCACTTACAGAGAAAGTGCTGCATCAGACAAAGTTTAATGGCCGCACTAATGCCTGCAGCCAGAAAATGGCTCTATCATCGAGCATTGATCAAGACGGACTAAATATAGAGGAGTACAATGTTGCATAAGTAACAGCTCGGATTGTAAAGGCCACTTCAGCGGCAGTAGATCAAACTGCGAGGGATATATCATCCTTCTGTGGCTTAAAAAATGTGCCATTCGCGGGACTTTTTCATTAAAAACGTGGCAGCGAAAAACCGGTTTATCTGATTCCTCCAGTCAGACGATTTCCTGCAGGTGAGTAAAAAAAAAAAAAGAAAGAAAAAAGAACAAAGTTAATCAGTTATGATGTCGGCCGTTTGAACGAATCATCGATTCAAATCAAAGACCTAACAGCATTTTCCACTCTGCCTCCCGAGGATGCAAAAGAGGACTGGAGGTGTGTTGCGCGGCGGCTTTGTGGAGATTATCCGGCCTGTAAGAGGTGATAGAGGATATTTCGTCTCCCCGCTCTTCTTCCTGTGTGCTGCTGTGCCGTGGCTACAAATTGGAGCCCCTGTAATGGGATGCAGAACAGTGACAAATGGTTTCTTTTACAGTATATAGGCTCATCCCTCTGACTTTGCCGCTGCCCTTGACATTTACTGTCGGAGAGCGATGTTCACAACAGTTTGACTTATAATGGCGGGGTATTAAAACACTTAGGCCTTTTCCTTTTTTCCCTGGATGTGAAGCTAAACATCTTGATCATGAGTGTGACGCTGCTGACATTATACAGTTGGGTCCGGTCTCCCTCTCTCTCTCTCTCTCTTTCTCTTTCAGGTATTCGACTTTCCCTCTTCGGCTTTACCGAACATGTGTCTGCCAGTGTAATCATCTGATTATAATCAGATGCGGTATTAACTTCTGCATCTAGATGTGCAATCCGGATCTGATTACTGGCTTATCCTTGCATGTCTATCTGATGTTAATAGGCTCGTTATCATGATCCTGCCCGCGCTGTGATCATATCTCAACATGGGTACGAGGGAGGCGGAGCAGGCGGACGTGGAAATCACAAACAATGTGGGATGGAGCCGGTTTGTTTCATTCAGCCGCTGCCAAAAACTTTTTTTCGGCTGTTTTGGATTCAGAGCCATGGTCAGGGGCCATAGTTTCTAATTTGCACAAAGCTCAGTCCGATAAAAGATCAATGAGTCAGGCAGATTAGACCAACATATTCAACTAAACCCATCTGCCCCTGGACTTTCTACTAGGGGATGGAGATGGGAGGATAACAAGGTTAACGAGGGGATGCATTTTGGTCATCTTGGGACCAATCCCCCAACGAGCATCGCTCTTCTGCAGCTCGTTGTCAGGCAGCCTCAGATAGCTGTACGGGGATGAGTTTGGTGACATTTTTAACTTGTTGGGTGTATTATTTTCAAACTATAAAAACGTATTATATTAACTCATTATCCAGCGGTGCGTCACTTCGTTTCATGCATGTAGTCATCCTCTCTTTAGGGCAGAAGGAATATGATCTGTTTAAAGGGGCAATTTGTAAGAAATGGCCAGAATTTTAGTTTTGAGCATTCAAAAATGACGAAGAAAAGACAATGCTGACATTATGTCAAATATGTCTACGTATTGTGTTGTGTTGCAGAGATGTCAACTTAAGTTACTCCTGTCTCACAATACCATCATAAAAAGAGCTGATAGCTGAGTTTAAGAGCAGCAAGTTTTCAAGAAAACAAAATATACTCAAAAACTATTAAAAACGGAAATACTTTCACTCCTATTTTAACCTTAAAACAAAACTGCACATCTTCTGAATTCAAGTATTTCTCGTTTACCAAACTCGGACGAGCTTTCCTGCCTCGTTAATTCATCATGAAAACAAAATATAACTCACCAAAACAGTGCTGGATTGTCTTTCCACGATCACCTCTGCTTTGCCCTAAATAACCCCTCAGTTCATTGAGTAAAATGTAAAAAAATACTTCAGCCTCACAGGCATTTTCGTCGGCCGCCTGACACCCGACGCTGTCTCTCCTCTGACACCTCACGCTTCTCCTGTCAGCGCCCTCCGTGTCCTCGTCCTGCCACTCACGTTCTCCTTATCCGGCGGCTGATTTGTGCTTTTTACAGTCTGAGCTTCCTGTGAACCACATGAATCTTTTAATCAAGCCGTTCCATTAACCGGGGCTTCAATGCGAGCATGCACACTTTAATATTTTCTTTGCTAAAAGAGCACGGAGGTCTCCTTACTTGCCACTTACTCCAAAACTGCAGGGAAGGAGAGGCCCTTCTTTTTTTTTCAGACAAAGTCTCTGTGCAGCACTTCACAGTATTTGCACTCCATTCAGCTGTTCAAATATCCTGCTGAATGATTTTTATGACGCTGTGGGGAGGCCCTGCGGTCTGCTGCCCAGGTATTCTGTACATAAAAGAGTAATTTCTTTTAATTGTGTCTCTCCCCGGGCCAAGTTGGCCATTTGGCCGACCTGAGGGAGGATGTGGGTTTGCAGAGTCTTTGTGGCAGCACTGTCGGGGACGGCCTCCACATTGATTACATTAAGCGCAAGTTCTGATTGTTAACAAAACAACTTGCAGGCGAATTTTATCCAGTTCCATTAATGTTTCTCTGTAATGCCGCGTGATTAAGAACATGTCAAGGTTGCAGGTTGTGTCCTCGTGGCTGCACTTCCTTTTGGACTGAACAGGTTGTTTTTTTTCAGCGCTCAGAGGACCGAGCTTCTTAATTAAAACACATTTCATACCTTTTATCTGTGCTGCACCAACAGGTTTAACAGTTTTGTTGTTTTGAATTAACTGCTAACTATGAAGTAAACAATCTTACAATGTAATTATACCCCAAATTTAAAGGATGGTGCCTCTGGGAGACGACAGCATCAGTCATTTGAGTGAGTGCCGACGTACAGTATATTTAAGTCCCAGTGACAAAGCCCTCTAATGGCTGTAATTATTACAGCAGCAATAAAGGAGGAAGTTAGGTGATAAAGCACGACAGAGTCCCTGTGGAGAGGAAGTTAAAGCGAGTAGATCAACAAAATGTTGGTTTCCATTTCCCCGACCATGAATCAACTTTTTTTTTTAACCCAAATCTTTTTATGATCTTACCCTTTATTATTGTTACCATAATAATGAAGGTCACATCTTCTTTAAGGTGCAATATGCAAGAATTTTAGCAAAAAAACATCCAAATAAATAACAAAAGTATCAACAGTATGTGACAATATGTTAAAGACATCTGTGTATTGTATTGCAAAGATATCTACAAAGTTAGCAAGAACTTTGGTTTCAAGATAGCGTAGAAGTCATAAACATTGGTGTCTATAAATAAATATAAATATATGATTGAAGACAATCAGCAACTGGGAGCTTGTTTAAATTGAGTAGGGCATGAAAATGTATTTCCAAATTGTTCATATCTTTGTGCAAAAGGTCTGAATTAAAAAAGCAGCAAAGCAACTGAAAAAGTTAGACATTACCATCCTTAGCTAGCTCTCACTAACAGGCCTTAAAAATTACCAGAGCTCAAGTTAGAAATGAATGTAAGTTGTACTTTCTTTTCTGTTGTTCTTTCAGTTCTTTGAGTTATCCCTGTTGTAATTCATCAGAAAACATTCCCACACTGGATGGAAAAGCCCAGCAGGCGGTGAACATCTGCCTTCTGTCCTCCCTCTCTCTCTCTATTTCCATATCTCTCGGAGTTTTCTCTGCCTCTTTCCCCTTTTTACGCCGCCTTCCCTCGGTTCGGAGGAATGTATTCCCATGGTGGCCTCTGCTGCTTCAAATGCGCTGACTTCATCCTCCGATCTGAGAACAACTCTTGTGATCAGGCAGGATTCTTTCTTGTCGGGATCGCCTACTGCTTCGGTACCCCTTTCTTCCTACCCCCTCTTATTTCCATCACGTCCTCTTTCTTCTCTGCCTCGGCAACATTTCCCTTTTATTTTCGAAGCCGCTCGCCTGCAGTCTGTTCCGTCAGCCGCGTTCCTCTTTCGCCTTATTATTGCTTCTGAGCGTTAGAACATCAGCTTTACAACTTTTCACATTGGTCCGGTCCCATGAAAATTCATCCGGCTTGAATTTCCTCTTAGGCCAAACAGAAGATATGTGCAAGTCATTCTACAGTGTTGAAGTGATTCCTCATTTTCTCAGTCTTTCACTGTAACTGTATGTGCTGACAAATGCTCATGTTTTGTTCAGGGGTTTCAAAGACATCTGAGCTAATCAATTTTAATACTATTCAATAAGGTGACAGGTCATAAACCGGAGTAAGAAGTCCAAACAGAAATGTGAATCATGTATTAAAAAGAGTCATAAACAAACCCAGAGAGGATAAAGTGGAAGACATCAGGCCGTGTAACCCAGATCTATTTGGGCATTGCTGTGGCTAAGTGGTTGGACTGTCAGCTCGCATCAAGAAAGACTAGTGCTTGTCGCCAAGGCGCTTTCTCTGTGGAGGTCACATATTCTCCGTGTCGCCCTCGTTCTCCAGTTTCCTCTCAGACTCTGCAGACATGCAATCCAGGGCGACCGGGAAACCTAAATGACTTATATTTAGGAATGGCACTGCTTGTCTGTTCAAGTTGGTTCCCTGTTTTATAGCTGGAAACGGGAACATGAAGTGTTAAGAAATGGGTTCAGTACACATCAGGACTAAACAGCACACGACACGCAACCTTTGACCATTCCATGTTTGACTTCCTACTTGCATGTAGTTGTTAGAAAACAATTGAGTTAAATGGTTAAAGGGTCGAGGTACGGAGTCTTTGTTTCAACCTTTTATTCTACATCACATTTATACGCTGCTAATCTGCAACAGTATTTTGAGGGAAATGTCACGTCATCTGAAATCTGGCTACTTGAAAAATGTCTAAGCAGAACAGATCTTCAAAACAAAGGAGCCAGACCTCCTGGAGGAATAAACACCTGGGGTCACATCAGATTTTGTTTACTGATAGGAGAAGAGCTCGGAGATTACTTTTAAACTCGTTGGATCAAACAGTGGACTTGTCCTCACTCCTGTTTATCAACCTGACTGCAGCAGGCAGTGCTAATATGTTCCCCCGTGTGTCGCTTCTTGCTAGCTGTTTCGGGTGAGTAAACAATCATGTGACCAACGTGAACAAACACAATAAACATTTTTGATAAAATCCTATCTTCTAAACTTCCTTTCTCAGTGAATCTCTTTCAAAAGTGAGGCTATGAGCAGCAGTTGACCAAATAAAATGCATCATTAACTTGAGTAAATTTGAGGACTTCTCTGGGTTTGAAAATTGTTGGAAAGGTTTGCGATAATATAAGTGCACAATCACAGAATATATAACAAAGGTCTCGTTGACGCTCACTCACTGGAAGATCAGAGGTTAGATCCTCAGCCTCTGCTGCATGTCGGAGGGTCGCACTTAATGACATATAAATATCTTGGGGTGTCTTTGAATGCAAAGTGCTGTAAGACTCCTGATGAGCAGGTGAGCACGTTGCATGGAAACCGCAGTCGTCGCTAGGCTCGGAAATTATAAGCTGTATTGTCGAAGCCCATTTACAATCCATCGAGAGGTGCATTAGATCTCTGCACATGAATATGGCTTTTATCGAAGTCAACCTTTTGTATGCTCAAGTGCGAGGCTGCTTGTGGTCTGATCCCTCAGATGGAGCTCTGCTCTTACCATGCCGCAAAGCTCGGAGAAATCAATAAGGTTTTTGAGTCCTATTGCTCGACTCTGTACAAACTGAACCTCCAGCAGAGAAGAGTTGCATGGGATACTTTCTAAATAGCCTTGAGCTTCTAACAAATTACCCAGAAGGCAGCCGCAGAATTAATTCAGCCCACAGAACTCTTTGAAATTACTTCCAAGGTACAATTTAAATAAAGACTTTTTAGTGAGGTTTGGGAAAACTTTCTCTCCCTTCAACACACACATGCAATAAATCATATCTATTGAAATAGTAATGCAGTTTTTTGTCTCACAAGCACAAACCCACAGATCTTAGCTAATGTTTTTTCTCTGCAGCTCAAACATGTCCTCCCTCAGGTCGTGACCAGACGGGGTTCACGGGAGGCCACCTCTCATTTTTTCCAATATCTGGAGGCTGTAGAACATTATCAATACCACAGACCTCTTTCTACCCTCCAGGAGTTGTCATCCGCTTGGAAGCAGACAAAAATGTTGGCTCGATAAAAGGCAATTATAGTGTGTCTTCCCATTCATTCGTTTTTGGGTTTTTTTGTAGCACAAAAACACAATACAAAAAGAAAAATGTTTAATACAGAAACATTTGTGGCTGAGCTGAACTTTTGCTGCATGTCCTACCTTCTTCTCTGCCCATAATTCCTGTTAGATGTCCAATAAATGCACAAAATGGCCCAATTTCTCGAGTTAATCCTCGAGGGAGAAATGAATGACATGACATGACATGAATGATCTCCCACAGTCCAGTGTTTCCTAAAGCGTCCTCGATAGTGCTCTGGACTTGGCAGAGTTGGTTTATGTGGGTATTTCAAGAAGATTTAAATTTCTCAGTGCATTTAGAATTGTTGCTCCGTTTCCCAATCTATTTAAAAACATACCCAGAAAATGAAAGTTAAGACACAGTCGAAGATATCAAACCTCTTTCATTCAAAAGGGCTTCGATAACAGGACATTCCATCAAACAAAGAGTTCCTGGATGCATTATTTAGTATAGTCTAATATACTCAATTCAAGATAATCTAACTTAATGAGTTAAGTTAATGGGGGCTCATTATGTACCTCACTGCAACCTTTGAATCTTCTGTCTACAGTTTGAGCAAAAGAAGTGAATTATTAACGCTGAGTGAATTATTTTAGTTATTACGGTTAAATGCAATTTCAATGAGATCGGTTTGATGTGCTCAACGACATTTGTTAACGTTAGCAATAGAGGGAGAGAGATTTGGTGAGTAGAAGCCAGAGAGGGTTCGACAAAACCAACTCTGCAACCGAGGGCTGAAAAAAACATCGGTCAAATGTTTTGGATGAATACAGTCAACAAACGTAGTCGATTTAGAGTTTGATTGTCTGGAGAAGTGATGGACGAGATGAGAGCACAATGGAAAGTGAAAAAATACAAAATGTGAAAGATTTTCATCCTTGGGAAGTTTTGCCAAAGATGTATTTTGTGTTCAGTGGTCCAGTGTGTATTTACTTTGCTTCAGCCTTTTCAATCCTTTTTAAAAAACTGTCTTTAGTTTCTTGTTATTCTGACCTTTAAAAACCTAGAACATCTTTTGCGCATCACATTTACTGAAAGGGCAACGCTAGTTACTTCACTGTTAAACAATTAAATGCTTTATTAACCATTTATTGAGCAATTGTTTATTTGAAAGGTTGCATTTCATTGTTTGTTCAGATTAAAATAGATGTAATTAATTATAAATTAACCATGTAATAATTATTATTACCACACAGTGTTCGCAATGAAACAGTATGGAAATGCCAGCCTTGTTATTTCACCAAACAAGGATCTATTTCATGATTTACATGTTATACAGGCCACAGAAGAACAAATATACAGCATATTCCTTTATTAAGGCCAAAGTTCAGAGTTTTTGCCCACAAGGTGAAATATTTATTTTGGTTTCCAGCTTTTATTTAAACCCTTTCAAGCATCCAAATGGACATATTTGGGATTTTGGAGCAGCAATGTTACATAAAACAGGACATTCAACACTCAGATAATAGGAATCTTTGTCTTTGTACTTAACATCAATTTAAGGCATCCAAATCACGATTGGGAAAAGTCATGTATCAAGCTGATTAAACAATACTGAGCTGTTAAAAAAACTCTCAAAAAACAACATTAGGTCTGATCAACTAAATTAACAATATTAAATGTGGTTTGTGTGGTTTTAAGTAATGCTGAAATTCATCGTTTTACGGCCTTGACCCATTTAATTTAAATATCCTTCTGCAGTCTAAAGTACATTCGCAGTAATTGAATGTATTTTATGGCACTAGGCACGCGCCAAAGTAATGTCATCCTCCTCCGCCCACAGCTGGCACGGAAACTACATTCACAGTTTTCAGACGTTTCAAACTCCCTCTCCGGTCTGGACGCCATCCAGAGACAACTGTCTGAACGGAGGAGAGATTCTTGTGGATGCACGGGATGTTTCAGGTCTTTTTTTTTATGCCCAAATGAGCTTGTTTTACATAACTGCCTTTAGTTCTGCACTTGTAATGCACGCTCATCGTTTGTAAAACGCTCGCTGAGTGTTCTCTCTCAGTCACCTTCACCATCATTTGCTATTCAGTCCGTACAGGGAACAAACTGCAAGTTTATTCACAACTCACATACGTTAACGTTTCATTCACGATTACAATATCTTCTATCTTTACGAAGAACAACATGCTCGTGAAGCACAATTTGCTTCTTGATAGACCCGAGTTTTCGGGTCTATCAAGAAGCAAATTGTGCTACCATACAACAATCTGTTTTCAATAAGAATTCTAGTCGAAAGTCATTTTAACAGTGGAGAAACTTGAGTGTTTTTCTTTCAAACGCTGTCCCCTGTGGTGTTTCACTTTCACTGTGATGCTCCGTTGCTACCCAACCCATTTCCAGTCCTGGCGATGCGCTAATGTTTTGGGTTACAGACTGCAGTGCGATGACATTTTGAGAGCATGTAGTTTCTTAAAATGATGTACACTGTGTTTTAATTATACAGGATGTTAGGGCAGGGAAGGACACAGGGAGGGATTTTATAGAAATTAGAAACAAACATAATGTTTGGAGTGGCAGGATTGTTTATAAATCAGTTTTTCCCTATTAATTATAGTAATAATCCTGAATATTTTGTGGCGATGTGTTCAGCATTTTCAGCAAAATACACTTTGTCGTTAACTCTAAATAAAGCTGCAGCACTTTTAGAGGATACTGGCCTCATTGCGTGTCAAAGATGTATTGAATGCAACCTCAACACTTCCCACTGTCACAGCCTCACATCACAAAAGTTAAACTGGCCAAATAAGAAGTGTTTTTTTTATAGTGAGTCAGTCATTGCTGGTCAATTATTGACTGACTTCTTCAGCAGAACAGCAGGGATGTGTTCGGCTGAACTGTACACAGTCACACCAGCTGCTTTCCTGATGTATTCTTGACAAAGTAGCTGCTCAAGGAGTGTTTGCTGCCCCGAGGGTTCTTGGACCTGTAGAGCTAACATATGCCTAACTTTAAAGCCATCTTCTCACTTTCCAGGTAAATATCAAAATATGGTATGTGATTTCTGTCACTAGGAGTCTCTTTACCAGAAGAAAACACAAGTTGCATGCTGAGGGTTGTATTTAGACCACTTGGTTATGGGGTTTGGTCTGGGGCACGGCTGCTGCTCAGAGTCAGCTAGCTCTGGAGGTGAGAGTCGGATGCAGAGCCAGAACTTCTGGAGGGATAAACACCCCGAGTCTCATCGGATTCTGCTCTGATCTAGAGGCATTTAACGCCAGAAGGAGAGCTCGGAGATTATGATTACATTTTTGAGATTTATCTTCACTCCTGTTTATCAACCCGACTGCAGCAGTGATCCACAGAGGTGATCTCCACTATCCAGTACTTACAAAGAGGTGAAGGAAAAAGAGAACCAGGGTCTCTGGTGAGTGCTGAGTTTAATCAGAGTTGACCTGAATTGAAAATCTATCGAAGTGACTAAGACGTTAACGGCCCAGGTAGTGTTTTAAAGTTTTATCCATCTTACGTCTAGTCGTGTTCGCTGACGACCAGGTTACAGCGACATGCGACTATGTATGATGCACATTTACCCCGAGTTAACTTGTTGATTTCTCTGGGTTTTAATGTTGTTGGAGATATTTGGGAGAAAGTAAGAACTCAACTCAACAAAACAAACACAGTCTTGTGGTTTTTAGCCATTCAATACAGCTTTCTTGAATATTATATCTTATTAGATATAATATTAAAAATAAAGCTTATATTCAGTAAAACAAATGTTTTACTGCCAAGGCCTTCTCGTACTCACTCTGCTGGTGAAGATTACTTGATATGAGCCAACGCACTAAATGTCCCTCGTCGTCTAAATAGTTAATTATTGGGAGTACAGAACTACTGAGGTGTGGTTAACGTTAGACGGGCACCATGCTGTTGGTTAAAAGTTTAAAATGTCAACACTCACTTATTTATGAGATGGAACAGACTCACATAATGTTTTAACAAAGAACAGAAGATAACACGTTTTCCTCATTTTATCCCAAACTTCAGTTTATTTGTCTGGCAGCTGATTCATCTTTGCATCTTGTTTTATCTTTGGGTGTTTTTCCTACAGCCATCCTCTCATCTGTGACTCGCCCGCCCTGAATGAGGAATAAAGACTACACGCAGCTGATTAATGAAACAATGGAGAACATGTCTTACACAACACGAGATAGTTCTGCATTGTGCTCTTTCTGCAATAAAACCACAAAGAAGTGTTCAAAGCACAAAAGGCTGGTGACGAGCGACTGTATTTCCTACCCACAGGCTGTTCAATACAATGTGTAATGGAAGATCAGAGTCTCCGGCCTACTGGGGGATTACTGCAACCTCTGGCTGAACCACACGCACACAAACAAACAAATGAGCTTTAGGAACGCCGTACGACTGAAATCTTGTCGTTTGTATAAGACAAAATCCATGTTGTGCCGCCGCCTGCCATAGATGACATTATGCATAATTACGCCCTTTTATGATTTCAATCGCAAATGTGACAAAGGGATTTGACAGCTTTAAGAACTGGCAGCTTTGAAAGCGGAAACTCATCGAGGCCTATTTATGCTCCGACAAAGAACCTCTGTTGCAGCATTTTAAGATCAAACCATTACAAATCAAACAAAAACTGATTTTGAAGGTTTTTGGGCTGCTTTCTCTCTCATTCTCGCAGCAAAAGTCAGGAATTTTTCACGTTTAATTGATTTTTTAATTCGTTTTAAGATGAGATATGATTCAGTCTGGTTTTTGGACACCATTAGCTTTCAAATCAATACTCACACATCATCAACAACACCGTATATTTATTTCTTTGCACTATTTGTGTCGTTCAAAACTGACAGACCACTTGACTTGTATTGATGGTAATTGGTTATTTTCATATATATTTATATAAATGGATAATTTTTTCAGTTTCATGAGTCATAAGTGGGTAAGCACAGAGTCAGCTTAGCAATAAGATTCACAATAGCTGCACTAGTAATTAGTGTATGTTACTTTTGAGGGTAATGTCAAATGATCACTGATGTTACAGAGATATCTGCTGAGAAAAGTAACTTGTTAGAGAGGTTTTGCATTACCAAAACTATAAACAACCCTGTGCAATTCCTTGCGCATGCTGCTGCTTATACTGTCTAGAAGATTCACATATTTCTTTAAACGTATTAACTGTACAGGCATTAAAAAGCCATATTCAAAAACAACCCCAAAAACCTGTAACTCTGCAGGACTGTAATAAAAAAGGAACAAAAGACGCAATATCCCCCTTCAATATCCCCGCTTTTGTGTTTGACTACAATAAAAAATAATTGAGTGGGGACAGAAGTGCATATTGTCCAAAAAGTTCACACAATGTGTAATTATTTTTTTCAACTTCAGTGAAATGAAAGTAAACAGAAACCAGCGACTCGGATAGCCTGGAGTACATTGTGCTTTTTTATGGAGACAAAAGAAACAGAGGAGGAAATACAATGAATGTGTCGCAATAATGGATTACTTCTCAAATGTAACCATTAAACGTGGACATTTATATATGAAAAAAAAATGCCATGAATGAAATATAACGCTTTATAAGTCAAATGAGGATTTGTGTGTATATAGAAGATATATAGAATATATTTAAATTAAGATCAGTTTGCAAACAGAAGTATCCTGATAATCCTAGCAGTCTTGTGATATCGTTGCACTGCCCTCAACTTTCTCAACCTCAGCTCAGTACAAACTCTTCTAAACGGATTTGTTTCTTCATTTTGATTCTAACTGTTTCATATTTTCATCGTGTTTTAACGTCAATACTTTTATGTATCATGGCTAAACATTACATGCTCTTTCATTCTAATACCAACATAATCATTAGATGTTCAACAGGATATAATAGGCAGAGCTTCATTTATTCCAAAATCACAATAAGGATGTATAATGTCCTTTATACTTTACTGCATTTGTGTATAGATCTCAACTTCTCTGACACTTCGTTAGCTGTGTTTGTTCGTCTTTGTTGTCCGTTTTTGTAGCCATTATGTTTTGTCCTCTGTGAATACACTGAGAACAATAAAAAAGAGAGAGAGTGTATTCTATTGTGCACATTTTGCAGGATTAAGTTTATGTTTCCAACTTATAAAAAAAAAGGTGTAATTGGTTCTTCTAATTGTTTTAACTCCCACGCCTTATGAAACACAAAAAACTTGGCAGCTACCGCCCATAGGTTAGGACACACGGAGCATTCTAAAAAGGGCTAATTAGCATTAGAGACAAACTGATAATGGAGGTGCGGATCCACAAATTGCAAGGAAAAAGTTTGTTTACGGGTGAAATCATTTAGTGGAGAATATTGTTTCATCCCAACACAGTTTGAAGGACTGCATGATTTATGTAAAGCAGCAATCACCATGCGTCTGAGAGTGCCAAAATCCTCGACCCAGCGTGGATGTGACCTTTCATGCTAATTCAGAACCATTCATTAAAAAAGGGGGGGGGAGAGAAAAACACTTGCATCTAAATAAGACAGACTGAGATTTCAATATGCAACACTTAACCGTTTATCATTTAATTGTGAGTATTGCGCGTTGTTGGGAAATTAATCGAGGCTCTCAGAAAAAGCCCGGCAAAGTCAAGAAGAGAATTCTTTTGCATAATCAAATATGCTAATCAGAGGAGAAGTGGAATTAATCTGCAGCCGTAGACCGAGCCCCTAGATTAGTGCGGGAGAACAACAATAGGGTGGGAGATGCCAGAGTGTGCCGCTGCACGGCCGATGCTTATTGACACGAGCCACGTTTGTTCTTTATGCAAATGTATGCATCTGTAAAGAGCCGCGGCACACAGATGTAGACCTGCATTTGCATTATGAGATGCTTTTATTTTAACGTGCATTGCCACGTTGAATCGAAAGGGAAACAGAGATGCACCTATCAGTCATCGCTGGGTAGAAACTGTCAAGAATGATTTCACGTCAAGCATTAAAAATGCAACATTTGATCAGATTGTAGTAGAAGTGTTGGGCCGCTGACCATGTGGCAGATTTGATCTTTGGTCTGGGAGTGAAAACATGTTACATAACAACCTACATATCTCTTGTGAGCTGATACAGTTCAGTGAAATGTGCCTATGAGCTGACAACAGACCCTAAACCTACAGAACCAGATTTATAGAAAGTGAAATAACACTACACAAACCCTGTTACACTGAAATATGGCTGAGGCCTTGTTGAAAGTAAGCGAGACAGCTAAAACAAATAACTTTCGAGTCCTTCTCTGAGACAGAAGTGTTTTTACTCCGAGGTTCATTCCCGACCGCCAAATTGCTTTAATACAGCGCACACACACTCTGTTCATCTAAGAATGTAACCGCGAGGAGGAAACATTAGCAAACGCTATTATGAATCAGCTCGCTCGCACACACACACACTTATACACGCTGACATTAATGCGGAGAGGTCAAATTAATAGTCATCTAAACTGCCAGCGGGCTCGTCCCTTTTTTTTTTTTTTCTCTCCTCCGAAGTCTGTTTTTCTATTCATGCCCACAGTGCCGGAGCGATCTCTGTGATGATTCCTTATCAACATGCACAAGTTCCTCGACCTTTGAATGCGCGGAATAACCCAAATACCAAAAGAGAATAATGATGATTAACTGCAGGCATTTTCTGTAATTAATGAGAATTACCAGAGAATCCATAATTAATGTGGAAGAGCGAAGAAAAAGTCATTGCCAACTCTTGATGTGTGATTAGAACAGAGAAAGAGGCACTTATCTGCAGAAAAAATGAACTTTTAGAGAATTTGTCTCAGTTGTGTAATTCAGTGCCTCTTTTCTTTTTCAGATCAGTGGGAAAGGTGAATGTCATGATTCTTTCCAGCAGAAAAGACTTTATGGATTCACATCTTTTATGTAATTCTACTAAAGAATATCCATTTAAATAAGGGCTGTTGAATCGATGGCAGATGAATCACATATTTTTTATCTGTTCTAAATGAACATTGAAGGGATATTTTTACTCTTACTCTTATTAACATGGGAGTGGACAACTGTGCTTGCTTTATGCAAATGTATGTTTATTATTACTGCAGCTTCCAAAACGATGACAGATTCTGTCCAGAGGGTTCTCCAGAATAACCTCAAAAGGTACTGCATGCTGAAAACATCGCAAATTCAAGCCCAACAAGTAACAACATATGGGCATATTGGCATCAGTGTAACATTCCTTAGTGTCCAATTGTACTCTTGTAAAGGTTAGGGTTAGGGTTACCCTACCCTAAACAGTTGCTGTGTCTCAATTCAGGGTCTGCATCCTTCGGAGGAGCATTTGAAGTCCAATTATGTCACAACGCCGCACGAAGGCTGTGCCAATCCGAAGGCCTCTTCCAAATGCAGCCCACAAACGCGGCCTTCTATTCCCTGTTTTGGAGGACACACCACTATGATCCTTCGTGGCCTCACATATCCCAAGATTCTTTGCGCGCCCGAAAAAGAAGAAGGAAAGAGAGAAAATGGCGACATCGCGTGTCGTAGATCGTCATTGTCGCAGGCCTGGGCGGCAGATATCGTGACGTAAGGGGAAAACATCTTGGCAACCAGGAAATGCTCCAAACGCGAGCCCGTCCCATTTAACAACGGTTAAAGCGGTTAACAAGGCCTCGCCTTCGAAGACCGCAAAGGCTGGGTCCTTTGAAGGATGCAGACCCTGAGTTGAGACACAGCAAGTGCTGCAGCCTCCCATTTTGCTATCGCTCTTGAAAGTTTGTCTCATATAGAGTTGTCCTGGCGTCTCCGTTTCAAACTGTCCAGGGTGGTCTGCCTTTGGCGAACGAGGGAGGAGGGCTCTCTGCATCGGCTGTGTGCTCGGCCAGCAAGTTGAGTCTCAACGTTCTCCGTTGGTTACTCAGTTCACGTCGACAGTAAATGTAAACAACTTTGTTCTTGTAGAGAGAACCATCTGGCCGGGCTTTGAGGCTGAACTTTGCATTTAAAAGACCCTTTTCTTGATCTATTTCTGCTTTAAGAAGGTTCGTTTCTGCTCGCCATCAACAACGTCACTGCTGCATCATTTCCTGGAGCGGGCCGAGGGACGTAACGTGCGTGGGTTAACTGTGCGTCAGGAAAATTTAGCGCCGTTAAGACGAATTTGCGTTAATACATCATTATCGCGTTAACTATGACAGACCCAATTTAAATACATATGTGTGTGAAATAATGCTGCAGTTGCCATTCGCCTAGTTGTATGGTTGACATACAGAGCTACAGTAACTATAGTGACTATAAATAATATAAAACATCTGCTTTTTGCAGCTGAAAACTTAGGCTAGTCTAAAAAGAAATACATAAAAAATCATCTCACACACAGATGAAGGGAGGTCAGCGGGATTTGTGAGAGCCCTTGACAAAAGAAAACAGACATTGCATGTTTCCACTTCTTCGAGAGGCGACTGGCATTGTAATGACTTGATGATTGCGCGCGGGCCCCACCTTTTCATTCGATTCGACACTCGCCTGTTCTTACCTCTGTCCTCCCCTGTCTGGTCCATCTCCGCGGGCATCGACGAGGATCCCGACCAATCAGGGAGACGACGGCGACGACAGCTAAAATCACAGCGAGGTGAAGAGGCCGAGGCGAGCGCAACTTTGATTGATTTGATTCTGTTGCCTCTCAGAATGAACGCTCGGTCGCGGGGACAAACTGTCAGCAATGCAGGAAAGTCAAGACAAAAAGACAGACGAAAAAAAAGCTGTGAGGTACCTGTTCAGTAAATTAAACGGATTCATGGAGGAAGCGGGGAGGCCTCACAGAATGATTTCCAATAAGAAGGACATGGATGAATATGGTGAATGGCAAACCTGCTGCCGGATGCATTTGTTTTGAATCCTTTCTGTGAAATTAAATCCTCAGCTGATTATGAGAGAATGGTATTGCATGCACGAGGAGGCAGGAATAGAAAATATGAAACAATTCCAAATGTTGAGAAGTGTTTTTCTCTTACCCCGGTCGGAAAAATAATGCTCAGCGCTGATGCCGCTACCCTGTGCAGGGTTGGCTCTCGCTGATAGAAATCATCAAAGAAATGGCTTTCCATGATTGCAGCTAATGTTTGCATTGAGCTGCTTGCCAGTTTGAATATAATCTCCGCTGCACATTTATGCATTTCTTTCTTTGATTTGAGATCGCCGTGAGATATCACACACCTGCCTTCCACGCAAATGCAGAAAAGTTGACCGGGCGGGTTCGCTTGACTTATGGCGAACACGAACTCGCTGTTTAAAAGGTCGTGTAATTGCATTCTTATCGCTAAAAAAATCTGGTGTTATTCTGACAAAAAGCTCCCGATAGACTGGCAATTTTCAGACAGTGTTCTTGCTTCTTCCTCCGTGGCGCTCGGCTGGCAGCGTCTCAGAGCTCCAAATCCTGGCCAGGAGGCCGCTGTGTACATAGATGGTATTCACTGTTAATCTGATTAGGGTGAGGAGATAGGGATGCCTGGACTATATGTCATCTGAGAACAGCATCACCGCTATTGATTAACTGAGCAAACATCAGATGGAGACACCAAACATTTACACAGAAATGTACACACTCTCTCTCTCTCACACACACACACACACACACACACACACACTACCTGCTATTCTGGGCTCTGGCAGATGGTGGTCAGATAGACTCAGATATAGTAAATGGGTTCATTTTCGTCAGGCACGTTTCCTGCCAAACCGACGCTGTCCGTCCACTCCACCAACAGGCTGCTGGTGATAATACATTGGAACGGAGACAGATGTCTCTCATCAAACTACCAACTCATTCATAATGGAGTGAAAATTAGAACCCCAGAAGGCCGTAACGAGCGATGATTGCGAGGGCGAGTGTTTCGTTTTCCAA
This sequence comes from Diplodus sargus, assembly GCA_903131615.1. Lineage (NCBI taxonomy): Eukaryota > Metazoa > Chordata > Actinopteri > Spariformes > Sparidae > Diplodus > Diplodus sargus. Next base: position 3,663,490 of record CAEMYA010000069.1, on the reverse strand, counting down.
ACCAGACCTTACACCTGTGACAATACCTGACCAAATTTTGATCCATGATTCCCCCAGATTTGGGAGGCACCCCGCCATCGCACCTCATTGATCATGTCGACTCGTTTTTTCTGATTAAAACCCGCGTCGCTTTGCAGAGACGAGGCATCCATCTGTCGTGCCGACGGGAGCCATGTGTGTTTGGACAAAGTCGTTGTGTGTGTAAACGCTGTAATGCTTATTTGTCCGTGTGAGCAGCGAGAGAGCGACGACTGGGATTACAGAAGAGAATAGACAAATAGGGAGTAATCTGTCAGGGGTGTTGTGGGGGGCGGGGGACTATTGCCTGCCCGGGGGCCAAATGTCCCGACTGTGTTTGCTTTATGTGTATAACAATTTGGATCCACAACCCCCCTTGTAATTACCAAATGTTGTTGACTCCCAAACATTACATGGCGTCAAAGCTGTTGCAGACAATTAGCAATGTGCAACAGAGGGGCTGGTGTTGCCAAAACTGAATGATTTTATGCAATTCAGATTTTTAGCTAAGCTAGTAGCTTGGTTGTATCGCTGGGCAGTCGGTCAGTCAGTCCGTTACTAATATTGTTCTATATCTATGAAGTTTATTGACTTTCATGGTCTCCAGTGGATGAATCCTACTGACTTTGGGTATCTCCTGGCATTTTGTCCAGGGCTACAGTTTATGGTAAAAATGGTTCCAAAACTATTTGGTTCGATTGCCATTCCATTTGGTACAGATACTCATGTTCTCCAGAGGATGTATCGCAATGATTTTGGTAATCCTCGCACCATTTTTCAAAAAAATCAGGATGCTCCATTCAGTGGTGGTTCCCAGACAATGGACCCCAATAACTTAAGTAACCCCCTGATGTTTCCTCTACACCACCAGGAAGTTGTCATTTGTGGTTTTAAGTGTAAGTCTTGACAACTATTGGACGGTCCTGCCTGTTTATTTGGACATTCATGTTCCCCAGTGGATGAACCTTATCAAGTTTTGATGGCATCTGTATTTACATCTAGCACCGCCACAAGGTCAAAACGTTCAATTAATCCAGTGAAATGTACTGAATGGTAAAGAGACATTAATGGTTCCCAGAAGATGAACCTTAATAACTGTATTGACACCCAGAGGTTGACATTTGTGGTTTAAAGTGAAAAGGCTCATCGAACATTTTTGTAGGTATTGCTTTTTTTAATTTGGTACAGCCATTCGTCTTCTGTGGAGGATGAACCTCAATGACTTTGGTGAGCTTCTTACATCGAGCACCACCAGCAGGCCAACATTTTCTACTAATCCAGTAAAATGGTGCATACTGAATGAATTAGTTAAACATTTTCTACATACATCAACATTCTGGATAAGGACAGGTTTTGTTCAGCAGTATAACCTTGGAAATTAACACCATATCTATGATTTTAAAGCATAAATGTAAACCCAAAAGGAAGACTTTTCCCTTTCACAACAACTATTGCATGGACTGCTGTTAGAGGCTGACATTTAATTACCTTGTTGGTCTCTCGTCTTTTCACGTAGCGTCACCAGGAGGTCAAAAAACATCAAATGAATGAATTCAATGAAATGTCTTCGCTCATGTCGTAATTTTCCCAGTACTCAGCCTCCGCTGAAATTTGTATTTAGCGATAGTTAGAAAATGTAAAACTACTGTAAGATGATAAACACTGTAGACGTATCAGGTAAATGGATTCAGTGCTGTCAATGTGAGCATGCTAGCATCTGGCTCCAAGCGAGAAAAATGTCATTAGCATGGCTGTAGCCTCTGTTTCTTACTGAATCTCAGATTTCAAGGTAAGATATTCACATTTCAACCCGTCTCACTTTTAATTGGAGTTAAGCACTGAAGCTCGGTCTTTCACGTCTTTCATCTCATCTTTGGCCTCCGTTTGTTATTTTATATCCTCAAGGTTTGTTTATGGGTGCTGTTAAAATTCAGCGGTTGTGGTATTTGAGCAGGGTAAGGAATTGCAATTGAAGTGCAAACGAGACGTGTTGGAAGGCGCCCCGAGGGATGCGGTCAGGGTTACGATGTGGCAAAGAGAAGCTCGGCAATGAAGAATAAAGGTTAGAGTGCGAGGGGAATGAGACTCTGCAGACTCTGCGGGGAATACTGATCTCATGAGAGCATTTAAAGCCATTATGGAAGGGGCAAACACAGCGCCGTATTTTAAAACCATCCCCTCAGCCGCAGAGATAACGAAGCTTACTCCCTCCTCCACATCTTCTTCTAGTAACAGGTACAGGGACATGTTTCGTGCATGCCCGCTTTATGCTGAATGTGACCAAAACAATTAGGATATCAAATTAAGCTTTAATGATTCCCGCATTTCTGAGTCAGCTAAGATGGATGCACTGTAGATAAAGAAGTGGTGGAGGGAGCCGGGGCTGAATGGAAGACTGACTATCAGATAGAGATTCACTTTCTCCTCTAAGGGAGGGGAAGTGGCCATTAGTCAGGGAAGTAATCTAATCAATGTTGTTGTGCACAACAGCGCAGACAGCCGCGACGCATCACCGAGCGCTATTATTCTTAGTCATGTTCTCGTTGAGGGGGAAAACACCGGCCCAATCCTCCTTCCGCTCCGTGTGTGCAGGTCCTGCAGAGGGGAGGCTGGCTACATGCTGTGCTGCAGACAGGAGCAGAGGGGGAGGACGGAGAGACTTCTCCGGACCCCGAGAAGCCGCACCGACTCCTAATATCACATCCTGGTAATGCATTTGAAACAGCAATATAAACGCAGCAGATAGCAGTGTATCATCAGCGTCCCCACTCCTGCACAAACTGTACTTAACATTCAGTCTCCCGCTGCGCCGGTTTATGTCCTGTTGCCCATCCTGGTGCTGATAATCTCTGACCGAGCTGCAGGAGAGATAAGTCGGGATGAAAGAGGAGGAGAGTGGAGCGCGGTGCTTTTGATGGCCGACTGCCACGGGTTCAGTCTGGGTCGGACCGCGACGCACTTCACTTCATAAACTTTCGGGGGCTACAAAGCCCAGAGGGAGCACGAGGATTAGACAATAAAGTTCAGCAGTGAAAGGTGCTAATAGTCTTTCTGTATTCCTTTATTTAACTGCACACATCATTAGTTATTATAGTGTCTTTTTTCCTTTTTTCAGCCTTGATTTTCTGTTGCTGTCACAGAAAGAAAGAAAGAATGAACGAAAGAAAGAAAGAAGGAGGGAAGGAAGGGAGGAAGAAAGAAAGAATCTAATATAGAATATTACAGCACAAAATTGAACAAGACCAGAACACTGTTTACATAATTATTGATTGAGATATTGTTTCCTGCTTTAGTCCAACAAGGTTAAGAAGCAAACAACTACAGAGTGTATCAGGTATTAATATTTAACACATTCTGTCCGCGTGAAGGAATCTTAATAAAGCTGCTGCTGAAGATTTGTGGCTGTAATGCATTTGTTGTAAATCCTGAATAATGTGACAATGAGCCTGTTTCACGTATTGTGGAATAAAAGGAATTCCTCATCGCCCGCTGACACGCGCTCGGTCTTTATCACAGTTAAAACCCCTCCCGAGGTTAAGTGATTTCTTGATAGACAGTTCATTTGGAATATAAATTCCTTTGAGGCTTTTTGCAATATCACTGAAAGCACATTTATGGCAACTATAAATCACCTGGCACTCCATCATAAAAGCATAGTCCCCCATTGATTTGGGACCTTTGGAGCCCGGGCCGTGTTAATGGTGCACCGACTCCTTGTCCTCTGCTGTGCAGCTCTGTCCTCACCAGAAGGTCGACCTTGGCATCCTGCAAGCGATGTGGCAGAATTAACAAAAAAAGTAATTTAACACGTAAATATTTCCTTTCTCACAGAAGGTTTGATGAGAAGATCTAAATACCGCTCTCGTGTCTATCTAATACGGTCGGGCTAGCCTAGTTTGGCTTATTTAGCTTAGCGCAAACGCTGAAAACGGGGGGGGCAAAGCTAGCTTGCAGGATTTTGAATGGATTAAACAAACGAGATGTGGAAAGTGAACTACAGCAATGTATTTGGTTTAGAAAACGCACAGCGTGCAGCTGACGGCTGAGATGCTCATTGCTGGAAAAGCCGAAATTAATGAATCAAACCTGCGGTTCTCACAAGTTCATGACATTGTGCCACTGATGAGCACAGCAGAGGTGAAATCATCGTTACTGTTGAACAGATCTTGGTAGCGACACGCCAAGTGCTGGTTCGCCAAGTGAAATCAACTTCATGAATGCTTAAAAGAATTGCACTCCTGTCACTTGTCAGGATTTGAACCTTGCAGTCCAGTGAACTGACATGCTTTCACCACTCAGCCACTGAGCTGGGAAACAATGTGGGGATTTTTTAACATGTCTAAGCTCTGCAGTGTGTGTCAAGGTTGCACAGAGAGTCCGACACAGTTTCCTTTAAAGAAACACTTTTCAGTCGCAGGATTTGAACCATTTTATGGGAAGTTGCTGGCTTCTAGTTTCACATTTAGTGTACATTAGAGGCCCATTTTCTGACCAAGGCACAGTTTGGATGCCAGTGCCTATTTTCTAAAAACCAGTTCATTGCATTTCAACAGCCAACAGCTGGCTCTCAACCAAGGACACCAAAATTTTGCTGGTATAGAACAGAGAAATGCTTAATATCAGGGGCTGGGAGCAGGATTATTATGACCAAAGTAAGACTAACGAGGTAACAGTGATCTTCACCATCTCATCAGCTTATCAGTGAGAAAGCAAATGAAAGTTTTCCCCCCAAAAATAAAATATTCCTTTAAAATGGCTTGAATCGAATACAGAAGAGGCTGTAAAATAATCCGTATCCATATCCATGTGTGTCTGCGAGCACTGTTTGCAACAAAATCACCACCCAGCTGTTTGTCAGTTCCAGACAGGATACTGCAAATAATAGCGACTGCTGCTAGTCTGGTTTTATGCCGGAGAGGTCAAAGATCAAAGATTCGAACGCTGGATGGAAAACCAAACAGCGGCGTCTCCATTTAGCCGCGACTCCTTCGACCGAACAAAGATGCATTTTTTAAAATGACACTGACTTTTCACTCAGAGAACCCATCCAGCTCTGAACACTGACAGCGTGGTGCTGGTTGTGCTCTGAATTTTTTAACACCACCTCGCTCGGCGCTGCATTTGCAATTTTTTTTCATCTCCAAACAGGCTTTAGGAACCAAAATAAAGCTTCTGACCTGCAAAAGAAAAATATTACAGTGGACCAGAACAACAAACCAAAATGGGGGGACGGTTAGGTTAGAGGGTTCCTTCAACCATCTCCTTTGACCAGCTGAGAGGAATGTTGGCTGGATAACACAGAAAATCTTACAAGGTTACCGCTGAGGCTTTAAGGTTTAAATGAAATACAAGCCTTTGCTAATATCCTGTCGAGCTTTTTCAGCCCGGGTTCTGTGAGCCACAGCCAAGTAATAAAACATCACACTGACAGAAAGACGCCGGAACATCAGCCAAATAATGCATCGCTACGAGAGGCGGCTAATTTTGGACTACAGAGTAAACCTGAAAGCTCTGCGGAGAGGCGATGCGATCGAGGTCAGTGCCCCTTCGTGGTGCTCGGTGATGCAACGAGCTTGTTCACAACGCTGCCATTGACAGAAGTGATCAAATCATTTTCTTGACTAACGGCCACTTCCCCTCCCCAAAGGAGAAAGCCGAGCTCTGGCTGATGCATGTGCTGCTCCCGTCGCCAGGGACGCAACTATGATCCGATTAATTTATTCCAACGCGACAACTGTCTGGGACAATCATCACAAGGAACGCCTTGGAACTGATATCCATCGGCCTAATCAGCGTGATGAAAATGTTCTATTCATGGGGACAAGCATCTGAAAAAAGACCACAGGATAAATATCTAAAAAGTTATGGCTGTAATATAGATGATTGGGGCCATCTTCAGTCTTCAGATACACGTCATTAATACCTTCTAGCATCACAATGTATGACTGATTTAATGAAACTGGAGACTCATCTCTCTTCTCCTTATGCTCACAGATACAAAGGCTTGATTAATTCCTCGGCAGAGAAGAAGAAAATTCATTCATTCTGCAGTCGCAGAGTGACTTGAGTTGCAGAAATGTATTTGAGTTTAACAATCGTAAGTGGATCATGCAAATCAATTGCTGCCTTATCACATTTAAAGCTGGAGCATGTTAGCTCTCAGCACCGGCGGGCCACTCGAGAATTACTGAACGGGCCGCTTCACCATCCACCCAGGAATAGAAGCGGTAATTATTCTGCCAGTGTCTCCGGAGGATTTCTCTGAGTCACTCGTTCATGGGAAAATTGTTCCCCAATGAAGTTGCATCGATAGTGACGGCAGCCGGGGTAACGGGGCGGCTTTTTTTTGTGACAGGAAAAGCTGGAAAACCTATTAAAGGAGCAATTTGTGAGATATGGCCAGAACTTTAGCTTTTAAATCAGTCATTAATTTGAACTGTTATGTGTGAGGTCATGACGAGGAACCGCATAAATAGTCCCATGATCCATTTTGAATATAAAAGTATTCAGCAAGTGTAGCACATTTTTTATGTTATTATTAATTGAAGTTGTGTAGTTGCATCAGTCTTGTCTGGCTTATCTGCACTTTTTAAAAATACTTTTCTTGCTACCATTTCTTGCAGGAGGGAAACACAACCATGTTTAACCCCACCTGCAAAGCTACAGGTGTGTAAGAATCCAGCAATCTTGAACGATATATCACTTCAGTTATAGAAGAGCCAATATTCTGAAAACACTGATCCATACCATCAACTTACAGAAAAGTCTGTGTCTCCTTTCATCCACAGGCAGCTCCTTCCTACACATTCAAACATGGCTGGTAGGAGGAAATGACAAACAATCCAAGAAAAAGATGAAGCACAGCACACAGACGTCTTTGACATTTTCCTCACACTCTGTTGAAAATGTCCGTTAATTAATTTTTTTAGAAATATGTTTCCTACAAATTGCATCTTTGAGCTGATAATGGCGACAAAAAACAATAGTTCTGTCATGTTGACAGTTTATATTAAGCTCATGCTTTTGTTGAATGTGTTTGTTGTTCAGCCATGTTTCGTACGTTGTAGTGGACTGCACTTAACCAGTTACAGTTATTTATGTGTTTTTGTTTAATGGATAAGAGCAGAGAAAGTAAACTGGTTGCAGCTTGTTCTGTTGGATTTGGTGGACATAATATCGCTTCATATCACCTGTAGGGCACTGAAATGAATCATACCGAAACTGTATCATGGCAGCCTTCACGATAATGGCAAATATCATATAGTTGTCCGCGAAATCAATATGATATCACACCATGATGCAACTGGTGATCTACCCCCCTGCAAAGCGAGGATTAGCTCCGGCTGTCAGTGAACACAACGCCAGATAGTTCAGATGAAATCTCTGAAAATTTAAGACACGAACAGCAATTTAAAATTCTGGCACAAAAGTATTAATTTATGACTCTTGCATTGTGTGAAACCCACTTTCCCTCATGCAGAACCTGATTGTGATGTATGAGATTTGATTTTCTGCACCTCGGATGTTCTGACGTCTTCAGGCTTATCAATGAAAAACCAACAGTTGGGCTTTTGTTCTGCTGCAGCCTCCCGCTCCGAGTGAACAGCAGCACGGAGGAGAAACAGCAGCCTGAAGCTCACACATCTCTCTCCAGAAAACACTGTACTATACATCATTATAAATATTGTATGAGCTGTTGTTTGGCCTGAAGAGAATCTGTAGTAAGCTAATAGTAATGTTGAAAAATGTCCGACAAAGGCCTCGGCGTTGATTTTTTTTGGCAGCGCATTCATTGTTCAGGGGGGCGAGGCCTTCCTCTGACCGCCAGACGGCATTTTTCTCACATTGCCATGGCAAAGTCCACTAATTAAGGGTCACAGCAACTGAAAGTATTTATAGTGCTGGCGTCTGTTCTTGCCAAAACTATCCTGCTTATTATCCGTTCGCAGCAAAACATGCTTTCAAAACCAAACTGCTCATTTTCCCCCCCGTCTTACATTCAACACAAACTCCTGCTATCTCTGAACAGCCACAGAACAGATCTACAAATCCAGGAGGGTTTGTCTGTAAAACAATCATCCCTTCTGCCACTTTTTGTTGATAAAGTCTGACAACTATTGGAAAGTTACAGCTGTTGTAAAACACGGACTTACTGATCTGGTTTACTTGATCTCCGAATGGATGCTGAGCTTCTACTTTCTGGTGATAAGAAAGTAGGGAGGACCAGATTAAATGGACTCCGGGTTCGGCCCGAGGGCTGCAGCGGTGCTCATTGGTCACTGTCATCCACCAAGTCTTCTTTTTCCTTACTGCCTTTTGTTCAGTGCAATTGCCCTCTGAGGTCCCTCTGGCACAGAAAAATTCTCAAACAGGGTGATGAATGTGATGCCAGTGACGCCTTTTTCTTCAAACCCCCTTTTTTTATTCGCTGTGATTATCAGACGTTTACCGAACATTCTGAAGAAAAACCAAGACGGAAAACAAGACATTTCATTTCATCATACAGAATATAAAGGAACAAACTTTGGAGAGAGGCTCCAAAGACAGATGTACCCTGACAAAAGTGAATGTGACCACCATTAGGACGACTTACAGAGCATGTCAATCTAGAGAAGGCTTTAAGATGGAAGGTGTTTTCAACTAGTCGAACGTCACCAACTAGTCAGGCTAGTTGGGTGACGTGAAAAGGCCTGTGGTACCTAACTAACATAATATGTAGGTACATGTCTACATTCATATCTTAACGAGCGTTCACACTACAATGGCACATATCTCCACCAAGGTCCAACAGTCCCCTTAAATTCAAACAGGCCTAATCCAATATCAGACTGCGATATATATAAGATCTATGCAAATTTCCCCAGGAAAGTAACAGAAATTTTGACTTATCTTGCAATGTCAAAGACAGAATCCTGAATCCATCCCTTTATCCAGATCCACACCAGATATCACTGAGGTCTATTCTGGGCTCACGCCCATCCTCCATCCAAGTTTCGTGAAAGTCCGTTGAGTTGTTTTTCTGAACTCCTGACGAAAAACCAACCAACAAACAGACGTGGGTAAAAAAAACATAACCTTCTGGAGGTCACGATGCTAAACAGACTGATAAAGCTCTGTTAGGAAGCGAATGTTGGTGAATCATTGCTTCTAAAAAAATCTTCCTTTTGTGCAACAAGTCGGAGAGCAAACAGTGACGGCAGTGAAAATGTTGTTTTGTAAGATAAATACAATTTGGCTTGTGGACTTCACAATGCTCTGGAGTTACAGGAAATGTTTGGATCACACGGAAACTCCTTGACATCAAACACTTCCGCATCCTCCGTCAGCTTAAGGCTGTAACATGTAAGAAATTCAATAGAAAACATTAAAAAAAAAGTACTAAAATAATCTACAGAATGTGAAAAAAGAGCAGTTTTGATGTTTGTGTATTTTGTTGCAGAGATGTCGACCGAAGTCAGAATGCTAACCAGCTAGCTCCGACCTGTCTTAGTCCAAAGCTTCAACACCAACAGTTCCTGAGCTCCCAGTCTGGACTGCTAGCTGCACAGCTAACTGGGCTAACTAGCTACAGTGAGCAGCCAGGACCATAATGCTGCTCCCAATTTGCTTTTAGTATGAATCTGACAGGAGGTAGTAAAGTTAGTAGATGTTATAGCTACATCTGTCCATGGAAACTTCCTTTTTCAGCAGATTCTTAAGTTACAACAAGAGTGGTTTTGTGTTTACACGTGTGGCATTTAGTTACGTCTCGAGAATCCCCCGGTCTTTAGAAAGCATTAACGTCAGTTCCAAGCTGACTCAACAGGGACCAGAAACAGCTTAGTTTGTCTTAGTACACCCGTACTAGCCCTACATGCTGGAGCTGTAAACTTGATTTCATAAGGCCTACATGTAGGAGTCGCTGTCATGCCACTCGTGACAGTAAAGCGGACCCTCTTGAGTCCCACTGCTTTTAATTTGAGGAGACAAGTTCACTGTTGGTTTGTGAATACGCTTGTTTCCCTCCACGTAATATAAAGCTCTGGCAAGACGGTTATGTCAAGTCTGTGATTCCAGCTTCCCCTCACATTACAGCAGCATTCTGAAGTGAGGAGAACAATGAGCAGAGGAAGATTAAAAAAAACAGAGACTCGCCCGTGAGAATGTGTCTGTTTATCTGTGTTAGCCCTCCTGCGTACTCACAACTTTGTCCAGCGTGTTTCCCAAAACTCCTGCCCAGTACATACTGGGACGGACTCCAGCCTCAGAGCGCTATGTGCAGGATTAGAGAAAATGGCTGCGCTCTCCTGTGTGTAATGAGTTGTGTGTCTGTGCATGAGCGTGCCTCTGCAGCCTCGAGGATCAAGAGTGACATCAAATTCATCGACTCGCTCTTCTGTCAGGCTCTAAACAGTCCTCTCTCAGCATCCCGCCGTGTTATTAGAAGCGGCCACAAAGACAGAGAGGAAGGAAATAGGAAAGCCCTATAACTCAAATTGCCACCCTGAGAACACATCTCAACCCCGAACGTGATCAGATAGAGGGGAGGACATTACCATTTCTATTACAGCTATTTCGCCTCCAGCAAAAGCGAGTCCATCGTCCATCTCTGTGGAAATAATCTTTTTCTTTCTCCGCCAGTAAAATAAGGGCGCTTTGTCATTGATTTGAAAGCAAAAAAAAAGAAAAAGGAAATCTGGAGTACATTTATAATTCATAGAAAATGTGTGATTTTCAAGAACTTGTTCGGGTGCCTGTTTGTGCCTCTCTCTCTCTGTGTCAGGCCAAGAATAGCATTTTTGAGTCAGAGAGGCAGCGGTGGAGCCAGCAGTGAATGGGAGGTCCACCTCAGTCTTATGCTCCATTAGCAGTCAGTGTGTAATAGCACGGGTGGACATGTGTTCGGCGCAGATAACAGAGAAAGTGGCTGAGACTGTGACAGAGGGAGACAGCCCTAACAGACTGGCCCTGATGTTCCAGCTCCGCTGACACGTCTGACTCGTTCTCTTCCACTCGCTCCCTTTTTCAGAGTCGGCCCCCTTTTCAGATACCTGTAGGTGCGACGGAGAGCGAGCCGAGGACGGCTCTTTGGGCCGGAAATTACCTGGTTGTATTGCAATTATTAAGCCAGACCCTGACTAATTGATTTAACAACTTCATGCAGATGTTTACCTCTTCAACCCCTGAAAGCAGCGTCTGGGACTGCTGGATTGTGCAGACGGCACTGTGAGCACTCTCTGTTGCTTCACATTTAAATGTATTCATATTTGATTTCCGTTGTGCAACCGACTTTGACAACATGCCCACTTGGATCCACTTCAACAAATATCAAGCTAAAATATTTAGAGTGTGGGTATTGAATTTGGATAATCGTGAAATTAAAATATAGGTTCGTCGGAGGGACAAAGACAGTGTTTGCAATTCAGATGGGCTTTTCTTTTGATTGCTGCTTAAACCGCCTCGATAAGTCAGCGGTAAGTGCGGTATTAAATTTGACATTTCATCCAGTCCACATGGAGAGAAATGGCCACCTATTATACTGACAAACGAAACGGAATTGCTGAGTTATAGGCGCATCAAATTTTCATGTCATCAGGGTGGAAATATGAACTGGCACAGCAGGTGTTTCAGACACTGTCTTTTACTGATATGAAAGCGCCGTGATGTGAAAAGTATCACATGTGAAATGGTTGCTAGCACCACCAATCCCGGTGAGAATCAACACTCTGCTCTTGCAGCTCTTCGCAGCTTTCATCTCATCGTGTGATGGGTCCATATGGCTGAGACTCAGTGGCTCTTACCACGCTCACCAGCTCAGGAGCTCCCACGACCCTACACTGCCAACACTTTGCATGGAGCCAAAGTGAACATGTAGCTGTGTGTGTGTGTCGGGGGGGAGTATTTCAGGAGTTGCTGGGCCAAACAAGAGAATGATGCAATAGGTCTATTAGCGGGTCATATGTGGCTAACACTGTATCCATGAGTGATTCTTAAAGTTTGTGAGACAGTTGATTATTGAGTCTCGTTCCCAGCTCGTCAAATACTGTTGCTTTGGGTTTGATGGTCAGGCTGGCGACCAACCCAAAGGTTCAGTATTTGACAGTCAGACTGAATAGTTAACTGTCTCACAAACCGAATCTTTAAGCCTTTTACATATCGTCTCCGTCCCTCACTCACACCAACCTGCACTGCTATCCTCGTAAACACCATGATTGCATCTCGTCTCGACTGTAATTCTCTCCTCGATGGAGTTTATGGAGTGATTTCCAAGGAAGACCAACTGGTCCAGAACGCAGCAGCTCGTATCACCACCAGAACTCCCTCTGCTGAACACATCACTCCGGCCCTGCAGCAACTCCACTGGCTCCCTGTCAAATCCCGCATTGATGTTAAGATTCAACTCCTCGCTTTCGAGATCCTTAATAACCTGTCAACATCATATCTCGCTGAACTGATCCATATCCACACACCCTCCCGCACTCTCCGATCCTCTTTGATCTACCGTCCAGCTCTTTGCCCCATCTGCCAACCTAACCACCATGGGGTCAAGAGCTTTCAGCCTCTGGAACTCTCTCCCTCCTGAAAGTGGCACCTCTGACACTGTCTCCACTTTTAAATCTCACCTGAAAACACACTCATTCTGAGTGGCTTACTCTGTATCAGCCTAATCATTCAATCACACTCTTGCCTGTTTTCTATTGCATCTAATTGCTTATGTATTTATCTTCATTTGCACTAAAATGTTTCCTGATTTTGTTGTACTGTTGCTTTGAAAGGTGCCTTTAAATAAAATGCATTATTATTATTATTATTATTATTATTATCATTAATATTATTATTATCAGGGCTCTTAAAGTTTCCATGTAACAGCTGATTGAACTGTTTGTGCTTTGGCATAGTTACCCATTTCCTGGCTTGGTAGGGTCTTGTGTTAGTCGGATATCGACTGGCGTTTACGTTAGCCATTAGCGCTTAATGTGCATAGAGCCCCCCCGACAGCAGAGCTAGCCATCGGCTAACTCTTTCTGGACTGGCACCAGTAAACGTGGCCAGGCTGAGATGGAACAACAGCCTCTAAGAAGACGGAAGTCAGCACCCCAGTTGGATCGCAGGAAAAACAGTACTGAGGTGGTTTTCTTGCCAGGTTTGGATCCTGGAATCTCCTGGCTGAGCAAGACCGCTAACTCGCTAAGTATTCACTTAAGCAACCAAGCCAGTGAGTCCATCAGAAAACTCTGTAAATCCCTTGTTTCAGTAACTGGCCTCCATCTTTCTCAAAGGCTGCATACAGCCCCGGTCCAGCAAAAAGCTGTCTGTTGAGCATCCAAATAACTGTGTTGTTGCAAAGTAACTCTCCCCTCAAGTGGCATCCTTCTTTTTAAACATTCATGGCAGTTTAGAAAAAATTTAGAAGGTTTATTGGATGCAAAATTAGTATACACCCCCGGGCACCAGATGAGTCATCAACATTTTTTACCGTTTTGGAAGTTACAAACGCAACAAACTAAAAATACCTCCAAAACAACTTTTTGTTGGGCGTGAGACTGGCATCCAGGTGAGACACACAGCAAGACATGTGTTCAAAAACACTTAAACATTCACTTTGACATCAAGGGAACTTTAAGCCACATGTTTTAGAAGGAATTCTTTGCCCCCCTGTGGTCAAAAATAGTTTAGGACAGATTCAATACCTCATATTTCTATTGCCCCATGGACAACTTAACAGCATTTGGTTTCTTCACTGCAAGGTCTCCTGACTTTTACAGGGATGATTAAAATTTCCCTGCTGGAGGCTAATTAGGTGCCCCTTTAGAAAGCTACAGATGCATATAGATCCAATATTTCTACTATTACTGTAAGTTTCCAGTTGAGGAAAAACATGTGGAAGAAAAGCCAAGCAAGCGGCAAACTGGACTCAACCCAAAATTCTTGTAGACCCAGACAAATGTAACTTATATTTTCATAATAAGAACTTCTCACTGTGAGGTCCACTCATTTAGCTGAGTGCACAACAGCTTGTTGGTCGCCAAAATATTGGCTGACAGCCATCATCAGTCAGATATATTTCTGAACTCCTGTTTTTTCCATCAGTATTACTCAATATTTCAAATCTTACAAGCTAAACGTATAAATGTTTTTCATAAGTGTGTAATATTTAAAGACTGATATATTGCTGTTGTTGTATAAATATGTTCTTTTTAGCACATGATATACAAGCAATTACAAGGTTTTAACTACATTGCCTTAGTCATTTGCTAAACACGGAGGTATAACTAAGGATGTGCCTGCTGTAACATTACAGTAATAATAGGTCTTTAGTCACTGATGATTGTCTTTGCCGACTTTCTCACTGATCTCTACAGGAAGATTAAGCCTGCGAAACTGCACTCATTAATGGCAAATTATCCATTTAGAGCTTCATTGTAGGAAGTTCAGGCTTCGTAGTCATGATTTTCTTTGTCTGTAGTACATTCTCCTCCAGAAAGAAGGTGGTTCCTTTTTTGTGCTTGTTTCTCAGAGGGAAATCCAAAAGAAGAAGAACATTAGGGTTAAGCGAGTACTCGGCTGAAACATGCATAGATTAGCTCCCCATAAACCTTACGCTCTCTATGCTATTCGGTCGGATAGCATGATGAATTACATCGAGTAACCAAAACAGGAAGAGGCATTGTTTTCCCTGGTCGGTCGCTAACCCCGCTTGTTTCCAGGTGGAACAATTGGAATACCTGTGGAAACCCAGCTGGTGGAGGAGGCAAAGAACGCAAACAGGGCGAATGACAGAAACCGAGGTAAGGCATTCTCTCAATGGAGAGCACAGGTGTTGTGTCAAACTCTGTTCACCAGCTGATGTGTGTTTCCCTTAACACTGAGACTCATGGCCGTTCACAACCAGTATTCTTTCGACTGGATGAGTAAGAAACAAACCCCACTTATTATTATTACTGTTGTATTTCATTGTAAGGATTCGTCTGGTTGGGAATTTGTAAAGTTGTCTGTGTCCACTTGAATTCTAGTTTGTGTGATTTTTGTTCAAAGGGATTCTATCTTTCAACAATGCAGACCTTCGTGCTTGTAGTTCTGTTTAAACTTGAACAGAAGCTGAGGGCCCTGTGATGTTTGTACAGCGTTCCATCCTTTTGTAGTTCGGCATGAAATAAAATGAAAGTATGTTGTTTTATTGCCCGTTGAATTGCCTTGACGGGAACCCTATTATCCATCATTCCTCTTCAAAATCTATTACAAGAAAGGTAACCTTGAACATTGAAAGGGCTTGTATCTAGAAAATGACTCATGATTGGTTATTCTCATTACTTTCAGGACAATGAAATGCAATTGTGCCCGAGTAAAACCGAACTTTAGCAGAAGTTGCGATTATCATTCCGTTTCTCTTTCTCTTTTGTGTCCTCCGCTGCAAACACAAGCAGCCGGCCCATTGCACAATAACAATGCAGACATTTTATACAATGCTGGAATACCTAATCAGGTCCAAACTGAAGGCTCATGAGGATGGTTTAAAATGGATTTTTCTTACTGTTTTGGAACTTTAAAGAAACCAAAAGATTGATTAACACACTCTGTGTGGGCTGCGTCGGAGTTAATCTGAAAAGACAAACAGAAGGAGATGTGGAAAACACTTAATTAGTCCAGTATGGCCCTTAAATGGGAGCAAAGAGATAAACAGAGATCTGTGTTTGCCAGAGGACGTTGTGATTAATTAAATTCACATTTGCTGTACATGAATTTGCATTTATATTTACATTTTTTCCTGTCGTAACACGGGGTGATTTACTCTTTCCAGGGAGTCCATATGTCTCTTCTGCAGCGGCGCCAATAGTAAAGCGAGTGGTGTAATTGCTGTTACTATGTGTAAGACAACATGTGCGTTTGGTGCTTTGATCAAACTGCCTGGAAGGTGCTTTTTAAGAACCAGCACACTAATATGCGATTCAAACTGGCGCAGTGAGGGCTCCTCGTCCACAATCAGACCGTTCGGAGCCGTCACAGTTCAGGAGTCGGGTCCAGGTTGGATTCATTAGCACAGACAGAAACAATTTATTCCGAAAAGGATATGGGTCAAGAATATACAGCAGGAAAATTTCAGGGTTGTGGGTGATGGAGCATGTTGGTTAATTGGCTGTATCCTTTAAAATCTCGGCTTATAATTGGCTTGAAGTGACATTTTAACTTTGGGTTACTGGTGCTGAGCGAGCGCAAGGTGGACGTTTCCAAAAAGAACCCATCTGCTTTGACGACTGTCGCCAACACACAAATGAGCAAAGTGTTCACTTATAATACCACTTTTCAGAAGAAGCTGGATCCAGTATGTCACTGTGACAGTTGAGGTGGTGCTGCAGGTTAACTGTTCCCATCCAGGTTTCTTCATGTGACATTTAATAATCATTACTGCACGATGAAACACGTTTGTTACGTAAAAGACAGCTGAACTCTTTTTTACAAGCCTTATACAGAGAAACTGCATGTTAACAATCTCAGCTTCCCATGTGGGATTTGTTTGGTCTTGCAG
Organism: Diplodus sargus; assembly: GCA_903131615.1. Lineage (NCBI taxonomy): Eukaryota > Metazoa > Chordata > Actinopteri > Spariformes > Sparidae > Diplodus > Diplodus sargus. Next base: position 3,646,968 of record CAEMYA010000069.1, on the reverse strand, counting down.
CACCACCAGTGGGTTTAATACATACTTATCCAGCTGCTTGGATAATTGATTTGGAAGCGTATGATGTGACGGTAAGTCAGAGTAACTGCCTTCATGTTTGCTAAAGGTTGCATGTATTTGCATGTCACGCTTCTCTAACGTGGTGTTATGATGCAGAAATCCCCTTGAATTAAAAAAACAGAAAGATGTTTTGGGTTTGGTGTCCTGGATCATGATTTCACAAGTGAGGATTACAGCGGCTCTGTGACTGTTAAATTCCAAATTTACCTCCAAGATGGCATCGGTGAGCGTGATGATATTCTGTCAGATGCAGACTCGTAATTTTTCGCGCACCATGCAGGACTACTCGCTGATCGTCTTCCATCATTTTGAAGGTTTAAGTATCTTAGCAGTCATATCATCACCCCTGTATAGTGCATCAGGATTATTATACTACTGTTTTGGAAGCGCCAAGGTGTTGGACTTTGAAGAAAAAGAAATTAATACATACAAAAGCAGAGGAAAGAAGCAATGCACCTTTTTAGTCTTAGATGTAGTTTGATGTGCGTAATCCCCTCCTGCTTAAACAACCTTTGTAGTTAGCGCCGGACGATTAATGGACGAGCAAATGGCTGCCAACAAATAATGATCATCAAATGAGCAGAAGACCAGAAATATACTGTTTAGGGATGAATAGGTCTGATGCTTACGTGCTTATGGGTCAAAAATGACTTGTATTAAAATCAGTATACTGCGTACATCAGCTACTGACTTTGCCAAATGGGCTCGGTGCTGCTGGCAGCTGTTGTGGGCATCGCCTGCTCACTTGCAGTGATGATAGACAGATGTTTGTTTTTTTTTAAAAAAAGGTGCCGGTGTGCAAATGTTACAGGAAGGGTTTGAGGTTTTGTGCTAAATATAATTTTCAATCCAAGGGAACTGTTGCTCCTGCTGCACATAAAAAAAAAAACAGCTTTCAGTTTGGGATTCAAAGTAACTGCCACCATGTCGAGCGCTCTCCCGCTAACATCCAGTCTGATGTGCCAGAACAGGCAAAACAGAGAGCGTGGCAGAGCGGACGGACAACGATAATGGGCTTTTAAACCGGGGGAGAAATTAGACCCAGAAGTTTGGTTCCTGGCCTCGGCACAGCTTTAACAGTGATTGATCATCTGACCTCGAACAACATGTTTGAACCCCAGAACCGCTGGGAAAGGCTTTTATCAAATTCTTTATAAACTCAACATTTTTGCCCATACCACGGAATAAGTTTTGGCAACATTACGACTGTATAATGAGCTGCTTCTTTTAAACTTTGACATTTTTTTCAGCAAAATAGACGAGTGCCCGGCTCGTGTAACACACCTCGTCAGTTTTGTTGAAGCTGTGCTGAGGTTCTGAACCAAGCAGTTTTTAATGAGCGCTTAAATAAGATGCAAAAGGGGCAAATGTTAATGCAATAAATAGGAAAACAAAATACCTTATTGCATCAGTCTCAACTTCTAGCCTTTGGAGTTTGGGCCTGATCCCAGTCTAGTATTGAATCTGCATTTCAAATTTCATTTCCTCCGCTGTACTCAACTAAACTCATAAATAACTAAAACTTTATGATTCAATTGAGATCCATAATCACATTTTGCCTCCTGGAAAAACAGAAACTCTACAGATCTCTGAGATTTATAAATGTTCCAAACCTGCAGCAATAACCTGGAAATGAAAAGAACAGCACGATATATAAAATGATGACTTACTGAGTCAGCCCGCCGTATTCTTCACGAGCTCCTCGCTTTAAACACCGGCAGTCCTGATACAGAACTATTAAGCTTATATGCTTAAAACCTTGATCGTGAATTGATTCTGTGCGACCTTCAAATGTTCTGCTTCCTCCTATTGATCAGCCACAGGCATCTGGTCAGGGGCGAGGCCTTTTGAATTGATTTCGAGGATATTTATTGAATACTGTCACCGCACCAGTCAACACTCCACTGGTCCACTTGTCAGCTAGTTAATGGCTCCTCACAAAAGAGCAGATAAGCAGCTTAAAGACAATATATCAGCACATTCACTGACAACTGAAATATGTGACACTCACTTATATTGGCAGGAATGGAAAATAAGATTTTGAAAATGTCATAAATACAGCATTTATTCAACAGAACACAGTCTAAATGCATCATAGTATTTTTTATATAAAATTAACCTACTACATTAAACATCTTCAGTCAGCCAAAAGCAGTTAATTAAACACATTTGGCCTAATGCTCTCGCTACATCGGATACGTGACGTCACAGGCAAAAGAATACGGGAAAGTTCAACTCCTTAATTACTCCTTTGACATACCTTACTTATGCTAGCAAACAAGACAAAAAACAACAACCAAAATGTTATATATGTATATGTTAAGTAGCTTTAGCTGCTAACTCCTGAGGGCAATGCTAACCATGTCAACCGGTGAAAAAGGGCAGTAAAAATAACTGTTCGCTTAAAACTACATTACTCATTTACTAAGTAACATACCAACGTGACGTACGTAATTTCACTACGTTACTGAGGACGTTAACAGCAAAGCTGAACCGTCCCTCCTTCCTGACCTCCTCCCTCTTCAGATGTGTAGCTCTTTATGCCACAACACCTGACTTCCTCCTTTCACTGCTGCAATAATCACTACAGCCACTAGAGGTCGCTGCCTAAGAAGAAACCTAAATATGATTCATAATGAGCCCCTTTCACAGTTGATCTAAACAGCACATTAAAACACCTAGAAGTAAATATTTTCATGTGTTGAAGAGTCAGTTTTTAATTTGTTGTCTTGCTGTACAGACACATCATCAGCGTGCCTTTACATTTCTTTGTATCAATTATAGAAATGCCAAAACAAACAAAAGAATAACACTATCAGTATTTTTTAAATCACGTTATACACATGAGAACTTCTAAAGGGCTCGCAGAGCTTAATGAAACAGTGCATCGGTTTATCCACTTTTGAACACAGACCAGCTCTCGGATTGTTAAGACGCTGGATGCCCGTCCTCACAACTGGCACACATCAGCACGCGCATCTCCCGTCCAGATGGAAGGATTTAGACGCGTGGGAAAGGAATGAAACAAAATAAAGGAAGAAGACAGACTAGTCAGTCTTTGCGAGGAGGCAGGATGTGATTTCTGGACGGGGAGAGCGCGCTCGCAGAGATGTGAGTGATGAACAGGTGTAGGGAAGATAGGATGCAAACGTGGAATTATTTCGCTGATGAATAGGAAAAGGTCATTTTCTTCCAGATGTAAGCTGTCACAGGGTTTCTTTCTCTTCCTGCACACGGAGGGAGCGATAATGTGGGGTTTTTCAGATGTCTTGATGTCTAATTAAACCTTAACAGGCCGAGGCCAGTTCCTGTCTTCATCAAAGCTTCTCACGCAATGTACTTTTTCTTTCCAACTTTGCGCACATTATGTGGCAACAGTTTCTGATGGGCGGTTGGGACTTACAGCGCGCAGGACGCGTATTAGCATGCAGCGGGGCACGCGGCGCAGTCTCATCAGCTTGTCAAACAAAATTACAGGTGCAGAATACACAGTGAATCATTCAGGGCCTCACACTGTCCTCCTCAGTCTCCAACTGCTTCCTCTTTGTTTAGCCGCGGTGCTCTATTGGAGATTCATCCAATCAATGTAATTGCGGGTGAATGTTTGACTCAATCCAGTGCCTCCTTACAATCACCGCTACGATCAATGGCCATCGCTCTCGTCCTCCCGCTGTCACACTAAAGGATTATACAGGCACAGTACAAGAGGAGGAGAGTTTCTTCTTTTTTATTTGAAAGATTCATATGATTCTTTCTGGAGGATTAAAGATTTTTATACTTGTGCCGCGGTGCTTTTGTTACCTTTTGATGTGAGACATTATGAATCGACTACATTATTTAACAAGCCATATATAAAAAACAGTGATTAACATTGGGAATCAAAGCCCCTTCCTCTTTAATTGCCTCTGCTGTCTTTTCATATTCAATATGTATCGGCCGCAGAGAATGAAGTCTTTGTCTTGGGGAACATTTACATTAATAGTACATTTGTCTTTGTGGTTTTTAGCCCTTTTGATGATCATTTTACAAGCTCTCCCAGCTCCGAAACAAAGACTCTGACTGTTCAGCGAATGCTCTGATACGTATAGATTTCTCATTATGAGCTATTGTCATAACTCAGGGAAATTAATCGCCAGCGCTTCCGCGAGTGTGATCAATGAAAATTACGACAATAGACTCGAGAAAGCGGCGATCGAGCTAAACAGCTCCAATTTGAGGCCATGACTCAGAGTCGGTTACGTCTTTGTGAGTCAACTTTCTATCTGCTGCATCGATCGTGTGTGATTTATTTGCAGGATCCTCATTAGATTCTTTAATAAAGATGAACTTTGAAGCCACAGACAGCTACGCGGGGGCTCCGTCTGAACTCTCCTCCGGCGCGCTGACAGGCTTGCTAATCCTCCGCACCCGTATCAGCGTCTTCTGAAATCGCGGCTTAGTTTTCATCAAGCCGGGCCCCGCTTGATGGTAATGAGCTTGGCATTTCCGAGCCATACTGATACGAGTTTCCAGTCCATGACACCGAGGAGCTCGTTTCCCCCAAATATCCCTCACGTAGGTAACATATTTAAATTACGCAGACGGAGCAGATCTCCGTTTTTCATTTTTAAAATTAAACCACCTCTCTGAAAAACAGCTAACGGCTTGAGCAACCAGCAGCAAGAGCATCTATAAATCTAAACGGGGTGAGATAAGTAATTGCAGCTATTTTTGGAGCATATTGAAGTGTCAGGATGTAATACGACTGGATGTGTCTGCGCACGGTTCCCGCTGTGCCTCATCTCTCGCCCTCCGCGTCCAGCTCTTAGATAATGAAACTCAACATGTACTTTATAAGTGCGATTTGTCTCTGCGTTTTCCAGCCGGGGCGCAGTGCGTGTCAGCCCCGCGCCTCTGCCACGGTGCTGAGCAGTAGCGATGGCCTAAGCTGTGCTGATAGATGGTCTGGCTGCAGGCTCGCCGGGCCGACTTGGCTGCCAGGCGCTGGTGCCTCGCCTCGGCTCCCACCGACGCGGCGCGACCCTGTAGCCCAGGGGTATGGCTTAGAATGCAGCTATTAGAGCAGTCCGGAAAGATTTCACGAGCTCATTATAGTCAAGTGTTGAGCACACACACACTTACACAGACAGCTCCATGTATGTGCACAGCGGCTACTTGGGATGCAGGTCCACGAGCGGCGAGGGACAGGATTCACTGGAGCCTCACAAAAAAAAAAAAAAAGAGGTGAAAGATTGGGCTGGCTCGTCACAGTGTGTTCGGATACATTTACAGAACATTTATCACGTTTTACAAAACATCTTTGAGATTTTAGAAACGCCGGCGTCGTTACCGGAACGAGCAGATCCGCAGCAGATTTCCACCTCAGGCAGAAAGAGCTTTTAGAACGGTGTAACAGGTGCACTGTCAGATTCTGTGCACGTTAATTATGTTTGCTTGCGTAAGTAGAGCTTGTAATTTTTGTTTGCCTCCTCCGACGGCATTCGCGGCTTCTTTTTGCATTCGCTTAAGTTATGCGGAGAAATAGCTTCTGTCAGTGCTGAGAGGCATGACAGCATTGCTTCATGTTATGTGGTTTATTATGAAGGTCAGCATCAATAAAGCGCGCTTAAAAGGGTTTTTGTAATGACGGATTCTGTTAAACCACAGCTGTAGAGTTCGTCCAATCCATTTCAATTTACGGACGAGCCTTACTTTATTAGCAATTACCACACTATAATAAACAGCGATATAGCGTTTGCTCTGCACATATCCCCTAAAACGCATACAATAGCTGATCTGCATATGTATGATTGTCAATGGAGAGCAGAGTGTAGAGAGGCGGCCTGGAAGCACAGAGACTCAGAGCAATTAAGGGTTTCGTGTCTGGTTCAAGGAGACTTTGAGAGAAGTTGACACTCGCTGGGGAACTGAAGATCACCTTTAACCCAAAGCCTGTCCCAGTTATGACCACTACTGAGGAAAAATATAACAACTCAAAGGCGTTGCAGTGAGACCGTGTAGTGCTGAATGCCAATTTTAAGCATATTAATTTTATATCTTCCTTCTACAGTTTTTACCCTGTCTTCCTTCCTGCCTGTTTACGACTAATAAGCACCAGCAAATACATTGTGCATGGATTATTCATGCATGTTTTTTATTATTATTATTTATTTTTTGACAGCAGAGTAAGAAAATATGTTTTAACTGTATTTGCAAAAGTTTAACTGTCAACAGTTTTCATTTGTTTTCCGCACCAATATCTGCTCCTGGATGCCAAAGCTAGACTGGCGTTTTACATTTAAAGTGGCTATGATTGGTATTTTGTCCAACAACAATGTGAAAGGAGGTGTAAAACAGTTAATACGCTACCTGCTCAGCACCAAACAGAAGCTAGTTAGCAACTAGCTGATGAAGGTGAAGGAGTGTTAAGCATCCAGATGCTGGTGGAGACCAAAAACATATTAAAGAAGATTGAATATTTGCACTGTTGGCACTGTTTCTTCTGGTGAACTTATATTTTGCCAGTTTGTTCTGATGCCCCATTAGTTAAATAAAGCGTATTATAGACCCGTCATCCACTGTGGTACTGTTTGAACTTGCTTATCCCTGAAACCAAACCAATGTTTTCCATAGTTCATAACATAACTCCTTATTCTAGACAATGGACAAACGCAATTCAACGAGCCAGAGCACAAAAGGAGTTCGCCCCCTGCTGGTACTGCGTCTTCATACATATGAGTTTACTTTTCACCCTTACACGCTGACCTCTCGTAGATTGGTGGGTTCTATTACACACTTTGGCTGAAAATGGACGACCAAAGAAAAAAATCTTTGTTGCCTATCAAAAAATGTTCCTGTTCTTTTATAAAAGGCTTCCACAGCCATCATGTGGTTAGCTTCATTTACAAGACATTTTCTTACATTTTGGTGAACATTTTATAAACATCATGAATACTTTATTTGACTAAACTCTCTTTTCTGGACTGATAGCTGCAAAACTGGCCAAAATACAGGATTGATGGCTGGAGCACTTACACTTCCTATGAAGGAGTAAGTCCACGCCTGTTGTGGTCAGTTAATCCGAACCCGGCTTACCCTAGAGACAAATCAAAGAGGAGTGTTGATGCATTGTGGGGAAAAAAAAACAAAACAGGTGAAGTGAGGAATCTGCAGCAAAGTTGCTTACAACCTCAAATGTGTGTAGATTATTCCCCCGGCCCGTCTCCAAACTGTCACTCAGCTCTTTGTTGACTTACCCGGCTGTAATGAGAAACACTCAGCCGTGGCCACCCCGTGAGTCCAGTTAGCTTTTTGATTTATTGAAATCCACTGCAGGCCTGTGCTGAGTCACCAGCTCTGTGGCGAAAGCCAGACTGATACTTCACAGTTCCTGTCCCTGCTTTCACTCTACTTAGTATCATCACACTGTCAGACGTTTTTCTTTGCCCCTACTGTAGCAAAGTGGGCAGTCATTTATCCCACAAAGCCACAATTGACAGGGCACACTTGAGTTGGGCAGCTGATGCATAAACTTCAGACATTATTAGGCTTGTAAATCCACAGTTGCTTTACAGAATATATACGAACCATCAGATAACCAAATATTAATGTAATTATTTTACTATTCGTGCTGATATCCACTGTTGTTTTCGAATGCCGAGTAATTCTCCAGCAATATACTTAATGAACCACCTTTGTTAATTGGAATAATTTCTCATCATAAAGCATCGGGGGCACATTAGTCCAGCTGGCTCTGGTCATTCAGCAAAACATCTCACACTGCATTAACGCAGGCTTGACTGGAGTCTTTTGTAAAGTCATTCTGAGAAATTATTTTTAAACACTGTGCAGATGGCAGTGGAATACAAAAATATACCGACAGCGTCGACGGAGGGAGCTGCAACAAGACCTGCAGAGTCCTCGTCTCCTATGAATGAATTCTAGCAAAAGAAAGGGACACATGAACATAACCATTGATAAATTAAACTGACTTTAGCTGCAACCCAACCACCAGAATGTTTTTTTTTTTATGTTTCAGTTGTCCAAAACCTGATAAAGGCCTGAAAATCATCACATTTTGGTTTAAAATACCCAGTTTTGTCACCACAGTCATGCCTGGCAAACGTCCCAGCATTTTGCAAAAAATACCCTTTTGTTGTTGCTACAACGGCGTTTGCAAAAAATCCCATCATGTCTCCAAACTACCTAAGAGGCATTACCTTTGTCTAAAAGGTATTCACCTGAAAAACGGTGAATGGCTTGGCAATGATGAGAGACATTTATACGAGCACAAACCGTCCTCAATTTCCATTACAGACAGGTAACAAACTGAAGGAAAAAAACATTATATGGTTTTGAAAGGTGTTAGGACACCGCGTGCCACCAGTACAGCTTAAATGCACCTTGGCAATAATAGTGCACGGCTCTGGACCTCTACTGTAGGAATACTACACCATTCTTCAAAAAGATATTCCCTCACATGTATTCATTTGAGTTGACTTGTGGTGACTGTGAAGGCCATGTGATTCTCGTGCTTTTTCATACTCATGAAACCATTCAGTGAGCCCTCGTGCCCTTTGGACGGGTTCATCGTTATCCAGAAAGAGACACGAACGCTGAAAGTCGGTCAGGGTTGGAGGTTATTCTGGGTGATATTCATGTTTCTTGTGTTGATTTGAATGACCGGGACTACTAACTGCGTCAGCGGCAAGGAAATGGAGAGGGGGAGAAATTTTGTAAGTAGTTGAGGGAGAACAAAACTTAAACTTTGTGACACACTGTCTATGACAAAATCTTAATTATTTGAGCCTTTTTGTTAATTCGGCAAATGTTATACATCGTCATTGTTAACAGAGACTCCAGTCTGCAGTGCAGCTTGTACACTTGATTGATAAACCATAGAACTGGCTTCATGATCACATAACGTTCATACATCATGTGGACAATCAATTCATGGCTTTTATAATGTTTCAGGGGGTGCTGCAGCCCGCTCAGCACCTCTACTTCTCTGGATAGATATGGTTCATCATACTGCAGGATAAAGGTGACCAATTAGAGCAACTTTGATTTGATTTGCAGCGAACATTCCCTCCAAGTGGACAATTTGACGTTGTGACAACGTTGTGCTGATGACCTTGTCTGGTTTAGGCACTAAAACAGTTCGTAAGGGTTAGAAAAAGATCCCTATTTCTGTCACCACAAACATGACAGGAAATTGTCCTGAAGTATTGTTATAAAAGTGTCCAGTGGTTTAATGCTTTAGAAATGTTATCTGGTAGCGTCAGACTTACAAATGTTGAAACACAGTCTCAGCTGTGGTCACTGGCTTGGCAGCCTTGTCATTTCACTCCACCGACATCCCACTCCACTTCCCATGGTCTTCATATTGTTTTAGAAGTGCTCACGATTTTTGGGATAGAAATGTTTCATCATACTGCAGGATGAAGGTGATCGATTAGAGCACCTGCAGTGGCCATTTCCTCTAAGTGGACAATTTCATGTTGTGACAATGTTGTGCTTATCGTCTGGTCAGGTTTAGACACTAAAGCAATTGGTTGGGGTTGGGAAAAGAGCATGTTTTGGATTAAAATATCAGTTTTTTGTCAAAACAAATATGGCAGGAAATTGTCCTGAAGTCTCATTAAACACTTCCAGTGGTTTAATGCTTCAAAACTGTTATCCGGTTGATTCACACTTACAAATGTTGAAACACAGTCTCAGCTGTGGTCACTGGCTTGGCAGCTTTGTCATTTTGCTCCACCACCATCCCCTTTACCTCCTAATATAAACGTCTGGTACGTAATGTGAAACTATGTGACGTGTATGAATGTGAACGTATCAGTGTTTTGCAGAAATGCTACCTGCCACATATTATCCTGGCAACTAGGCTGCGTCTTTAGTAAATTGCTCAAATGTTAAAATTATTTAAACTACACATTTTTTACCAATATGGTGCACAATTATGTTCCATTATGTTTGTAGACATAAGAAATTGTTCTGTTACCGAGTAATATTCTTGAAATAAACAAAACAGAGCATCTGTAATTTTATTTTGACAGCAGCCTGTGAAGCCTCCTGCAATTTCTGACACACTTCACTCACAAAAATGCCTTTGACGGACGTTTCTGATAAGTCTGTCACTTGGCGTGATTTTCCCTCCGAATGTGTTCCTGCTGGTCACAGATATGCGAGGTAACCTGTTTGAAGTTTAAAGCTGTTTGGCACTCGTCATCATCATCATCAATGCATGTTTTTTTTAAAATAAATATTCTCAGTAATTACAAACATGTCAGATGACGAGCTTGAAAAAACACAACAGCTCGTCTCATAAATGCTCAAACACTAGTTGCTCCCTGCGGCTTAATTTAATTAATTTCATTTCCTGCTTTTCCTAAACGGTTCTAAACACTTGTTTAGGCTTTAATTTGTGTGCTGTTTCAAGTCTTGATAGCTGCGCTGGTGAGATTGATGGTTCTACTATGTTCAGGCCCGGAAGAATAAAAGCATGATTATTTCCATAGCTTATCTTCTCTTGTCTGTTATGATTCCATTTTCTCCACAGTGCAAGTCCTGGCAAAGACTTATAGGTTTAGAAGCCTTATCGGAGCTTCCTTTCAGCCCTACTAAGCCTTTGTAGAAAAATCTCTCTGCGCACTTGCCTCTTCCACACACTCCATCTTCCTTTAGCCTGCATCTCTGGAACATTGATGATAATCGCTGAAACCTTAGACATGCGCCAGCACAGTCTCAACGTGCGGACATCCTATTTTGTTTTTTTTCGCCCCGAGTTGACCACATCAGCGCCTCTCCGCTGTCCTGCTTACACAAGTCGTCAGGTTTGTTATTAATCGCTTTTAGACGAGATACTTCAAAGTCCTCATTTGTTAACCTTCATTTGTCACAAGCTCCCCAAGCTGATCCCAGGCAATTACTCATTGTTGAGGATCGGAAAGATGAGCGGCTCATAATCAAGCAGCTGAGAGTTAAGAAACTCTTTTGTGATTGATAGCAAGTTGTCATTAATGGCAAAATAATAAAGTAGCAGCGTACCACAGGGATGCCTGACAGGCAACGGAATTGAGAAAAAGATGAATTAATTACACATCTTCCCATTGAATCAGTCTGTGGACCACGTTGCCTCTACTCACTTATTTAAGTGTTTTCTTTTTGTCCTTGAAAAAGTTTTCTTTTCAAGTCTCGCCGCCTGCAGTGAATGAAGCACGTTGAGGATATACTTTGTCTCACGTTCAGATGTTGCGTTTCTTTTTTTATCCGACCTGAACTGATTCTGAAAGTGTGAGAAGTCAGAATGCAGGGAAATGCTGAATAAATGAGAGGTTTGAAATGTAAATTGGCCAATTTGTGGGGTAGTTTAATCCATATGTTTAAGTTTAATCATACTAAACTATTTATAGGTGATTGGATTGATCCCGTACTTCCTGAAGTAGGTGTTTTGGTTCAAGATCAGTTTTTAACTCTGGATCAAGACCAGTGACGACTGTCATTGCTGTTTAATATATTCTCTTCTCTGTGATGGGAAAACAAGAGTCACTTGATTGCTTGTAAGAGACAATTATCTTGTGTTAGGTGGATGAAAAAACATGGAAAGGGAGTGTTGAATGAAGATAGTTAAGTTTATTTCAGCTTTTTAGTTCCAACCCATAATGTCAACCGAGCCACCAAGACAACATATTTGTAGTTAATATTTTTTTGCAAACAGACGTTCAAATCTGTACGTGTCATAAGCTACGTACCATTTTGACCACGTCAACAAATCCTGGTAAATAGATAAAATGTTTATGTATGGAGTTGGCTACCAAGCCAGTGACCACAGTTCACATCTGCGTTTCAACATTCGTAAACGCGAATCCATTGGGTGTTTTTAAGAAGACCTCGGAGCAATTTCCAGAAATGTTTGCGGCATTAAAAAACTGATATTGTAGACAGGAAGTTTGGCTATGAAACAGCATGTTTTTGACGAGACCTCAGAACATCTGCCGGCATGTTTGAGGCAACCAAAACAGGTCATTTACGCCCAAAACAAGATGTTTTCCCAAAGTTTTTTTTTTGCCTAAAACTAACCAGAGCTTAAGCACACAATCTGACAAGAAAAAAGTTGAAAACTGAACCTAGAGAAATATTAAGTTGTAACATAAAAAGACGTAAAGTTTTCATTTATCTTTGGTTTTGCAGAAACATACACACTGAACATTTACTCTCACCTCTGAAATGCCTTTTGATTACTTTGAGATATTTCTCATGGTACACTTAATATAGATGGCAGAGGAATCTTCAGTTTGTGGATGTTTTCAATTGAAATGTGGACCTTTCATCGGTTGTACCACATTTTATCCTAACTGTGTCATGTGGTTTCTTGTCTTGATCTCAGTTTGAGTGTTCCTGACAACAAGACTTGTATCCAATATACCAAGACAAACCGCCTCTCCTCTGTAACTGAACGTAATATGTAATCTTTCAACTCTATGAACACACACTGCTTTGTTTTCTTTCAGTATGACAGTATGAATTGTTTTTCCAAAAGAAATCCACTGTCAAACATAACAATGTAAAGACTGTTGCCTCTCTTTTTTTTTAGTTTCTCATAATCACTCTACAAAAGTGCTTTTTGAGGGAGAATAGATACCAACAAAGAAGCACATCTTGATGCCTGCACCATGCTGCATTTACTGTCATGTTGTGATTTTCTCAGAAGGAGGTGTTGGAGGAAAGAGTTCATTAAAATCTGAGTGCATGCTGAAACATAAAAGAGATATCACCACATTCGATGAGCACCAAACTGGTTCCCTGGAAAGCTACAATGCCGAATGTCAAAACATGGAAAGTCAGGCAGTGAATTTTGCCAAATTTCACCATTTTGCTGGAAGAAGAATCCATCTGCTGTTGTTCCGTCTGGAGTTTCTCTCTGTTTTTCTTTCTCTGTCAAAGGGTCTGTTGTTTGTTGAAGTGACAAAAGTTTCTAAGATTCTTTTTTGGCGTTTTTGTCCAGTAATGTCTGTTAAAGAAATTTAAACGGCGGTGTATACACGCACACTCCCTTGATACCCGAACTCCTGGTTTGAACTGCTAGCTGCATGGCTAACTAAATTCTTGCATATTGCACCGCTAACTGTGCACATTTATCGATCGTTTTTGTGGATTGGCGTGTTTTTACTTGGATTCTTTTAGTTTTCAGTTATGTTAGGCTGATGCTATGATAAATGACATTTTTCATGTAATGAGTGAAAGTTATCAGGTGCTTTAGGTGGGTTTTTTTTAAGTTGAATTATCAGACAATAAGTACTTAAGTACTGAATCTTGAATAGTACTTGATGCCATCAGGAAAAGTCTGTGAAGGTCAGACTTTTGGATGCTTTTACATTTTTATCACAATTCGTCACTTACACACCATCATTTTCTTGGTGGAAAAACAACCGCCACTGCTTGTAATAACTGGTTGTGAAGTGGAGAAGCATGGCAAAAAATTCAAACATTCCCGAAATGAAGTTTCATTGTTGGCTGATAGGCGTAGTGAATCCGCTACCCTACCAGAGACCCACTAATGAGCACTTGAAGTTTCCAAAAGCCTAGAGAAGGGGAGAAAAAACAGTCAGTGGAAACGGCAGCGGGTGTACACCGAGTTCAGCATGTGCCTTTCATCGTTGCATGACAAACAACTGAGGCACAGCAGGAGGTAAAGCAAATAGTAATGTGTGTGCCAGGAGGGAGTGCAGAGAGGAATACAAACTAGGAAGAGAGTGAAGACTTGTGAAAGGGAAAAAGGTCGAAGGAAATCTGTTGCAATTATGATGAGAAAGGTCAGCTGGTTGTGATGACAGATTATTAAACATGCAATGAGAGTGCATAATATTAATAATCCATACATAGATATAATAAGCAGCCATGAATACTAATTGTTGAAATAAAACACACTTTGTGTGGCTTCATTGAGAACACATCCCCTCATCCTCTCTCGCCTTTCATGTTTCTGGATGTTATTCCCTTGATCATTTCTGTACTGTGATACTGTAAAGCCCTGTGACTCTGTCACAAGCAGATAAAGCAATTATTTTGACTCGACTTGACATGTAGGTCACACATCCAGCCTCAAAAAAGTACTGAATGTGCTGCTGTGGAGTCGTGCTGAAAGAATGGATGGATACTTTTTCTGGAAATATTAGATGTGATCGCTGTGGTTCAGGTTTGCCTGCACACAGAATACATTTCTTCTTCATTTAAAAAAAATGTGCTACTTTGGCTCTGATGCAACATCTTCTTAAACAATGTCCCAGCCACAACACTATCTGATTGGTAACGCATCATTAATTATTTGGCAATACAGGAAAGGAAAAATCCAATTGAATTACCTCAAAATTCAAAACACTTTCACGGCAAATTAATATTGGTTCTTAATATCGTTTATCAGTTTGTGTGATTGCTAATAATCAGTATCGTCCATGAAAACCCATATCAGTGACTCATACTGTTCCCCCAACTGCCATCTGCATAAAAAAAATGTGCACACTTGTTGTATCGCTCTGATAAAGGCTTCACGCTGGTTTGCAGATGCCATTGACCTTCTTTAGTGAACGGTGTTCCACAAGGCTCCGTTCTCGGCTCACACCTGTTTTCTGTGTTTTCATTTCATTTCTCACAGTTATGCTGATGACACGCAGCTCTGTCTTTTTGGGTACTTTATGGTAATGACTTTCTGAAGCTTGAGAGAATTCAATTAGAATCAAATTGTTTCCAACTGTTTTTATGTGGACATATTTTGTGAAAAAAGGAATGATCAAATTGGACACAGCAGATGCCAAGAGATATCTTAATTTTTTTTTTCTCCTACACTTCCTACAATAAAAATCTTTTACCCATGTTTCACCTCCAGTTTTTAACACAGGCTTTCTGTTAAAACATTATGACTATAGTAAGTATAAGCAAAGGTAAACGTGATGGCATTTGGTTTATTTAGCTCTGAAGCCCTTTAAGATATAGATGTAACTTTAAACCCCTCCTGCACCAAATGTTAAACTATGCTGACAAATCTGGTAAAAATCAGTTGAATCCTCAACATGTCATGACTTTTCTCTCGTTTGTAAGCAGAAGAAATCAGAGCCCATGTGGTACACTACAAAAACACTCTGTGGTTGTAAACATCGCTACCAGGCTCACACTTACAGATTTCTCATGGGTTGAGTTTCCCGATGACGGGAAACATCATCTTTTTGTAAAATCAATTCATTAATTTATTTTGAATCGTGCTGATTTCCTTCTTGCCCACTCAACCGACTGCTTTGAATGAGAGTGAAGTAAAAAGAAAAGAAAAATGCCCCAAAACAAAGCTAATTAACAAAAGCGGTCCAACAGCACAGCGGTAAGATGACATACACGCCTAATTATCAGCTTATTGGGATGTGATCTCGACTGTCTGCTGCTCACATTCATCAGATGCCTTTATCTCTTCTCTAGAAGCTGTAATTAAGCAAAGCTATGTGTGTGTGTGTGTGTGTGTGTGTGTGTGTGTGTGTGTGTGTGTGCGTGCGTGCGTGCGTGCGTGCGTGCGTAGGTGCGTGTGTGTTGTCTTACCGTCATATTGATGATGAAAATGAGCTGTAATGTACATTTTGGCGTATATCCTGATTTTGCACTTCATGTAAATATCATGATATCGATTTAAGCGCTGTTCTAAATGGAAATAAACGACTGTAGGAATCAGGTGAAGCGTGTTGATGTTTGATGGGTACGGCACCGTGAGATATCCGAGCTGAGAGTAATTGGTCTGAATCTGCCCCTAAATCACCACATTGAAAACTGATTTTCAGATTAGTCGAAGGATCAAATGTTGCTCCATGGGTTCAGAGATTTTATAGCTCCAGCTGAAGGCTCATAAATCTATTTGATGGTGTAAAAAAATCATTTTCTTGCTGTTTTTCTTTTCTCCTTCACTTTATATTACAGGAGGTGCAAGGTTTTCATAACAGCGTGGTAAACACTCCTCAGGATAGAGAAGTGGTGATGTGTTTTTTCATCAGAACATGGAAAATAAATAGTTTAGCTTGAAGGTTGTGAATGAAAACTCATCATCTGGTAAAATGATTGAAGACATTTCTGGACAAAGTGTCTTAAAAAATACAAAAGAAGGATGAATAATTAGCAGAGGAAGCGCATCAGAGCAAAGAGGATCCTTGCTGTTTGTTTTCTCCTTTTCCATGCAGAATAAAAGGTAATAGAGGTAGTCAAGGTGAGTGAAGAAAGTCTCTAAATGTTGATGTTGTTTTTATACAATCATCGCTGTGCTCTTTGTTTTTGGTCGTCACAGGCTCTACTCCCTACAGAAATTCAGGAAAGCAAAATCCAGTAGCAAGATCCTGGTCAACTTCTACAGAGGAACAATAGAAAGCATACCAGCTGGAAGCATCACAAACTGGTATGGGTTCACGCGCAGCCCAGCAGCAGCTAATTGAAACCGAGACCCACTGCAGCCACAGTCTGTTCACCCTGCTGCCGTCTGGCAAAAGATACAGAAGTATCCGCTGCCGCACCACCAGATTACAGAGCAGCTTCATCCTCAACACTCAAGATGCACGTAACATGACTCAAAGACTGTCAAACTAAATACTGTATTAAAAAAAAGACAAATAAATCCACTCGGTACCTTGTTTTTGTGCGTCACTTTGCCAAACGACTGACTGAGTTTTCAGCCTGAAGCATGTAGCAGACTGATCCTACCTTCAGCTGAGTTACACTGGTGGAAAAAAAATCAGGATGAAAGGGCCCTGCTCGACGCTCCTTTGGTAGTTAAGACAAGATAAAGTGCTGTTAATCCCAAGAGGAAACTATAAACACATCACAACTTTTTTTCCTACATGTGGTGCCCCTTTTAATTTTTTCATCCCGACTCAGCTCCTGTGAAGTGCTGATGATTTATCCAACCAAGCAGTGGCGGATTCTCCAACATGTATGGAGACGAGGCTTTAAATTTAGCTCCCCCGCACATCCCTCTCCTTTGTCTGCTTTCATGATCAGAGTTGATAAAATGTGTTAAAACAAATGTGAATAAAGTGCAACTCCATCCAAGTGGCTTGAGAATTAAGCTGAAAGCGATAATGAGATGCGGGCTAAGCCTCTTGTGTGAGGCGTATAGTTTGAAAGCATAATTAATATTCATGTAGTTAGCTTATAAGCTACAAATCCCTGTTGAGTAAGTGCGGCGTTCACAACCCGGGCTGTTTATGCGGAGAAAGAAGCGCAGGGGGGAGGAGGGGGGGATAAAAAATATCAGCCACAGTCAGCATCTTCCTCTTCATTCCAGCGCTTACAACGAAGATTATGAGCCGTTAGTTATTTGTAAACAGAGTAAGAGAGGGTTAGAAATTGTATCTCAGATGATTTCACGGCATTGTTTTCTGATGTTGCCGATCAGCACAAAGAAAAACAAAAGGGAACGCTAAGCGTCCTCGCTTCAAATCTGCATCGCGTTTGTTTGTTGTGAAAATGACTTGTATTTGTCCTGAGATGAAAACAAAGCTTTCGACAAATATTAATGGGAAGTGTTTTTTTGTTTTCGTTTTGAACATTTCCTGCTCTTAACAGTCTTAGATGACGATTATAAATGCAGGTAATTGAAGATGTTTCTAAGTCGCCCGTGTAGATGAGTCTCTAAACTGTTAAAAAAATAAGCCCATCATTAATTAAAACGACACGCTCAAGTGAAATTCGGTTAAAAATTGTGTTTTTGCGATGTTCTAAATAGTTTTTGTTTCCTAAGTGCGTTAATGAAAGCGCCTGAGGTAACGTTGCTGTAATAATTACATTTATGATGAATAATTGCATGAATAATTCATTGTTGCATTTTTTTAATTGAGAGAAACTGCTCTTGCAAAGTGCAACATTAAAAAACTTTGTACTTGAAGAAGTTTTTTATCTTTATGTAACTCCGCTCAGGTCGGTGAGATGAACATCTGTTTTAATCAATGCAAAAGTTTCACTACTAAGCCATTAGATACTTTGTCCTCAGCATGCTTTTAGTGTAGTTATACATGTTTGTCGGCAGATATTAAGCTTGTTTTTCTACGTAGTAACAATTCAAGCACGTACGCACTGAGGGTCAACATTAGCATCTCCTTTCAGCAGCCAACAATGGCTCTTTGACCTGTGCGCCTAAAGTTTACTCGCTTAAATCTGAGGCAGTGGAGGCCAGATTCTTCTGTTCATATGTCATGACACACTGTTGGCACTGAGATACAACACTACACACTAACTGCTCTTAAAATGTGGTTTAACAATGTATGAGACCTTCAGTTTGCAGAGCCTAACGCTGCTCCGAATTTAATCTGTCCAAGGCCAGAAATATTTTATTCGAGGCAAGTTCACCAATGTTATTCATCACGAAAAATGCAGCTTTATCTTTATTTTTTGCCATCATTTTTAAAAGTCAATGAGACAGAATAATAATAATAATGAAGTACAAACTATTATCTTACTTTCTACATACAGCAAGAAAACCCAAATGTCGAGGCTGCCAGATGGCTGAATGTTGCTCAAGCATTTGTGATCCTTATACCACTGGATATTTTCAAGGAAAGCTGGGGACCTGTTCAACCATCCTTATGCTTTCCTAAACCAGATATTTTTGATGGGAAGTCTGGCCATCTCCAGCCATGTTTGTGGTGACAGAAGCGAGGGTTTTGCAGGAGACCATGGGGCGTCTCCAGTTGTGTTTTCGGGCTTTGCCCTCTGCTCTACCGGAAATCATCTCGAACTTTTGATTGTAGGAAATCTACAAGTAACCACCTAACCTTCTCTGCCTGGGCGGACCTTTTTAGGGTCCCTTCGCCCGTACCTACCTACTTCTTCTGATTGGTCACTTTGGTGATTTGATGGTCCATCGATCCAATAGACTGACAGAGGAGTTGGTCTGCCTCCCTGCTCATCATCTGTAAATCACCTAACTCTGCTACTGTCACTCCTTCGGTCTTGTACCCTAAAATTGACCACTTGTCTCTCTGTCCTTCTCTGGGAACGTAAACCATTAGACATCTCCCACCATCTGGCATGAGGGTCAAACTCAAACTCAAACTTTTAGTACTTCATAGTGGCCTTGTCTTCTCGCTAACACACACACACACCGCTGAATAATGACTCCGGGACCCCTGGACCTGTAAACCCAACACCGGCCACATTCCTTAATTCACAAAAGGAGAAGCAACTGGTTGTAGTTAAATCTGAACTAAGTTAAATGGATCAGAATGTGTCGCAGTCCAGATACCGCAACATCTCCACAGTACTCACACTGACCAAGTGTTTTTTTTTGTGCCTAAACCCGATGAGATCCTAAAAAGAAAATTCAACCTAAACAATAATTAAGTTGCAAAATAAAGAAAAGTCAAGCTTGAGCTTATCTTTGCTTTGGCAGAAACTTACCTAGCAAACATTTATTCTGGCGATTAGGTTGTACTTTATTAGACAAATTTAGGAAATGTTAGCAAAACAATCTAAACAAATGAATTTCAATTAAAGTTTTTTCAACAGATTATATCTAAATGTCCAAACGTCCTCCAAACAACAGGCTTGCAGACAACACTTCCCCTGCTTCTATAGCATCAAACCTACAAATCAAAACTCGCACACAAGGTATTTTCAGCACTATATCGTATCGGCCCTGCACATATTTTGTCACGCTATCCTTCCATTTTGTCAGTTGAGCCTGTTATATTGCAGAAGAGAATCTTGAGAGGTCTACAGGTTGTGAAATTTAAATCATGTCAGTACAACCCTGATCCTGCAGAATCCAAGTGGCCTTGCAGCAAAACAGCAGCACTATGGGCAGTGCATTTTAAAGCCAAGAGGCTCATGGCACACAGGCAAGGCTGGAAGCTAGTCAGCTAGCTGCGAGCCTCGTGTGCCAAAGGCGGCAGGAAAAGCCATTCACTAACCACATCGAGGTTCAGTGCGAGGGAACAATAGCAGGCAAGCATCCTTACACTCTCTCCTGCCCTCTGCTTTCAGCAGAATGTGTTTAAGGAAGACCTGCACGGTCGCCAAAGTGCTACTGGCTTCTTTTCACTATCAGCTCCTGCAGAATCTGATTAAGAAGGATGACCATGGCTTCTGCCACAGCCGCTGGGACTGGGAGCCCTCCTTCCAGACGCACCTGCGCCTGCAAAGTGAGACTAAAAACCCTCCAGTTTGGCTGAAGCAAGAGAGCGTGTAGCCCGGCTTGGAGCAGAGCCTGGACACACAACTCACATTAACCACCTTCCCCTCGTTCACGCCTCGTGTATTGGTCCACCGTTCAAATGCCATTTAAGACCTTTGGGTTGCAAGTCAGAGACAAAACAGTGCAGGCTTTTCTCAGCATCAAAGCCCACCTTGTTCAACTGGTTTGCATAATTGATTAACTTAACCTTACATTTCACCTTGACTTAGTAAAGAGGCAAAATAATGATCTCATTATCACTGTCTGCTTCAGGGCTTGTTTAATAAATGTACAATGGAATTAAAATAAATGCATAATCAATAAAATATCCATGACAAACTGCGTTACGTGCAATAATGTGTACGTTTAATGTGTATTGACACAACGGTCTTCTGAACTCAACTGGTTTGAACATAAAGACAACATCAGGAATGAGTCGGAGCACAAAAACAAAACATTCAGTAGCGGCCGTGTCCATTATTGTGCAGCACAAAGACACCGAGCAGGAAAGATGTATTGAAAATGGATTCTTCAGAAACATAACTGGCTTCAGTGACGCTCCACTCAGCTGTGAAATTAAGAGCAATCAGTCTAATGAAGCAGGTTTTTTTTTTCTTTTTCAAAATGTAGATTATGACTTCAGTATGTGCCACAGTGTTCTGTCTGTCCTTAAACGTTAGCCTTCGTTCATCAACTGCAACGGTAGCCAGAGAAAACTGAGCTCCATTTACCCAAACAAATCGCAAGCTATTTAATTAGCCATCAGGCTGTTATTTCTATTTTACTAACGCTACTGCAGCGCTGTCAGCATCAACTGCAATTGATAGCTTGTGTGCTAATCCTATGACTGCCACGATTGGAGAAGATGTTAGCTAACAAACTGATAATAGCCAAACATGAAATTTAACAGAACATTTAAAAATGTTAATGAAGAATTGACTGAGATTTTAAGACCCCCCCACTGTGGGTTTTTTAATCAAGGAATAGAATGATAGTCAAACTGGTTATTGCACGCTAGTAAATTACCCATCAGGCTTAGTTTTCTACCAGCTAACAGTGCTACTAGCATCAATTGCAAATTCTAGCTTCTGACCTAACAGTGATGGAGAGTAGCTGTCACTAAACAAACTCACAATAGCCATAAATAATATTCAGCTAAATGTATTTCCCTGTCAGAAATAGTGAATAAATTAATGAATAAATAAAACCTTTTTAAAAATTTAACATTCAGAAGACACAGGAGGTGTTTTTGTCAACTCTATAGAGACCTATTACACAACATTCACACTTATGACACTTGATGTCGTTTCAGATTTGTAGCCTTATAAAATATATAACACACCATAGCTTGTACAGTCGGGTGTATTTCTGAGAAGGGTCTGACAGGAGCCCTGTGGCAACAACATCCAGTTTAGTTTCACAGTGAAATGGTGGACAGGCATTTATATTTGCCTTTGACTCCGACTGCCGGGGCACGATTCCTAACTCCTGTCCTCAGCCCAGTTAATTTTTCATTTTCGGCGACACAGAGGCAGCAAATCAGAGGTGACAAAGACTCGCGCCGAGGTCTTTAATGTATCAAAATCAAAGACATCCCAGGTGTTATTTTTTCCCACACTCGCAGGCAGACAGACGTGAAAAAAACATACAAGTCTTGAATACCAAATAATTCTCCCTGCATTTCATAAATGGCCTCGAATATCCTGAGGACAAATTGACAATTTCAGGTGATTTTTTTTTTCTTTCTCCTCCCCTCACATCCAGGGCTGACAAATAATGACACTCGCTATTACATAATCTCACTTTGTGCAGTGTCTTCAGTCGTACCTCAGCTCCTCTGCTATTACAGTATGGGCACTCGGGAAAGAGCAAAGATTGAGAAGAAGCAGCAATCATGTCCATCAATATATGTTATTTCGCCATGTTCTTCTCATCTTAAAGAGAAATCCAATTCTATTCCATCATCCTCTTTTCTATCATCAACCTGTAAACATGTATACTTTATATTTGACAGAAGGACTGTGTTTGTATGTAGGTACAGATGTATTTTAAAATGTGGTTTAGGAATGGACTGCAGGTCTGTATTTTGTCTGAAGAACTTTAAGTATTTACAGACAAATTTTAGTTAAAAGTCAGCGTAGCGAACACAGCTAGCCTAACACCTCTATTTAAGTATATAGCCATAACCCACATCACTATAAAGCATAGATTCTCATGATTATATTCATGCAAACCAATATCAGAGATCCTGAAATGTCAACTATTTGATTGACAGCTAATTTGAGCTTCTATGCCCACCCTAGAGCCCACAACAGCCACTGAGTGACTTCAAAATGATGCAAGTTTATGTAGTTTTATGCATTTCACTCTCTGAATAGGCTGTTTTTTTCTCTCAAGCACTTGTTTTTGACAATTTCATATGCGCAAAGTAAAAAGTAAAGTAATAAATAACTATAATGAGTTTTCGCCCCCGTTACTCTTAGGCAGGGATATTTTGAGGTCATAAAATGGCTTTTCTTGCCTTTCCTTGGAAAAACAAGTGTTATGTGTCAAGTCGTATTGTTGTTAAATTTGAACTTGGACCATGTAAGTCTATATTATTTGTACCCATTGTGTTTTCCAGCAAGCAGGAGCAGCTACAGGTCACCTGCAGGCTTATTTTTCATCAAAAATTGAAAGTGAGAAATATAAATAAATAATTCAGTGTGTTCAAACTCCCATAGATTAATGCCAGAAGCACTTACAGAGCTCTGACAGTTTTTTTTTGGTTTTTTTTGGAGGGGGGAAATCAGCTTATAACTTTTATAAAGAGCCCAAAACCATGCCCACACTCCAACTGGTTCAACAGCAGCTTAGAATTTACTTTGGGCTGGACTGGAAGAGGCATCTTAGGATAACTTAACATACATTTCCACAAATAAGGTTGAACAGGTTCAAAAATCCCGAAAGATCTCCTGTAAAATAACCAGAACCGGCGCAATCCTCGCAGAAAATGTTGTGATAATGTTGAACCCCCATTGCTCACAGTAAAAAGTTGATCATTTTGTTGGTTTTCGGGGCCTTTAGGACTTGGAAAACACGACGCTGTTCCGTGGGAATTTGTGGAAAAAAGCATGCACAAATGGACATATGCTGCACGTAAGGAGATTTTTGAATAACGCATTAAAAGCCAGTTAACTGATATAGTTTTAGCCACACACAATTTAGTCCTAACACTCACAGTTGGACCAATTTCATGCTCCCGTGATCGAACAAAGTACCTAAATGGTTTAGCATCTGCAAAAAAAAGTGCAATTAGATGTCCATTACTGAAATCCAAAGCACTCCCGTCCCCGCCTATACAGCCTCCGCCGCACAAATGTGCAATGGAGAAAAGGGCATGGCTCGCAGGAGCACAGCAACGCCGCATGCAAACAAATTAACTGTCATGTACTCATGTTAATTAATTATCAAAAGGGCATTCACAGGACGCAGAGCAATCAGCAACGTCTGAGTCCCGCGATGCTCCTGGACGTGTAGTGGCCACCAGAGTCCTGCTGCTCTGTGGCGTAAAGGTCATCCCGCATCGGTCTCCGCGGGCGCCTGTGGCCCGCGCGCCGAAAATGGAAATATATTCTTTTTTGGTGATGTGGCAATTAATCCGACTGCTGTTAACAAGGTAAGGCCATCAGATGTGTGTGTGCGTCTGCTCAGAGGGACATTTCTTCTTCTTCCACTTCTCTCTGTGTCCTTTTTTTTTGGGGGGGGGGGTCACTCTGTTTACCTCCCTTTTCAAAGCCAATTATTTTGTTCATCAGGAAGTAACCATGTGAGCTTTTTTTTTTTTTTCCTCTTCCCCGCTCCTTGTCACCGGGTGAGCACAATTAACTCAATGCAGAGGACAACATTTTCCTCAAGACTCCTCATTCTCTGTACTTAATTGGAAGAGTAAATGCTTTGTACGACGACTCTGTCAGTAAATTGGTAACTCAAGTTTCATGTCTGCGCCTTACGGGTCTCTCCAGCCGGGCTATTCGACTGTCTGCGCGTGTGCCTGAACCTTTGACCTGTCAATTTGTACTTTGTGTTTACCTCTCTTGACAAGACATCAAAATGAGCATTACATTGAGAGGAAGGGAAACACAGTGTGGGTGAGTACAGAATGCCTGTAATTGGGCCTTATTTCACAGCCAGACAACGCAGAGGAGAGCGTCTCGCTTTGCATGAGAATCACAGCAAACCGTTCACTGTTGTTTTGATGAGAACGACTTTGGCTATTCAACTGCAGCACATATATATGTGCCGGCTGCACAGAAACAGACAAACAACCAAATTCAGTCTGTGGGGCATAGGTGAAAAAAGAAAAAGGGAAAACAAAAATCGGGGCCTCTCAAACGGAATATTAATCCTGCGCTTGGGATGTTTGTTTGTCTCTTTCGCCTCTTTTCATTTAAGTCCAGCAGTGAAGAAGTGACAGGTCCTTAAATGTACATTTTCATCTATGGTCCTTGTCCTTTCAACAGTGGTCTGCTGTCTAAAAGGTCATTTTGCACTCGCCATCTCTGTTCTATAGGAGCGGAGCAGTGTTTTTGTAAACTTTCTTTATGCCCTGTACTACCTTGGAATATGTCAGGCTCTCCAAGAACCACCAATATGACAAATGTTCATAAATAATACAATTGTATGGCCAACATATATAGCAGGACAGCTCAGTGGTTAAGACATGCTTTGGTTCAGGAGTTTGGGGGGTTGAAATGTAATTAAATTTAATTTAATTAAACAAGACTCTTGGCCCTTGGCGCAGGTATTCTCTCACTGAGTGCCATTCCAGTTGCCTGAGAAATTAACGAAAATGTTGAAAAGTGACAAACAGCAAAAGTTATTAAGTTATAAAGTCTATTTTCTGAGCCGAGACCCATCCTCCATCCAAGTTTTGTGGGAATCTGTTTGGTAGTTTCTGTGTCATTCTGCTGATAAAACCAACCAACCAACTGAAAAATGTAAAGCTTTCAAACCAAACTTACATTTTACATAAACTATTTACAAAAGCTTTCCGCTCATTTAAAGTCCATCATAAATTCAGCAGTGCACTCAAACACTATCAGACTAAAGAGCAAAATGGATGCAGCAGAACCAGAGATACCAT
Organism: Diplodus sargus; assembly: GCA_903131615.1. NCBI lineage: Eukaryota > Metazoa > Chordata > Actinopteri > Spariformes > Sparidae > Diplodus > Diplodus sargus. The sequence continues at coordinate 3,621,610 of CAEMYA010000069.1, read as the reverse complement.
CTTTCTTTATCCTTCACATTCGTCTCCCTGGTGTCTGCGTCACTCACAAGGCAGCTCAACGGCTGACAGTTCGGTCTTAGATCCATGTGTGCGCTATGCTAGTAGCTGCTAATGTAGCCTCGAGCCACTCGCCCTGGAGCGGAGATGAGGAGCGAGCCGCAGAGTTCTGGTGAGCTCACTCATCTTCAAACTTGTCGTCTTCGGACCCAACCGACACCGAATCAAGTGACATCAGCTGTGACAAGTATGAAAAAGATTAAAGGCAGAATTCAATTTCACAGACATCAGACCAAAGTATATTAAGTGTGTGTGCGTCAGGTAAATTCATATAGACACCGCGAGCACATTAAATATATCAAGTGTGACCTTCCGAATGTCACGTTCGATGTAACATGAAACCCATCTTACACCTGCGTGGCATAATACCATTCTTAAACCGAGAACACACATCCCCTGAGATTTTGACTAATCAGTGGGATACAATATTACCGCTGACAGGTTCCACATAAAAGGCTTTACTCTGTTTACCTGACTCCAGGAAAAGATTATGGATCATGAGCTGGGAGCTTACGTTCCGTATCTCCAAACGCTGATACATCTATCTCAATTTGTGACTTTGATGACACCGTTTCTCCCGACGTAGCAGTGAAAGTCAAAAAGACAGTTTATCTCCTTTTTGAAAACCTCTACTTGTTCTGACGTCTGTATTTATCGCGCTGCAGATCCCATTCCGATTGATGGATGAAGCTATAAATGTGCAGACGCATCCTGTGGAGCTGCAGCACGAAAAATAAATAGATAAATAAATAAATAAATACATAAACCGCAGTGTCTTATAATAAGAACATCCTCTTGTTATAATGAGATGCCTTTTTCACAAGACTATAAGCAGTGGATCTACAGCTGAAGGTTAGACGGAGGAACAAAGATAGTGGGACGCGCCGTTCCATAAAGAAAAGTGCAGCTCTCAAATTTCACTTTGCGTCTCTGGCTGATGGAGTTGACACGGCCCTTTGTAGCATCCGTATACTGATGACAATCCCATTTAATGTAATACCGCCTGGCAGGAGCACCGTCCCATTGTGTCTTAGCTCTGACGGAGAGAACGAGTTGAATAGTTCATCAGCAGCCCCGTCTTTCCGCTTGGTGCCGTATTGCGGATAAACCCTGACGGCTGCCACTGTAAGATGCGGCTCGAGGTGCCGTGGGAGCTGCCGATCATGTTGCCGTTTGTCGTGACTGTTGATTGGGGGATTGAAACACTCCCTGAGCAGCTTCCATAGTATCATATATAGTAGAAAACGTGGAGGTAGTCTCTGTAACGTCACACTATTGGTTTCTGAAAAGCCACTGTGAAGCTCAGAGCCAATTCCAATCCAATCCAGCCTCCCACGGAGTCATAACGGTCGTGGAAGTCTCTTAATTAAGGTGGAGGGTATGAATACACCCAAGCTTTAGAGTTTCCATTCCTCTGTTATTCTCTCCATATAATTATATAGCCTATAATAAAGCACATATATGTTTTACTTTATTAGATGTTATTACTTTTTCTCATACGATTAACTATGAAGTGACCCTGTTTCTTCTGATTCTAATGTCACAGTAATAAATATGTAATCAATAAAAACTATCAAGTCTCTGTTGAGGTGTTAATTATCCTCAGGAAATGACTACATGGAATTCAGCCTGTGGCGTTTCCCTTCACCCTGGACACAAAAGAGGTGCTGCGCCTGAGGAGAGTGGATTGTGAACCTCCATCGATGCTGACGAGGTCAACTGCACTGACAGAAAGAGTCGGTCCCACATGATCAGAACGAGATGACATAACGTCCCTCTCTTTCTTATCAAACCAAAACATTACCTTCATCTCAGACTGTTTGAAATCATCAACACTGTAACTCCAACTTGATTTCTATATGCTAATATAACTCATACGTCTATCAATTAACTTAATGTGTTAAAGTTATTGTAGACATCGGTTTCATGTTTAGTTGGTATTGGTAAATCTTACATTTGTATTTGGCCGAAGAACACGTTACAACTTACAGACTGGATTCAAAATCCACCCAGAGCCTGAATGCAAAACTCAATCCAACAATTTGCAATGAGGTTGAGCATGGTGTAGCTGAATTGGGCCGAATGAAGCTTTGATGCTGACAGCTAGCTGGTTGGCTAGTGGTTAGCTGTAATTATGCATAAATCGGAGTATATTTTGTCCATTTTATGAAACTTAAACCCCCGTGTAGCTGAACATGGATATAAGCCATAGAGACTAAACCATTTTTAGTACCAGGATGTAACTACTGTTGGTTTTCATTTCCGGGCGCTGGAGGTTGACGCTCGGCTGCTACTTTTTTTCGGAGGTACAACAGCCGACAGACTCGCAAATATGTTTACAGAGCTGCCAAACGAGCTCCCATCGCTGTAATAAACAAGTCAGTCAATAATGCCGCGAGCAACCGTGATTTGTTTTCATGCTGTGCACGCTTTGCAAGTGGATTTCCACACAGCAGCGGGACACGGAGGAGTTTGGTGTAATGCTTCTCCTTCTTGCTCCTTTAGCAACGTCTGAAACACATCCATCGGCAGAAATGTGCTGAAAATGCATTTCTGATGAACGTGTGCTCGGTTGGAAACGCACTGCGTTGCCTGCGACTGCTTCACAGTAAAAGCTGCACACATTAACAAATGTGGTGTTTGTATTAGCAGCATTAGCAGTCATTTCCTCAAGTAAACCTTCCACAGTCGGTCTGAAAACTGGTTTTCGAGAGGCAGATGGTTTCAGTCGACATCTCTGTAAGACCTCTAAGAGTCAAACATGAGGCTTCTCTGCAGGGTGACTGCTCTTCATGTCAGTGAGCCTGCCTCGTGTCCCAACAGGCTGCTGTGGGTCAGTCAGCTCGGACACAGTGCATCCACTGACAGCGACCGAGGGGAGAATGAGAATGAAGGTGCCACCGTAAACACATGGGAGCTCCATTCAATAGAGTCTGATGCCTCAAAGTGTGTGGCTTGACATTTCTTTAAGTGACCCAGCCCACACAAACACATTACCGTCCTTTAAAATATTCATAACGCTGACAAAAAGCCTTCCCCTGCAGTGATTTCAATAAACCTGTATTCCAACGGTGATATTAACAAACACAGGCCTAAAAAAAAATGGGGCTTTCAAGTATGTTTTCATTTTGAATTATTCGATATAATCCTTCCACCTCGAGCTCTAGATTTGTAAATGTAACCCATTTATTGTAATGAGCATTAAATCCCCTTACTGTTAATGTGTGCACACTCCATTTAGTTTTGATTAGAATATCCTGCACCATTTTCTGCAGACTCCTTGACAAAATGGTAATTAAAGAATACAAATCCTCCTCCATTGCTTTAATAAAGGAAATTAATTCAGTCCATAGTGTTTTTGTGTTGCGTTACCACCAGACATTAAAGTGGGACTCAACTCTGTGGGGGGCGGATTAGCTTCCTTTGACTGTACGTTATAGAAAATTGGTCCAATTTAACACAAAACATCACAATATCAAAATGAATAAAGTGACATATGATGATATATACAGTCCAAAAGTCTTGGACTACTAGTAAAGATACTTTTATTTTGCATTTGTTTCACATGTAATAAAATTTTTATCATCACTAATTGGAAGAATAAATGTTAACTGAGGACGTTTCTCAGTTTGTTACAATTGAATTTTCCATTTCTCTCATTGTAACACTTTGCTAATGTTCCGGTTAGATTAACACATGACCCTAACCACTTGGTTAGGATGAGGAAAACATGAAACATCATGCTTTGGCTTAAAATACCTCGTTTAGTCGCCTTCATCATGGATAGAGATTTTACAATGCGATAAGGTTCTTATGGAATGAAGACATTGTTCGCTACTCCAGTAAATAGGACGAACTTTAGCTACGACTTTGCAACAGGAGATAAACTAGTTTGCTCAGTTCATTAAACCCTTCTGCTCAGCTGTTTACCTGAAAGCTAATGTTATGCTAGCGAGATTCAAGTCGATAACATCGCGTACCATAGAAAACAGAGGGCCTATTATTGATCCTTGCGGGACACCGGTCATAACAATTGAGATGAAAAGTGTAAATCTAATTTAATAACTTCATGGTTTGGCTTAAAATAGATATTAAGGTGACCACGATCATGGATAGAGATTTTGGTCGATTGCCAGTGAAAATAAGCCGCACTTAGTCACCACAAAAACACCTGGAAATATCCACAAGCCTCCTGAAAAAGAATCAAATGAGACCACAAAGACTACTGGAAATGTCCCCAGGTGTCCTTAAGAAAACCTCCAAGTTTGAACACCACATTTTTTTCTAGAACTATCCACAGCTCTTTTGAAAAAAATCCTGGTAATAACACCACAATGTGTGGCTGGAAATGTCTGCAGGCCTCCTTAAGTAACACAATGAAAATCATTATTTCCATCATTAAGTTTATTTCCTCCTATTTTCTATGTTGCTGCATGTTGCACTTGATTCCAGCCAATACATAATGAACTAACACGCATCGATTAATGCACCTCGAGAGGAAATACTTGTGGATGCGTGGAGAGGCCCAAAAGCCTGCATGTTATGAGCTCTGCCTCTGATTGGCTGTTTATGGCCAGAGGCAATGAGTGGTCCCTTTCACCGTGCTACACTAATGGGGGTTTCATTCCAGAGGTATGAATCACGGCTCCGTTTTGCTGCACGTGTTAATTAATTTGCCAAACAATCAGCGGTGAACAGGTTCAGGTTAGTCCACAAATGTGTGTTTTGATTGTGTATTCCCAGGGGCTGCTTCTCCTGTCCAAAGAGCCCGCGTCAGGAGGTTGATATGATTGATATTTCTTATTTCAGATATTCATAAAGGGCATTCCTTTAACCTTGCGAGTCTATTTCTGATGCACCGGCGTGTCTGATAAACAGCGCAGGCCTGAAACCAGAGTGTGTATCGCAGTAAACATGACAGCATCTCCCGAGTTTACGGTCACGTATGTATAAATCATGTCGGGCCGGATGATAAATTCTTTATTTAGCTGTAGATCTCGCGCAGCATCCATTAAAAGTTACGCTGCACTAAAAGTGGGAGAAAGGTTGATTTTAAAGCAACTGACTGTTTGTCGATAACGACGTCACGTATCAGTCGTAGGTATTGGATTATAAGGAATGATCCCGGCTGCTGGTTAATTGCGTCATTTTCTTTGTCCCCTCTGCTCTGCCCATGTGTTGGCCCCCATCTCTGCCTGTTTACCACCCGGGTCTCAAGTTACGGCTCTGCGGCTTTTTCCTCATCGACAGCGAGTTAGGTCATCACACCCCCAGGCATCGATAATTACAGTCTGACATGTCCTGCAAAGGCAAGATGCTGGCCGTCACGTTTACTTTATAGCCACACAGACCAATGTGCTATGACACTGTTGACACAGAGCACCAAATGAGATAGACAAAAAAAATAAAATGGGACGGCTTAATAAGCTCTGACGGCTAAATGAAAGGAAGAGGTAAACACGCTCAGTGATAACGTGCCGGATTCCGCTTCAAGGAAAAGTTTGATCGCTGTTCTTGGACACCCGATGTATTCTTTCGAGACTGTAAAGTGTTTTACATTGTGCCTCCCAAAGGCTTGGATGTGATCTGGAAGGAAAATTAAATTAGACAGTGCTTAAGGTGGAGACAGTGCACCAGCTACGGTGGTGATGAATCGATGGTGACAGTTGTCTCCAGCGCCGCGTGCTACATGAACTTGTAGTGAATTTTGTCTGACAACTGCAGTCAGACGCTAATGCATCAATAACACATTATTACTTTCCTGTCTGGTGCAATCTGCAATAACCTACATTTCTCAGGTGAATTTATTTAACAAATGAGAGGGAAAGACAGCAGGTTTTTGTGTAGGTGTTATGAATTCAAAATGCCATTAAAACCTACCAGGAAAGAGGCACCTCGCTGGGTTCTGGGCCACGCATGAATAAACAAATGCAGTGTCTCTCTGTGACGTCTGAACACTGGTGATGCACATTCAGTATACTGGACAGAGACGGACAACATCCATGTTGTCTGCTTTAAGTTCCAGCAGCATGGACAGGGCTTAGCGACTCAAGAATTACTCTGGTTGGCATTTGTCCTACATTTACTACAATCCCTCCATTTGAGGACCTGGTGACGATGAGATCATGATGCTAAGATTAGTTTGTTCTACATAATGCATGGTTCAGGCAGCATGGACAGGGATGAGTGGTATTAACAGAGAGCATGTGATGCCCATCAGTCAGTTGCTGCTGCGTTGTTCATTTTATAGTGCGTTTGTCAATTTGTAATGTTGTGGCGGCAGGAACTGTCGCCCATTAATCCCTGATCATGGACACATTGAGTGGTCACTTGCCAAAGACAAAAATTCAGACCATTATTTGTTTCCGTGTGTTGTGCGATTTAAGTTTTTCACAAGCATTCCATTTGCAACACCATAGACTTTGATTAATACCTGAAACTGTCATTACAATACAATAAGGTTCTTAATCAATGGAGACACTGCTGACTACTCCAGTAAATAGGACAAACCTTAGCTAAGACTTAGCAACAGGAGAGAAACTAGTATGCTCAGCTCATTGAGCATTAGCCAGAAAGCTAATGTTATGCTAGTGAGATTCAAGTCAGGCAAATTGCACACAGTTGACAGTAAACTGTATATAACAGAGGGCCTATTATTGATCCTTGTGGGACACCTGTCATCACATTGGACATGAAAAGTCAATCTGATTTATGAGCATGTTGGTTAGGGTTATGAGAACCCCATGGTTTGGCTTAAAATACCTGTTTAAGTGACCACAATCACAAATGGAGATAGCCGCTTCGCTTCACCACAAATAAAGTTAGAAATATCCCCAGCTCGACTGAAAATAGACCCAGTTATGACACCACAAAAACCGCTGGAGAGGGAGTATTACTGTTCCTTGGAGATCAATTTGGAGATGAAAAGTGCTCATCTAATTTAAAGTACATTTTGGCATCAAGATTTTCAGGAACAAACAATAGGCATAGCGCTTTGAACAGCGGATGGTATACGAGTTGATTGCTTGTGACCCTTCTCGTGTTAAAGTTGCACTGAAGGATTACACCCATTATTAGTAAGATATTCATTCTTGTATTCATTTCATTTCTTACATAAGGCAGCCGGCTGAGGCAGGCACCACTCGTGTTCACTACAGGCTGTAGTGCATTAATTTAGACAGTTTCACTGAGAACTACTTGAGCTGCTCCATAGATGTCTGTATATCAGGAGTTAATTGACTCTCTGCAGCCAATCAGAATTTCATGTTTACCCAGGCCATTGTATAAGGATATACCATATGGTCGGCTAAAAATAATCCATAACACAATGTCAGCAGTGCTACGAAGCAATTAGCATTATGCATTAAGCAGATAGAAGAATATGCTAAATTTAGTCAGCTGCTGTCAGAAGCCAGTTTCTTTTTTGCCATTTGACACACAATAACATCCTCGACATAAAAATTCCACATGTAGTGAACACATGAACGGTTTCAGGCACGGTCGACTGCTGTGAGTTTATGGGTGTCAGATTCTTCATTGCCCTGCTCATGCTACTAAAAAAATGTGTGAATCTGTCTGAAATCTGTCACCATTAAATTCCACCTTCATAGAAAGTCCACCATTTTGAAGTGGGGAGTACTGAGAGTTAATGAGTGCGACTCAGACATTTACATAATGCATGTTAAAAGCGGCTTCTCACTAACTGAGGAAAACACTATGCATGCATTCAGTATTCAGATTGTAATGTGTATTTAAATGACTGCCACATTAGACGAATTACGCCGGACGTTTCTGAACCTCTTCTTTTTTTATTCTCCTTTTTTGAAATCAGTCTGACACATTATGCAGTCCTACACATGGATCCCTTTGTGTTGAGAGTAAGTGAAGCAGTTGGCGCGGACCATAATGCCGCTGTTTGTTTGTTCCAAATTGGGCCAAACTCTCTAATTGAGGGTTTTTGAGGAGATTTTCCATGTTGGTTTCTAAACGTTTCTTTACAGATGAATGCTGAAACCACGCTTTTAACTAACTTAAATGTCCTGCACTTACTTTTCTGCTCTTCAGCAGCAGGGACAGAGCTGCGCCTCTACTCCATACTTTACACTGATTATATACAGTGCTATACAAATTGTCTTATTATCATATATAACGGAATGATATATTTTGAGAAAGAATGTCAACCAAACTGCAACTTCACAATGTCACTGTCAGCTAAACTCCACTCACAGAGACTTATTCGGCCATTTTCTTCTTTCTGAGTCGTTCACAACAGTATTTCACCGTCATCTGCAATCCCTTTAAATGTTTTCCAGCTGAGAGCATCTTCATTTCAGCATCTCATTTTCCAGCTAAGCAGTTATATATGTGGTGTTTATTCAGTTTTTGGGAAATCCCACGATCACTAGAAAACACAAACATCAGCGCAGGGCTGACTCAGCGGGGACTGGGAATCGTCTCTGTTGCTGTATCGTCACTCGGGGGTCGACCTACTCGCTGGAGTACGGCTAGGTTCAATGCACACTGGAGTCTGCTGACGTCACCGATTGACTTCCAGTCATTACTCAGAGTCCCATGTACAGTATTTCCATGGAGACTGGCAAAAAGTATTTCTTTCTTCTTTTTTTAATTGCCCCACAAAATGAATACATTTCAATTTGATCTGTTACTGTGTTGGTAACAGTTGTATAATCATAATATCACACTGCAGGGCGAGCTTTACCGCCATTAGCGGCACAGCAGTGATGCAAGTAAGTAGGCTGTATGCATTTCGACACGGAGAAGGAGGCTATTGTCTGTGTTAATTGTACCTACACTCGGGCTGAGTGATAGTGTTGCTTGTTGTCGCACTGACATCTTATTAGAGGTATGATCCTGTTGTTTCCCTGTTTCAGCACCACGGATAGAGTATTATTAGAGGTACAGCTGCGCCTCCATTCTACACTACACACTCACTTCAGACAGTGTATGATACGAAGTGTCTTACTTCACTGTTTTATTGGGACAATAAATGATACTGTAAATTCTAACAATCAAACCAGGTTATTTTCTTGCTTCCGAGTTGTTCACAAAACTGTTTTAACCATCGTCTCTGCCATTTTCTTGCATCAAAATGAGGTGTGCAACAGCAGCAAATATTAGCGCTCCTGACTATTTTGCGTACACTTCTAATTCTCCAAGCCTGCTCAGAATTTAGTAAGTAGTATGCAACTGGGACACAGCAGAAGATACAATTGTTTGTTCTAATTTTAGCTGCACTTTCAGCACCATGGACGGAGCTGCGTATTATTAGAAGTACAGACTGTGCGCCTCTGTTCCATACTATGTACTTACTGCATACAGTGTGTACCATATCAACTGTGACTTCGGCTCCACTAGCAGAAGCAAAAATGATTTTCCAACTCTGTTGTCAACAATGTTTAGCACACATCCTGACTATTCAGTGTATATCATCAATCTCCAAGACTGCTTTGAATTAGTCAGTATTATGCAATTGGAATAAAGTAAAGGATACTATTGTTTGTTGTGATTTTAACTGTATGGACAGAGCTGGGTGATGTTATCAGTATGATACTCTTGATTGATCGCCCTCACTGTATTCTGTTTCAGCACCGTGGACAGAGCTGGGCTGAGCCTGATTCTCCTTTTTTGTCAAAGTTTCAGCACCAAGGACAGCGCTGGCATGATATTAGAGTGTTTCTCCTGACTGAGCTACTGTTGTCCAGTTTTAGCACCGTGGACAGAGTTGGCGTATTATTTAACTGTCATATAGCACAAGAAATTATGCTTTCTGACAATTATCTCCACTAATGGAGACAAACATAGGACAAACATAACATTTTCCCAAAGATATCAGCATCGTGGGTTGGTTGCTGTGAGCATCAGTGTTGTAGTCAAGACCGCCTACACAGAGACCGTGTCATGACCAAGACCGAGAGTCAACACTCAGACCGCCGTCAGTCCCTCAATGCATGATCCACAATAAAATGTGGAGAATGCAAACCGTATTCCTTTTCAGTTACCCCTACAACTGATCTGATGGAGCTCAACTCAAGCATCTTTATTCAAATCATTGCAGCAAAACAATATTGTTTAGTAGACATCCCGACTATTTTTGCACATACTTCTAACCTCCTAGCCTGCTTCGGATTAGTAAGTCACATGCAACTGGGACACAGGAGAGGATGCTATTGTTTGTTCTGATGGACGGAGCTTGCTGATGTTATCAGTATAATACTTCTGTTTTGTCGTCCTCTCTGCGATGTATTCTGTTTCAGCACCATGGACAGAGATTTATTTCAATCTATATACTCATCATATACTTATTTTATACAGTGTGTACTGTACAACATAATATGTAATTAGTAGATTTTAGTTGTTTCTGAGTTCTTCACACAGCTGTCCTACCATCATAGCTGTGAGCATCTGTTGCATCAGAGGAAGATTTTCAACAATTGTGGGCACATATCTTAAAATCTGTGGGACACCATGTTGAGCATAATTTAATCTCCACGCCTGTTTGTAATAAGTAAGATGTGCACAACTGGGGTACAGGAGAGGTTCGTGTTTGTTCTGATGTTAACAGCATCATGCTTTTGTTTGCTCGTCACTGCACTGTATTCTGTTTCAGCGAGGGATTCACAACATACATATCAGACAGGTAGATAAGGGGCCCAAAAATGGAAAATTAACATTATCTTTTACCAGCAGATGAAGAAATTGTAGGCGATACTAAAAAGCCAAATTGCTTTTGTTGGCTTAACGAGTGCAGCATCTACACACAGTAGAAGTAGAAAATGGTACGCACCTTATTTACAGCTGTTTTGTGAGCAGCCGACAACGCGCTCTTGTTGCGCTCACAACGCCAAAACTGCTGCACCTGTGCAGAGTCACGCATGTCGTCTTCAACCATAAAATCTTATCACAGCTGTCGAATATCAAATAAACCATCTCTGCTCACTACGTATTTGCCTTTCTGACTGTTTTAAAATGCTCTTCTGTGCATGAAAAAGCATAATGATGTTGGTTTCTATGTCAACCATCAGACTCAGGCAATTATCGGTTCATCGTATCAGCACCTTTCACAGCGCTGAACTGCTGCACCGGTGTAGAGCCACGCATGTCGCCACTGGTGTGAAGACGGACGCCACATGAGGGGAAAAGACTTCAAGTTCAACCGTGAAATCCTACTGCAGCTATGGAATATCAAATGAACCAGCTTTGCTCACTACATCTTCACCTTTCGTGCATTTTGGGTTTATAATCGGTTATTTTATCGATATCGGCCATGAGAGTCTGGTAATTATCGGTTATCATATCGGCTTGAAAACATAAAAATCCATATGGTGCATCTTTGAGGTTCAGCACCATGGACAGCTCCAGCGTGATATCACAGGCACGCTGTTGTTGAGTGTGTGTGTGTGTGTGTGTGTGTGTGTGTGTGTGTGTCCTGAGTGTGTATGTTAAATGTGCCACACGCACATGCGACCAACACACCAACACACCACCACTTCATCCCTCACACAGGAGCACGGTGTGTGTGCGTGTGTGTGTGTATGTGTGTGTGTGTGTGTGTGAAATGAAAGCATGTCCGGACGCGGCGCTGACACCGTGTGAGCTCTGCATCTTTAAAACCGAGGAAAAAAAGAGAGAGCGAGAGAGAGAGAGAGAGAGAGAGAGAAGCAGAAGGAGGCAAAACACACAAGCAGCTCAGTCATAACTGTGGGATGATAAGGACTACCTCTTTTTTACTTTTGGAGAGAGCCGAGCCGTTAGGAGAGCATTCAGCATCAGCTGTTCGACGCTGCGCTCCTCTCATTGCTGGAAGTCGGGGCTGAGTGAGTCACATGACAGAGCTGGAGGCAGAGATCTAGAGAAAAAAAGGCACAGCATTTCGGCTCGCACCGCCATACTGTATTTTGAGCCATATCACAATTTTTATCGCAACATTTTACTCCCCGCTCGGTGAGTACCTTTCCAAATGGCTTTTTTGTGAAAAAAGCATTTTTTTTGTCTTTTCAATTTGCCTCCCCTTCTCCTCTTCTTTTTTCTTTTTTCTTTTTTTTTTTTTTTTTTTTTTTTTTTTTTTTTTTTTTTGGTTTTTCCTCCTTTTGCTGGTGTTTGAGAGATTTGAGCGGTTTGACGTGGTGGTTTGGGAGCGTTTTTCCTACAATGCAGGCTTCAAGTTTTTAGCATGCAGTTGATGCTGATGGAGAGAGTGCCAGCAGGGTGTGCGGTGTCGGGTCTCTGAGAGGGAAAGAGAGAGCAGAAACACGGCCGTGCTGACTTGCTTGCAGTTTTGTTTTCGAGGGTCGAAGCCCGGCAGCTTTTGTTTGAGATTTGAGATTTTTTGCACAACATTTATTGGTGGGTTTTGAAAAAACAAAAACAAAAACAAAACATCTTTGACATTTTTTATTTTTGGGTTTTTATTTTAAAATTTTTTTTTGGTTTTGTGTCGACTTTTGCTGTCTGCTGTGCTTTGGTTTGCATTTTCGCAGTGTTGTTTGTTGCCTCTCGAGTTTTGTGATTTTGGTGTGTCGGTGATCGTCGCCGATGATCCGATCCGCGACCTCCCCTCTCCCCCCCAACACACACACAACACACACTCTCTCATTTGCTTTGACTTTGTTTTCCCCCTCTCTCTCTCTTCTTTTCTTCATGAGAAGGAATCCTTTTTAAAAGCCTTTTAACGTGACACTTTTCTTGCAGCTGAGCTCACAGGTTGGTTTGTTTTTTTTGTGTTTCTACCTCTCTCTCTTTTTGGGGGCGATTTCATTATACTTTTGGCTGGTGGCAGTGTCAAGTATTTTTCGGATGTTGGCATTTTTTTCTTTCTTTCTGACTAGATGATGCTGGGTGGACGAGGGGAGTTTTGATTCTTGGGGGAGTTTCAATGCGTTTTTTTTTTTGTTTTCTGTGTCAACGAGGATGAACAGACATTTTCCCTTTTGCAGGTATATATATATATACATATATATACACACACATATATACATTTTAAGTGGATGAGTGACGTTTTAATGTATTTACAATAAAGAATGAGGTGACAGAAATGCACCTGTGGCTGTTACGTGTTATTTCGCACAGGGCTGAGCCAGAGTGGCTCATTAGAGAAGCCACATCTTCACACCAATGTTACCTGAAGGTTAAATCATCTGATCCCACCTGCTTCATAAAAAAATAACCGAGTGACACGATCAACAAACCAACAACAACAAGGATTTATTCTTTTGGGGGGGGGATCAGGTTGTTTGGCCCACAATGCTCTCTGTGTTCTCCACGCCGAGGAATAAAATGTAAGTGGCTGCACTCAGGTTTCCCTCGGAAGGATGCACTGTAATGACTGTAACGCTCCCCCCACACCGCAGATAAACTATCAAAACTCCGATCCATGCATCGACTCAGAGAGGCTGAGATTACAAAATTCCACTCTTGCTGCAGCAGGCGTCTCTTTTAAACTGCACCATTCTGTGCCACCAAGTTCAGGGGAAACAGGATGATATCTGCACTATATATATATATATATATATATATATATATATATATATATATATATGGGGTGAAGTATAAGTGCCCTCCTTGTTGCTGGACAAATTCAAATCGGCTTTTGTCGCGGAGGCCCCCACAGATTCATAAATAACTCTTTGGATTTGTCACATCTGATTTTGCAGGAAATGAATAGAGCCACTGACGGGACTAAAGGAGGACTTAGAGTGAATTAATCCTCCACCAGGCAGGTTTAACTCCAGATTATTGCTGTGCTGCAGGACATGCAAACATGAGTAAATACATGTCTCAGCGGAGGGCACGGCTTACAACCCGGAGTCTGGGTGATTATCGTGTTTTTCTCAGCACCTCTGCGTTGCGTTCGCTGAGCTACGGTAGCGTCGCTGAAGCGCCTTCCTCTGAGTTTATTTCGAGAGATGAGTCCGGAAAGTTCTCACCCAACAGAAGCTCACATACCTTTACTTGGACCAATCTGAATCATTTCTCTGTCAGGCTTTAGGTGTTGGGCTTTCTATCGTAAGTAGGGATGGGACGACTAAAGATTGTATTGCAGATCGTGGTAAATGTTTATCATCAGAATCGAGATAATTGTGAATATTCTAAGGTGAAGTTCTTGAAAAGCTGTCTGTCTCGCTGACTAACAGAGTCCTGTGTCAGTTTATTTCCTGAGCCTGTCACCGTGGCTGGATTGAGTTATCCCCCATAACAACAAGTTTAAACAAATGTGTGTGAATACTTCTGATTCCAAACTAAAATACAACAGGGAGATGAGGTTGCCATTATTTATTCATCCCTTATTTCTGCAGGAAAACCTCATGATTTATTTACATATTCAAAGTCCTTTGATTGTTTTTCCACAAAAAGAAAAAAAACGATCCATGCCGATCCAGTTTTTATTTCTAAAGGAAACATATTTTGCTCAATTTCAGGTGTAGGACTTTGTTTTAGGTGACGACTAGAAAAGGTGTACATGCTTTAATGCTCAAAAAACACATTTGTTTTGTCATACAACAGTCTGAGACGTTTTGTTTCAGCTCCTGTCTCTTTAAGGCCCCTCTCCTCTGCTCTGATTGGTCAGCTCACACACGTCTGAGCCAGCACCACTCTGCGGTCGGCTCTGTCATGTTTTCACCTTCCAGTTAGCTCCACTCCTACCGCGAATATATGCATAAATTATGCGTGACATGGTGATGCAGCGTGATGTCACAAAGTCAAGGAATCAGAGGCGGGGCTACTGACGAGGCGTTTCAGGAGCAGTGGGAGAAAGCAGCTCCCATTGGCTCGGACTTTGTGCTTTTGAAGAACATTTACATGTAGTGAATAAAGGAAACAAAACAGATCAGCATGTTATGTCTCCTTTAAAGTTTCAAGAACACTTTTACAATTATCGGGCTAAATTCGGCAACTTGTGAGAAAGTAGCTCAGCGTGCTCATCTCATCAATTCGCTCCATTTTTGTTCCACATGTATCCAGTTTGGCGGAACACAGGTTTTGTCAGCGCAGTATTGTAGGCCTATAAAATATTTGAGAGCGGACCATTAAGTCTGAGTATAGACCGTTAAGTCCCGGTGTGTCATTAAACAAGCTGACATGATGGATCAGGATCACCGCCGTTTAATGTGAGGAAATGCAATATTGATAATTGCTTGAACGCGCAACCCGTCAGGTAAACTTACATTTTTTAATAAAAGGCAATTAAGATAATACATTTCATGGTGTATTGAAAAGCTGTTATCGTGTATTGATTTCCCAGATGTAGATAAGGAGCCGAGGGGGGAACTCGTAATGGCTTTTTAAGTTGTAAGATCATTTAGAAACAGTAGTCCAATCAGGATGGCACCTCGGTGCAGCGTTTAGGCCCAAATGTGCGAATCTACCATCGAGGGGTGGAACAGTTCAGTCCAGTAGCTTCGATTGTGCTGAAACAATTAGATGGATCATATTTTGCTCACGATTTAATCTGATTCATCCCTCCCTGAAAAAAAAGAGGAAGAAGCTCTGCAAGTGTTAAAAAGCTATTAAACTGATTCAGTCGTCAATAATTGATAAAATTTAAGTCGCGCACTTAGTCACTTGCTGGAAGAATGGCTTTAATTTCGAAGGCCTTTAAACCAGAGTGTCAAATTGTGATGATGCTTTCAAGAACTTCTCCAGGGCAACACTTTTACTTCTATTTATGTCTGCGGACTAAATTCAATCAAAAAAGGCTTTCAGGATACATTTGGCGCCGAGTAAACAGTCGTCAAAAAACATGAACCCGTCTGATTCAGACGTCGGAAGTCTCGAATTGGCAGCAGCACGACACACGGACGGGTCTTCAGACGTGTGAATTGAAAGGAGGGAGGAGGGCTGCATGAATCAATCCAGTCGTTTGACTCAGCCTCGATGATTCACTGCTTCAGTGAGGCTCATATTTTGGCCAGGATTCAATCCGGCGACGCGGGGAAGTCGGTCACAGTTGGGGGGCGCTGAGGGGTCAGTCTGTACAACGACGTCATAGTAAATGGGGACACGACAGTCATGTTGTTTGTATGAACTGGGACAACATGCACCTGATCGTTCAAAAGACTTGAGAACGTTTTGCACCGCAGCTCGAACATCAACATACTAAAGGTCACAACAGCCACGGTAATCAAGTCAACAACAGCACGGAGATGACGAGGGAGACACATTCCCCAGACTCCCTTATAAAAATGCTCAATTTTGCGAGTTGTTGAGTCAGGAGTAACTTTATGCGCCTTGTTCATCACTATTTCCATCATATTCTTGATTATTGGGGACTCCTTGTAAATTCGGCATATGTTACAGCCTCGTTTTAAGGGGTGCTGCAGCCCTCCACCTCAGTGTCCCTGACCGGAATCTGATCCTTTTCTAAAAGAACAGAATTTGAAAAGCTGTCACTAATCGAGTTGTCAATAATTAAACAAACCTAAGTCTTGCGCTTCATTACTTGCTGGAGGAATGAGTTTAATTTTCGAGGCCGTCGTGACACAGCGTCTCATCCTGATGATGATGTTTTTCAATAACATCTTCAGGGCAACACTTCACTCCTGTTCATCTCCGCAGGCTAAATTCAATCAGAAAAAGCTTTTAGGATGCATTTGCGTGTAAACAGGCGCCTGTGCCTCAACGACATACCTCTGAAAACCGAACGCAGACATTTAAAATCTCGCCCTCTCACATCTCAAATCTCAGCGTCGTGACACGTCCACGTGTCTCTCCATTCGAGAGGTGCTTTCTGCCGCGCCGCCGCAGCACGAGCTCCTGGACATCTCTCCCGCTAAGCATTATGATAGCTTCTACTACGTCCTGCGGTGTTGTGTCTCCCCTCCAGGCAGGTTTCCTGTTATCTAGGCCAAGCCAGACCTGCACAGGAGACTCGCAGAGAAATATGATAGCACATGAATGGATATACCTCCGATACCATGAATAAAACATCCCACCAGCGCAACTTACGTACACCAAGCATGTGCTTAACTGGGATGTGAGCGTGGGTGTATCCGAAAACATAATTAATGTAGACAAACGTGATTAATACGCTGTGCATCACATCTTCAACACACATGTTGTGTGGCCGCTGTGGGATGGTGGATTCAGGATCACAGGGTGTGAACACTGTAAGCCACATAGATGGATGTTACAAGCTCGGACGCACAGACGCTTCGACTTCACCGAGCTCGCTGTGTCTCAGTTTTAGCAGAGATGTGCTGCAACAGCGATGGAGGAAGTACTCAGATCCTTTACTAGTTAATATTAGTACTAAAACTACACAGTTAAAATACTGTTACAAGTACAAGTCCTGCATTTGATATCTTACTTCAGTAAACGTATCTCAGTATAATCAGGAAAATGTATGTAAAGCATTAAAGGAAAAGTAAAAAAATGCAGTAACAGTCCGCTACAACTGTCGTATTATTATACCACGTTGTAAAAAGCACTCAGATATTACGTCAAAACATTGTGTTTCTGTCCGACACAGCCTGTTATCTAAAAAGTAACTAAAGTTACCAAACACATGTTGTGGGCTAAAAGTACAATGTTTGCTTCCAAAATGTACTAGAGTAGCAAAAAAATACTCGAGTAAAGTACCAGTAGCTCAAAATGTACTTGAGCAAATGTATTTAGTTACATACCATCACTGACTGTTTTATATCATTACATTATTATCACTCAGCAGGATGTAGCTGTTGTAATTGGAGCTCGTTTTGAACTATTTTGTACAGGAATGCAACTAATAATTGTCTTTTAATTAATCAGCTGACTGTCCTCTGCGTTTTTATAATCAATCGATTGTAAAAGTTCAGAAATTAGAGCACAAGTACCTCAAATTTGTCCATAAGCCTCTGGGCAATATCTTTGGCTTCTGTATTTATTTGGTTTTTCTTGCCTCACTCTAGCAGTCAGCACCGAGAGCCGTACATGGTTTGATTCAGGAGGACCTGAAGTTTCAGTCGGGCTCATTGAAAGTCCAAATTTCACATTTGCTTTGTCTGAGAATGGATT
Source organism: Diplodus sargus (assembly GCA_903131615.1). Lineage (NCBI taxonomy): Eukaryota > Metazoa > Chordata > Actinopteri > Spariformes > Sparidae > Diplodus > Diplodus sargus. Next base: position 3,603,544 of record CAEMYA010000069.1, on the reverse strand, counting down.
TTTATAAAGTCGCCGGTCAAAATTTGGTGGGTTTCTTTCACTATCTACTCAAACAGAACCTCAGGAAGGTTTTTTGTTCGAGTCTTTCATATTAACTTTTTTTTTTATATATTTGACGTTTCACAAGTCACAGTCAGTATTTCTAATATCATTCTAGGCCTTTTTTCAGTGAAAGGCAAACGTAATCCCACTGTTCATACTGACCATGTAGATGTGTCCAAGAAAGTTCAGGGTAAATAGAAAGGTTATTAAATCATAAGAGAGGACGCTGAAGCAAAAGTGAGGGATTTTTATAGGGAGCTGGGCCCCTATAAAAATCGTCGGCCCCGAGGTAATCAATGATGCGGCCTATTGACGTGATCAGGTTCACCGGGGAGCCTGTGAGTAACCAAACAAGACACCGACAGGACACAGGAAGCTGTTCAACTCCACTTTAGATGTGGATAAGATTTGTGGATCAGACGTTATTAGATATTTTGGAACTACCTACTACCTACCAGCTACTATCTACATTTGTGAGGTTTAAATAGAGTGCTTAAGTAAATGTACTGAGCTACATAACACAACTGACTGTCAAAGCTAAAGAATGTGAAGAAAATAATAACTGTACTTTTTTTTTCATCTTACCGAGGTTTTCAATTCAGACCTCTCTTTTTTTTTTCCTCTCATCGTAAGAAGTTAGGAGTCAGAGAGAAGCTCTGAGTCATACGAGCAGCAGCACAGGAGCTTTTATTCGGAGTTTATTTGGCCTTCACGCTTTCTTAAGGCACAAAAATAGTTTGAAACATTTCTTTCGTCGACGGCCTTTTGTGACCCCGACATCAACCAAATGTGTGGTCCCTGAAAAAGACAATCTGAAGTGAACAGTGTTGCACCCACGCCTTAATCCCTGATCGATTACTCATACGTGACTCATAAGTCAAGGAGTAGCTCGGTTTGAGAAGTAAGGTGGTACGGTGGAGAGGAAGGAAGGAAGGAAGGAAGGAAAGTAATGTATTTTCTGCATTTATCTAAAGAAAATAAATGAGGACGCAGTTGGTTGTCGGCTTCCCATCATAATGGAATAACAACAACCAGATGAATAAATAAACATTTAATAAATGACTGCGTTATTAATGCACTGTATCTTCTTAAAATCACACCTTGCTTCCTTGAATGAGACCTATTGCCTACTGATGAATAAGCATCTCGCGTTTGCATATTTACAACAAAGATCACGGTCCTTATAATAACCATAGATAAAAACATTTCATTTCTTCAACCTTGAGCCACAACTTCTCTGCCAAGTAGAAGCGGCAGCCTTTATGTGTCCTTAGAGACGAAATCTTGGGCAAACAAAGTTACAAAGTCACTCCTCACAGCTGGATTGACTCAAATGAGCTTAATCTACATTTTTATCAATTTAGAGCTTCTTTCACGCGGAGTTCGGCAGCTGGACACCTTCGTCCTGTAAGCACATGACCTGCAGCATCAGACTGAACCTGGCGCGCACGTCATGCTGCCGTCTTACATCTGGCATGACTTATTCTACTGAGACGGGCGTTAAGTACTATACTGTCCTTTTTTCTGAGCTGTTAATTTGGCAATTTGGGCAATTAAACCCGTATCTGAAAGGCAGGGTCATGGCTGAACGTCCTCCCAGTGTCTATTATGGGAGCCACTCGAGTTTTAGAGCATTACAGACAAAAGGAAATTTTCTTTTTAGCTTAATTTCATTAACGTCTGGTTTTGAGTGTGTCATTCTTCGTAACTTTATTGGATGGAGGAATACAGAGAAGACAAGTTCTTACTCAATGATTTAGGTTTATAAAACAAGATGTACGATGAGAGCTGATGTGTGTAAAATCGGTATTAATGCAGTTTTAAAAAATGGACAATTAAGCCTCAATCACTTCCATTTCTTTCCTTATCAAGAGCTCACGAATCCACCGAGGAATGTCTGTTTCTATTTTAAGAAAGAAAATCAGGTTTGTGCGGTCTGATAAGGAGAAAAAAACCTAAACCGGCAGACAAAGAGTTATTCTGCTCGTTCACTGCTTCACCTGCTCTGCGTGCAGATATCGATCCGGCCCGCCTGATGTGCCTCCCGCCACATCTGTTCAGCTCGTGTTAACACATTCAATACATACTCTTCTAATCGCACTGTCCATCAAATTACATTCAGCCGCATCAAAACATTCGGCGTTCGTTTTCAGATTACTTATAGATCGAGTTAAATAGATTCAGCGCGGTGTTATACATGCGTATTGTTTTCCTCCTTCGACAGGAATACATCAAAATTCACATCATGACATTTTCTGCAGCGGCGTCTCTGTCTCCTCCCTCCCCTCCCCCGTTATTAAACTGCAATTTCAGAAAAATGGTGAGCCTCATTGTTTCTACACAAACTTGTTTCGCCGCACTTAACTTTTTGGCATATTAATACATGTTTTTCACATCCGTCTGTGAAGCATCATCATTAAAGCTGCAGCCCTCCGGCGGTAAGATGACCGCGCTAAAGATGATTCGCCAGTTTTCTGCTCCGGTCTGTCTTTTCTCTGAGAATAATGGAAAGTGTGCGCTCGGGGTATATATATATATACACAGAGATTTATGGAAATGTGGCTGAGATATTTTGGCAGAATGCAAAAAAGAACACACAAACATAAGCAAACTCACAGTTATATACATACAAATCATTAGACAAGTAAAAGGGGAGTTTTGCAGGAGCTTTTTGCAGTTTCTGACCTTTACGGTAAATGTATTTTCTTACTTTTCTTCCTGATGTCTGCTTGTTTTATTTGAATCCCATTAAGAAAAGCTACGTCATAGCTGATTGACACCTGCTAGCATCAGATTAGTTTATTATGAGGTCTCCGGGAAATGAGCCTGCAGATCTTTAAGTCTCCTCATGACTTTTATCTCTTCCTTCCTCGGACTCCTAAGTGGAGCGGTAGAAAGTAATGTTAATATACGACAGTAGACAAACTTTTTTTTACTCTCCCATCAGCTTAAAGAAGTCTATACTGATACAAATGAAGAGCAGAGCAATATAGTAACGGAGCACCCCTCAAACAGGACCATAAAACGCTAAAAAGCGGCATTAAAAGGGTATTAAATTCAACAGATTAAAACATAAACATAACGTAGAGGAAGTCCCACGGGTCAATTTGCGGTGTTTAACATCCTTAATGCTCTTTGAATGAAAAGACTTTAACCATTCCTGGTCGCCAAAGACATCATTAATTTAACATTAAGATGCAAAAGCGAGCGCTACTGGCAATTAACAAGTGACCTTGGCATGGATATAATAAGTGTAAGAACATCATGCATGGGAAACATCTAATTGGGGACATCATTTTATGTTTGCTGCTGATTAAGTGGCGGGGCAGAGTCTTGTTGTGCTTCATTCATTGGTCGTATTAGGACGCAGCGGCTTCAGCGAGGAGACAAACGGTTCAGACGAACACAGACGGGGGGACTTGACCCATATTTCGCCGCCACATACCGTCTAAGTGGCGGTGTGACGTTCACCGAGTCCGGCAGGGAAACGTAAACAAACAAACCTGAGACTGAAAAAGAGGCAGAGGATGGTGGTGAGGGTCTTCCGGAGCAGGTGGCGGGGCCCTTCCAGATGCTGCAGAGAAGCAGCGAAGCAGATAATGTCCTGCCTAGATTACCTCAGGGACCCCGATTACAGTGGAGCGTCCTCATCTGGGTCAGCTCCAGGCGGGTTCTGCAGGGATCAGCTGTTTCTCGCTGTCGTCCTGCTGGCCTCAGCTGTCTCTCACCTGCTCAGGACCAGTTATGGATGCATTGACATGCTGAAAACCACAGCCTCAATGGGCATGATATACCGAGCTGTGGCACATAGTGGCAGCCATTTTTACATGATCATTGACAATGTGGATATGTCTTTTAACTCCATCTGCATAGAGAGGATGGACGGATTACTGATTGGGCCCTAGATGCCTCAGTCCTCTCTGTATTTGTTTGATTGAAAGAATAAATTACCTCAGAAAAAGAGCAAATCTGACCTCAACTGACTCCAAACAAACACAGACCAATAAGAGACTACAGAGAGATCCAAACTGACTATAGCGACACGCAAAACAGACTAAAGTGACCCAGAGAGGGGAGGTAAAGATGCAAATCAAGTGTGAAGACAAGCAAAATGACTGAGGAGAGCCCGACCAACCATCAGCAGACAGCCACCAAGACTGACCGACAAGAGAAGCAAAATGGCAACAGAGAGGGAAAAGTTGACCCAAACAAACAGAAACGGACAACAATGGGACAAAAAGTGACAGCAAAGAGACAAAAACAGCAGCAGAGACACAAACTGACCCCCAACAGACACAAACTGACCTCAACAGACACAAACTGACTTCAACAGACATAAACTGACCCCCAACAGACACAAACTGACCCCCAACAGACATAAACTGACCTCAACAGACATANNNCAGACACAAACTGACCCCCAACAGACATAAACTGTCCCCCAACAGACACAAACTGACCCCCAACAGACACAAACTGACCCCGAACAGATACAAACTGACCTCAACAGACACAAACTGACCTAAACAGACATAAACTGACCCCCAACAGATACAAACTGACCTCAACAGACACAAACTGACCCCC
>CAEMYA010000069.1:3583588-3598403 GCA_903131615.1 Diplodus sargus | reverse complement strand
AACAGACACAAACTGATCTCAACAGACACAAACTGACCCCCAACATACATAAGCTGACCCCCAACAGACACAAACTGACCTCAACAGACACAAATTGACCCCCAACAGACACAAACTGACCCCAAACAAACACAAAGAGACAGAAACGGGCCCTAAACTGGAATAAACTGACTACAGAGAAAGAAACAAAAAATGGCCCCAAACAGACAAAAAATGTATACCAGACACACAAAACAATCGCAAAGGGACACAAACTGACTACAAAGAGACACAAACTGACTACAAAGAGACACAAGCTGACTACAAAGAGACACAAACTGACTACAAAGAGACACAGACTGACTACAAAGAGACACAAGCTGACTACAAAGAGATAAAAGCTGACAACAAAGCGACACAAACTGACTACAAAGAGACACAAATCAGCCGCAAGGAGAAGCAATAAAACTTTGAAAGGCTACAACACAAACACAAAGTGACTGTGCCTGGCCGTCCATGCCATTTTTTTGATGTATTTCGTGTCTCTTTCAGCCCGGCTGCATCGTTTGTAGTTCTTTTGCGTCTCTTTCGGTCTTGGTGTCTTGCTCTTATGTAACCGGGCTGTCTGTGCCCAGGGGCCCGTCATAACCCGGCTGTATGCATGAGGCAGATCCACACAGGAGTCTAAAGTTTTTGAAACTCTGAAGTTTATATTCAGAAAGGGAGTCACATCAAGTCTGCACACAAATTATTGTTACCCAGCCTGGCCAGTCTGTGATCACGTCATCCATAATGTGAGAGAAACGAAGTATCTCTTATATTCTGTGTACTCAGTTGTAGGGAGAAGGTATACGTGCAGGAACACCCCAAATAGATATTTCCACCATATGAACCCTGGAACAGCGAGAGAGGGGGAAAAAAAAGATATTTCTACACAGAGGCTTCCTGACTCACATACTCACGAGGTTCATGACCTCAATTTTCAGTGTGATCCACTGAGAAAGCACAGGTGCACTCAAGGAGAGACGGCTAGCTAGCTAGCTAGCTAGCTATTCAGTTTGTGTACCCCTGAGGGCAAAAACATGTCCACCGAGCAAACCTTTTATGTTTCTCTCAACAAACGGTTCACTCCGGGGTAGCGATGAGACTGTCAGTGATGGCGAAAATGTATTCTGCTCCACATTCAAACCCTGATTGGGCCTGACAGGGAAGTCTGAACCGACTGGAGCATCTGGGGAGACCTGGGCCTTTTTCATTCGGAGAGGTTCGCATAGTTCATTGAAATGTCGCCGGCCTTTGCAGGTTTGCTTTTGTTCTGCAGAAGCTTTACTAAGAGGAAGTAATGCAGTCGTATCATATTTCATTAAACTTTATCACAGTTTTCCAGCTCTTGTGGGGACTCAACCCATACGGGGTTTAATCCTAATTGTGTGCTTACACGTCTCCTGCAATTATGCATCACCGACAGGACTGCATGCTCGCCGGATTGAGATTAAGGACGGCAAATGTCTGTCTGATTATGCTCAGGCTACAGAGCACCCCTGAGCTAAATCTGAGTTTAAAAAAAAAAGACAAAAAACATCTGTATCGCTAAAACGCAGTCCTACTCACCAGTGTGCTTATGGGTAAAAATAGAACGCCCATCATTTAATTCCCCACTTAGCCTCAAAAAGCAATCTTCTCCTGAAACATTAATAGCTTGTTGACATCTTGCAGTGAGCCACAGTCTATCAGGTGGCGTGTGTAAATAAGGCTTCATTCTTCATATTGATTTTTTCCTCCAGGTTTTGACATCAGAGGAAATCAACGAGCGCGTTGCTGCGTGTTCTTGCAGACACTGCCGGCTATTACAGCCTCTAGTTCGGGTTTTCCATCCACTTTCTCTTATAAACATCACGAGCAGACATTCCTTGCTGTGCAAAATACTGGGGTTTGAGGGGGTTTTGCCTTGTTTATAGGAAGTAAAGATCTTTTATTCATCATAAAGCACCTGTATCGCCCAAGAAGCTTGTCTGGCATTATTAGAGGATATCGATTTTACCCACTTATGGATTCCCCTGCCTCTTAATAGTAATGTGTTTTTTCTGGATTATGTCCATTACTCATTTTGGTTCCTCCGGTTCAGGTTCACGGTGCATTGCAGCTTTCAGACCTTTGAATAAAAAGAGAGTAGCACATTTTGAAAAAAACTTCCACAGTTTGCAGTTTGTGTTGCATGCAGTAATTTTGCTTCTGCCATAAAACAACAGCACCAAAGTAAAACTATATTCCCTTTATGTATTCATCAGCAGGGCAGCACTGACCAACTATAAGGGCTCTGTCACTTAAATTAGTTTGGTTAAAGCTGATTAAAGACTTTATTTGTTAAGGATAACATGCAAAGGCAGCACATTAGCAGTTAAAATATTACAGGGTCTACAGAAAATGTAATATGATCAACAATACGTTGCTTTAACATCATTAAAGGGTTAAATTTGTTGTTTTAGAGCCTGCAGCTGGTTAGCTTAGCTTAACTTGTATCCTCAAATGCTTCATAGCCCTGAAATCTGTACAACCTGAGCTTTATACCTATTTTTTTATCAAATCTTACTAAATACAAGCACAAAACATATTGATCAAAAAGAATCTCAATGTAGAACATGAAGAAAATGATGCAAATTATGTTTTCCCCGTCCAACAATTTGCTTTTTTCAGTGAAGCAGAACTACATCAACAGTTGCTTAATGCTAAGCTAAGCTAACCAGTTGCTAGATATATACAGCAGACTTCTGTTTAAAGGACAGAAATGAGTGTGGGATCTGCATGAGAGCAAGTGAGTGTGTTTGGATGCTGCTCGTCTTACTCCTCATTCAACTTCAACATCACGATGAAACTGAGCTTATTGTATTTCCAGAGCAGGTGAAACTGCATCACAAAACACTTCAACTGAAGCGCATATTTTCACATTTGTGAATAACATTTGCAAAAAAAAAAAAAACACACCACCTCAGCTTCTTAGCGAGCTTTGTTTCCCTAAGAGTTCATTGTCCTTTGACACGACGAGTCAAAAGTTGCGACCAGACAAGAAAGATCTGTTGTTTACATAATTTCCTTCTATTTATTTATGTATTTATTGTCGTTCTTTCAGAGCCACAGGGAACTAACTGCAGGGAAAATTCATTTCTGTCAGTTTGTGACAAGCCAGCGGATGACAGTGAATGTATTTGTCAGGGGTAGATGTAAAGTCGTTGCGAGCCGCGGGAGCTCGACAGCTCCGTAATTCAGGCGGATTCTGTGCGCGCCGCGACGTTCGAGCGAGCTGAATGAACGAGGACATCTGCTCGGGCCGCTCCTTATCCCACAATTCTCTAAAAAGACACCTGTCAGTGACATCATCAGGGAACACAAACATAATTAAGTAATCAAGCAGACACATTACATATGTAAATGACATTAATTGCAGACATGGGTTTGAAATATTCATTCAAATTAGTCACATCATTTAGGCGGAGATCTCTTCCCGGCGAGTGTAATCATTGGACTAATTAGGTCAGTCAATGCAAGTTGAAACAATTTGAAAAGCAATTTCAGTTTCCAATTAATTCCTGACTAAGAGAATGGAAGTAATGTAGGATGCAGATGTGCAAGGGGAACATACCGGAGAGAAATACCTACTCGGAAAACAAAAAATCCACACAGCGCGGCGAGCGGGCCGAGAACACCGCCAGGAAGGAAATTCACCTCGAAACTTGAACCTCGGCTTTCATTATTTTTCAAGATTTAAGGGTCAGAACGTGGGTTTGTGGAGCTGACACCATCCACTGCTGTAGTGCCATAGTGAAGAGTGGAGCATGAAAGCCGAACCGCTCTGAAGAGTTTATATTCAGCTGGAGAAGATAGACTCTGTTCAGGAACACACAAACCAAACAGACCGGATGCTCTCAGCTCGCAGCAGCTCGACATTTGATTTCATTATAGTGTTCTGAATCTTAATTGAGACAACAATAATAGTTAAAGGTTCAGTGTGCAGAATTCAGGGGGTCATGGAGGATCTACGGGCAGAATTGAATGTAATATTTCTAATCATATTTTCATTATCATCGCCTGAAAATAATTGTGTCAATCGTCAAGATAAACGTGGACTATCTAGTTTTCTGCAAAACCACATGTGGCAACTTTTTCAATTTCATGGTTTGACGATGCTGCGCTGATGTAATCGGTTCAGGGTTTAGGTCCAAAAGTATTAACCGGCTGTCGTTTTATCTCGGTGGAAATATACAAATAATGGCAATTAATGTGATTCTGTCCTTCTGATTAACTTCCACCGTTCATTTCCATCTAAACCTTTTTTAGGTCAGCTTCAGACTTGTTGTTTTTATTATTTGTTTTTTTTAGGCGCATGGCCAAAATATAATGTTATTTGTGCATTTCGTTTGCAGCTAAACACATATGAGGAGTGTAAATGGCAGTATAAAACAATTTAAAGGGTCATTCCAGTATTTTTAAACATGGGTCTCATATTTGTAAGTGATTCTTCCCAACAAAAGGTTTGGAAACAGTCCAGTAGTTTGCCTAAACTGGCTGCAGTGTGTAATTCTTTGGGGCAACTTCCACTGTCAAAATGACGTCTACTAGACATGGTCCCTTTTGACAACATTATGGAAACACTTTCTATGAAGTTACACCTTTTTCTTGAATAAAAAAATCCTTTTTGCAGCCAAAAAGTTGCCTTCAAGGAGAAGTCCGGCTGCCTCGTCTAGATTATCAAAATCATTTAAATGGTTTTGCTGGCAGCTCCAAACTCTCTAACTTAACGTTTCCTGTGACAACTAAACTCTTGTGAGATTTCCGAGGGAGACTTTTGTGTGTCTGGTTACAAAAAGAATCTCATTGTTTAACAAAAAAGTGCATCTGTGTAGGAATAACAATCTCATTCTGTCAAAAAAAAGCACATGTAAAGCATTTAACTATGAACGTCGCAGTTGCCCCAAAGGATTACATTGCAGCCATTGGGGCAAACGAACGGGACCGATTCTATAACTTTTGGTGAGTGTGAATCGTTTATACACCTGAACATAGAAATATAAGGCCCAGGTTTAAAAATACCAGAATTCCCCTTTAACACAGAAGACGACGAGAACTCATGTCGAGAACTCCTCACAACTTCCCGCAAAGGCCGACATTTTTAAAAGACAGTGCTCGTCTTCTGTTATTCCGCCCTCTGTTCCTTTTAGCTTTTCCCACACTTTATCTTCATCCTCACTTCCCACCTCCCCGCAGCGCCGTCCATCTCTCCATCCTCAAAGATCCTCCGGAGAGACAGACGCTTTGTCCATTCGTTCATTAATTACACCCCTCTGCCAGGTCTTTGCAGGCTGATTATTCAGCTGTCGGTCTCTTCCGCTTTATCTGTTTGGCAACCCACTTCTTCCCGTGTTAGCTCCGATTCAGGACGGCGGCACATTCGCAGATAAGACTTACGGCCGGTAACATCACCCCGACTGCATTCAACAATGGAAAGAGTTTGAAAAGAGATTGACCCTCCAGATTTAAGGTTTACTTCAGGCTCCCGTTCGTGGAGGAAAAAAACAAATGACACGCACAGCCACAGATTTTAACTGCGTTGGACTTAATGAATTTATTAGAAAAGTTAAATATATATATACACAATTTATGTAACTTGTAATCACAACCGAGCATGTTTACTGTGAAAAAACATCAAGTTGGTTCTCAGAAAGAAATGGGACAAATGCCTTTGGGCTTCATTACCCGCCTTTCTTCTCTTCTTTTTGGTCTTTTTTATCACAACATCGCCAGCTGTTTTTGCAGATGGGCAAACAATCGAACTGCATTTTCAATGCAGGCACACAAGAAGCCGCCCGTCTCACTTACTCTCTTTGTTGCGGTCGTCTCATCTGATTTTCAACGACCTAGAATAAAGTTGGTGAAAGCTTTTTCCTGCAGAACCACAGATAAGTTTAGAGTGATTTTTTTCATGGTGCAACTTTATGTTTGTTAAGGCTCAGTTTTCTATTTTATTCTCGCTGTAATGCTGGGCTTATGAAAGCACTTGGTTGAGGTGAGGAAAACCTTTTGGTTTGGCGTTTTTTGTGGCACAAATACACCTGGAGATTGCCCAACTTCCCATGTAAAAAGGCAGTTTTGGATGCCAATAGAAGGGCTGGAGATTGTCTGTCTTCATGTGAAAAGTAGCAGGTTTTGGTTGCCAGTAACACAGCTGGAAACGGTGCACTGCTGCCTGAAAGACACCTGTTTTCGTGTCACCACCAAACCTGCCTGGGGAGCCAAAATGTCCCCACAGACAGAACAGAGTTGCCTGGTTTGGCAGTCTTTCGAGCTCGTAATGACGCTACCTCCCTCCACCTCAAACGTTAACTGCATTATCTCCTGGTGGTGGAGAAGCTGCTTTGATTTTGAGACGCAGATCCGTCAACGTCACCCCACAAGTGAGATTGTTAGCATCCAAAGAACAGCGGTGCGGGGCTGCATGGGGGACTGGGATGCTATTAAAGCAGCAAGAGTTAATGACAAGGAGAGGAAGTTGATGCCGCTGCAATTCACAGATTGCCCAGATCAATGTTTACTGAACACATGGTGTGATTAGTGGGAGTCTGTTGTGCTTCGTAAATCTCTTTTGACTCTTTTCTGTATGTTCCTCCAAAGTCTGCATGGGCGGTAAACATCCTTTCCCCCCCCCCAAGCAATACCTAAACAGCTTCACTGGGAGGCGGCTAGCGCGTTAGCCCGTCTCGATACTCTCTGCTGCGGTAATAATGAGAAACAGTGTGGGAGCACAGGTGTACAGCTGAACCTTTCAAAAGCATAATCAGGTAAAGGGAAAAGGGAAAAAACATTTTTATGACCAGTCAGACACAATATGTTGCTGTAGTTTTATTGTTTTCCTCTCGTCAGGGCTGCCAGTGGCTCACATGTGCCCGTCCAGCCAGCTGGCGTGAAGTGCAGTGTACTCGAGTGGGGGGGCGGTGTTGGAGAAGGTCAGTTAAATAATATTTACTGACGACAGCCTCAGACTCAACGCAGACCGAGTTGTTTTTAATCAATTCCATTTCAGAGGCACTACAGGACGTCTTTATGCTGGCAGCCGATGGAAGGCCACTGCTTGTGCTTTGAATAAGGAGCAGAGAGCGTGACCGTGAGGCCCTACGCTGAACCATAATCACATTTTCTTGCATGTTGGACCATCGTAGAGGGCTTTGTATTGTGTTTTATTTACCATGAGGCAGAAATGTGACTCAGGCAAGTCCCAAGACATTTTATCTTGGGCACATCAAGTCAAATTGAGTTGAATACCCAGACAAACTAAGTAAAATGAGCTGTCTTCGTTACTGTGACTGAATAAACTGACCTTAAAGTACAACACAGTTACATACTGTTTCACTTTGTTTATATGTGGCGGACCCTGCCACCTTTCCAGCTTCAAACATTGTAACATTGTTACAGCTTGTTTATTAAGTCAGGGAAAAGTATAAAATTAATAGTTCGTATATAACACGTATTTCTGAGTTTGTATGATTATATTTAAAATTCAGAGTTTGTTTCTTCTCCATAAACTACACAGTACCTCTTTAAGGCAAGTCAAGTCACTTTTTCCCGCCCAAAATTCAAACAGCAGTCTGATTTCTGTCCAAAGGTAACAAAGAACTACAACGTGTTCGTTTTAAGTGTGTTTTCTGTTCAGATTAAACAGATGAGATGTGACGTGTTAGTTAATGAGGCTCAGAGGCGTTGGTGGGAGGGTTTTGTCTTCGCACTAAGCTAAGCTAAGCTAAGCTAAGCTAAGCTAAGCTAACCGCATCCAGTGAGCAACAACAGTCAATAACTCAAAAAGTGTCAGGAGGATTGATGATGAAGGTTTACAACACAACTATCCATACATTAGCTCATAAATGAGACCATCTTTTAATACTCGATAATTAATGAGTCCTGGATCAGACCTCCTGAGTTCAGCCTCCATGTTGATCTCAACACCAAACCGGTGAAGTTTCGTCATTACATCTTGCACAGTTGTGACACTATTGTGCTGACAAAACACAAAGACACACAGGAAAAGATAGTTAAACTAAAAAAGTACTCAATAGGGATCCTGTGGTAGTTTCCACAACAATAATTGTCTCCAGGACCACGATGACACCGAGTGGAAAACATTGCGACATCTCGCTGTCTCGGCTGGTAAAAACAACCGATAATAACCCGACTTAATACAGCGCATGAAACACAGAGTGTCTTCCAGCTGTGACAGAAATGCAGTGAAGTAAAAAAAAAACAGCCATGTGGATGAGACAGCAGGTGGGGGAAAGGTTGAGAAGAATTATTCTTTTCCTGAACTTATTTTGTGACCAGTTCCATTATGACGTGGTCATAAAACATTTTTAAAAAATCAGCTGAAAGGCCCTTGAAAATGTAGGGCTTCTAAGGCTGGAGAGCACTGTGAAGGGATAATTCAGATCAACTGGAGGGTCATTACTTCCTTCTGAGTGCTGTGTGGATACTAAATAGACAGTCATTTCACCCAGAGCGCTGTTAAACAGCCGGGAGCAGGTCCGAAAATGTGCCAGAGGGGTCGCTGGGATTGGCTTTGCCTTCCAGATATCTGGAGCTTTGGAAATTTTCAGCCTGAACTTTAAATAAAACATGTTTTGTTTTGAATATAAATAATACAATTAGCGGAGTTTTGCATACAGTGAAAATAGTGGTTTTTAATATATTTTTGTTGCTGGATTTATGTCCTGTAGATAAATAGTGTTTCTACAGTAAACACCGTCTAGAGAATCCAAGTCTGTCGCAACTGGACCTGTTCATTCTGTGTTTCCTCTGGTAATAATACAGTATATTTATCCTGCTGTAGCTTCTTTCCAATTATGTGCCTGCTGTTCAAGCATAGTCCTGGTTGACCAGCACTGCAAAATAATTTGCTCGCAGCCAGGATTTTAACATTTCGACCAGAAATCTAAGAAAATGTTTCTTTCATTACCTGGATTTAATAATTTTTAAGAAACGTTCTCATCATTGATCCCAGCTGTGCTTTAGGTGCATTTTATTTCCTAGCATTAAATTCCAAATACTGTTTCTAGGGCCTTCTCATTCTTCCAGGAGTACTAATGCTCAGGCCTTTATTTATTATTAAATTTTCCCCAAATTGGTCCAGTCTAAACAGATTCAGTCTGGAAATACTGGACTGGAAATATTCCTATTGAGATTCAAAATCTCTTTAGCAAGGCCGTCCTGATCAACAGCATAGAAACATTAAACATAAAAGAAATGAGCAACAGACTTAAGAATTTGTCAGTGTTCAGTGACATGCGCCTTCAGTGGTAAACTATTCCTAAACAGCATTGAAGCATTTTCCTAAACAACTGAAGTAGATGGGGATGAGTTTTGTTAAAATACTACAGATAAATACATAATCCAAGTCCAACATCCTGAAATGACGTGAAAACATTTTTTAACCATTTTTTCAAACTGAAATCTTTACTGCAGCTGCTGAGCTAAAAGCGTTAGCATTAGCACCTGGTCTGAAGTGGTGGCTCAACTGCCCATCGAGGGCGTAAACTTTAAACGTTTTCTTCAAATCAGTTTGGGATCATGAGCGTAAAAGTACAACACAACTCGTGCACATGAACCAACGCTGCAGCTGCTGATCATTTTAGAATATCTGAGCCCACACTCCAGTTTCAATGCCAATAATTATGCACAAACGAGGAGATTGAGTCGGTTGTGAATATTAATTAGAACGAAGTGTGGGACATTCTCTGCCCTCTGAGCCTCTTGTACACTTCTTGCAGGACAGAGCTTATAATAGCTCGTCCACACACTGATCCGGGCTCATCTGCAGCAGCTAATAACAGCCCACACTACTGTCTGTCAGGATTAACATCGTTATAAAGATGCCCCATTAAGGAGAAGATACTGCTGAATAAAGTCTTGATATAACTTCATTGCTCAAAGCAAAGCGATGGCAGCGAGATGACACCGTCTTTCTACGGCCTTCGATTGGTAAAAACAGGACATTCGTGCCAAGAAAAGTTAAGCACAGGTGGGAACACTACGAGATCCGGTAAAAATATATAACGAGGAAGTATGTCTTCCATGTCGCGCACCAGGCCAGGATGGGAATAATACATGTCTCAAGTTGCCCACTCAAGACCCGCGAGTCACTGCAAAACATACACAAAAGCTTCACTGTTATAAAAACTTTTTCCAAGATGTCAAATTACTGTGCACAGATACGCAGACGGACACAACAGGCATTCTTTGTATATGCAGCGATTCTTATTCTACAGCTCGAATCAGAGGACGCTATTCTGCAGCCCACAATTGCAACTCAAGCGATAACTCGTTTCCCCCGACAGACCGTCTCAGCGTCGAGATGCAAAACATTCTGCGAGCAGTGCTGAATCACGCCATCTCATATGGGACGTCAACACATTAAAAGAAAAAAGCACAATGTACGCTCTCAAGATGGTTTTCCATGGCCTTGTTGTGCTTTCAAGTCTCTTTTCCCCTCCACTTTGGATCTGTGCCAGCGTCATAGTAATGTGTCAGGATGTGTCACCGTCTTATCCAGGCGACACTTTGTAGACGAACCGTCCAGGCCTCCCCGGTCTCTTTTCTGCAGGATTGGTGGAGCGCTGCGCACACACCGTCAGGAGGGCGTTTATTTTTAGGCGGCCCGGCGCTGATTGTATTTTGAGTGATTTAATAAGTGTCGAGAAATGCTGGAGAAACTTTGCCGGGTTTGAGACATCAGCCTGGAAAAGGTCAGCAGAAATTAGCAGAGTGGGAGGGAAACTTAACCTTTCCCTGCGCTGACTGACAGACAGACAGAAGTGGCTTGATTGCAGCCATTGTGTACTCTTGTGTTTGATGATAATTACACATCCTGTTGTTTGCAAGGCTCCATAAATATTTCATGAGCTCCTATCATGGATTTAGACAGACTAAAAGATTTTTTTACTGTCCTGCAGCAGAAAAATAACTATAATACATCAGCAAGGCGGAGTGTTGTTGATATGGTTGTTACACAACGCTAATGACTTCTTCTGGTGCTGACATTTGTGGCTTTCTGCCCTGACTCGTGCTCTCTTTGGAAACCTTATGGCATATTTTATTTTCAGTTATTTATTTACGGAGCCCGTTAAAAGTTAAACACCCTTCATATGAGTTCTTTCAAATTATAGCTAATGAGAATCAAATATTCTGTATGATCACAACACAGAGCACAACATACAGCACTGACTTTTTGAAATGCGTGTTGACTGGAATGTCAGGATTGTTGAAGGAATAGCTTGAAATAGAGACACGATAAAAGCTTTGTTACTTTCTCATTAAGAATGATATGAGAAGATTGGCACCAATTTTAAGTTTGTTTATTGACGAGGGAGCTGGGTGTCGGATTTGATTAGCCTAGCTTAGCATAAAAACTGGAAGCAGGGAGGGACGCAACTCATATGACTGAATCCAAATTCAACTAGAGTCCAACATTCCAATCAAGTTTGATTCTTTTCATCAAGATCCATACATTACTCCCTGATTAATTATTTAAGTTGCCTAAAAATGTCTCGCAATGCTAAAAAAGAAAGAGAGGAGAAAATTCCTGTCCCTTTATTGGGATTCACACCAAAAGCTGATGGGGTCTATTCTAGACCAGGGCCCATCCTCCATCCAAGTTTCATGGAAATCTGTTGAGTAGCTTTTGTGTAATCCTGCCCACAAACCAACCAATATGGGACACCACGAAAACATAACCTCTTCAGTGAAGGTAAAAATATACCTTTCAGCTCCTCTAAAGCTCACCAATGAACGTGTATTGTGTTCGACTGAACTACACACAAACAAAAATGCTACTTAGCAAGCTCTCAATGACAGCGAGACTGCTCCTAAAACTGCAACAAACATTTTATAAATTTTATATTAAGGAAAAATTTAATGTGTGAGCTTTTGTTCTGCTAGCAGTTTTCATCTTTGACAGAGCCAGGCTAGCTGTTTTCCTCTGCTTCCAGTCTTTATGCTAAGCTAAGCTAATTAACTCCTGTGTGTTGATTATTTCATGTAACTCTTTGGCAGGGGTGTGTTATTTTCTGGGGTACTTGTACTTCAAGTTCAAATCTGTAATTCGATTCATACTTAAGTATTCATTACACCATATATCAGCTACTTAATTACTTATAGAATCACTCAATGGAGTACTGAGCTTAATTAAAAGGTATATCTAAACCTTTCATCAATACTCTCTCCACCACTGCTCTCTTGTGAGAGAGTGAATAAACGAACTTTCTGAAATGTCACAGCATCCTTTTTTAAAACCAACCAATTGGTTAATTTTAACTTCAGAACATTTCTGTAAGTTCTGCAACTTAGAAACCAAAGAAAAGTCCAAGGGCACTTTTCTTGCATTTTTAACATCAATCGGCCTTTCAATACAAATCCCTTAAAGCCGAAGCTCCCCGTTCATTTTGAAAGCCCGAAGCTTCTGCGTTGACGCTGAATACCAAACGTTAAAAAGAAATTCAGAAATGAGAAGTTTTCAGGTTTCACGCTGAGTTCTGCACTCGCTAACTGTATTTCATCATAACACTAAACCCCCAGAAGGAGAATGAAACCAGTAACTGCTGTGATCGCTGATGTTTTAGCGCCAGCAAAACTAAGAAACAGAGTGAGCGGGAATCCAAAGAACATGTATTCTAAACTTTCCCTGAGTGTCGACACCATGTTCCCACATCATGTGCTGTGCTGCTGCAACATATAGGCGTCTATATGTGAACACGGGCCGTTGCAGCACTTACTGAAACACTGAACTGCAGGATGGTTGCGGCAGCATCGGCTCCCGCCCGCTCTGTGTTGTTCAAAGAGAATTCTTTACGCCAGCAACTGGAGATTTGTGCCTACTCTATACAGCGCATAGTAAACATGACCCAGCGGCACAAACCAGCATACTTCAGCACTCATATTGATTACTGACAGAGGGATAAGGAAGGTAGCATCTGGAGACACAGTTGGGTTTTGATGAATGCACCCCCCTTTGGAGACTAACTGGTAAATTCAGCTGAACATTAAGATTCTCTTCTTTTTCAGAACAATAGACACATCTGTTCAAAACATCCCAAGGAGTGCTTATTTTACCGTCATCAATCTTGAACTAAAACCATTAATACTGACGATAAAATAGCTCAAATGGTCACACTGAAGGAAAGCTGAGATGGCAACCAACCCTAAGAGAGTCAAAGAGGTGGTTTGTACAGCAAAGACAACTTTTTTTGCTGTATTATGTTTTTCTGATGGTTTTAAGAAGTCTAAATATTGTCACCTTATCAGCCCAAAGCATAGAGTTGAATCACTTTTCTAATAATGATTGCCATAATTCCCAAATGACTTAAGAGGTCGATTGACAGTGTCTACCAACAACAGGCCTACTGAACAGTCGCACAGTCTTGAGTTAGGTTAGGTTTAGACAAAAAGACAAATTGGTTGGGTCAAGAAAACATTGTTCTTGGGCTTAAAATAACAACTAATGTAACTGTAGTTATGAGTTAACTTATGTAATGCATGTAGTTTCAGTTACGTAACGTACAAGATGCAACTTTCCTGTGTTAGTTGACTTTTCCTGGGTGAAAGTCCTGTGCTGGTTTGATACAAACATCCATCCCAATCCCAACCCTCACTTCCTCCTTTGCAGCCTTAATAAAAACCAACACGGTCGATTTTTTGGTGCTTGTTTTTGGTGGAGTCTCAGTGTGATCAGTGCCTAAGGGTAGAAAAGTAGTTTCATTAGAGGCAAATTGTAAAAAACTAAAAAATACAGTTTCTTATTATTGTTTTTAATTCAGGGAGTCAAAAACTGTAGCCTGGGAACTAGATAAAACCAGCGAGCTTGTGTTTCGTTTGCTCTGAATCACAGCTGTTTATCTGATATGATGAGAGATCGAGATGGTCCGTCTTGCACGATGCACCAAGCTCACGTAACTCAAATCAAACTGTCAAACTAGGCAGCGCTGATCAAAAATGAATCAAGATTCGCTGAATTCTAATTCATTCAGACAGACAGGTTTAGTGTTGTGTTCAGCTGCATTTTGAGAAAGTGTGTGACCAGGCCACAATGTTTACCTGCTTAAAAACAAACCTGGCATCCCCCCAACTTGCATGTTTTACTCAGCGGTCCATCACATCGTTGCTCTAATTGGCTGTAGGTCTGCAAAAATGAACCAAGTGGGACCAGACTATCTTATTTTAGAGCTTAGGTGTCCAACAATATATCCTGACATTAAAGTAAAAAACTCTAAACTGCTCAGTCCATTTAAAGCCATGTCGTATTTACTGTGACTACACTAACAAGCAGTATTCTCACACTGGTTTTCATGTAACTAACCACGTTTACTGATATTTACATCCATATAGCATCTTTACCGATACATGAAACTGCATGTGGTCTGAATTTCCATTGTACTTAAGCATTGTGTATTCCTGGTACATAATGCATAAGTTAGACACATTCATGAGATTCTAGGAGTGCTGTGAATTAAATGAATAATGAGTCTACCCCCCCAAATTTACATGTCATCTTCTTTTCTTAAACATATACGGGGCCTGATGTTTACATGGAACATACAAGAGCTGATTATTCTGTTTACACAGACGGGGTTTTTGCAGCATTCCAAGATGAACACATTTTTGGGTTTGCTTTGGATGTGCTAGAGCGGAGAAGGGAACCTTGACACTGAGGTGTTTAAAAAAAAAAAAAACCCACACACACAGACCAGCACCTCAGAGACTCTTCCCCATCCTGTTGTAGCACAAACTGGACACAATCCAAACCTCCTAT
>CAEMYA010000069.1:3528887-3574356 GCA_903131615.1 Diplodus sargus | reverse complement strand
TAAATTCATGACGTGAAGTGAGTAGCGAGTATATGAGACGTGTCACATCCTGCTGTGCCGCGGCTCTTCTGGGACTCGCTGGGTTATTGAGATTCAGCCCTTTAAAAACGCGAGGCCTGCGAAGCCTCCTTTGATTTTTTTTGGAAGCCATGCCCTCCGCTACGAGAGGCTACTTTGATATGCACATTTTAAATCGAGAGAAATCAATTGAATCCGACACCTGGCGAGCTCTGCTTTTGTCTCGACTTCATTAATGCATGATTTCGTGCATACCTGTGTATTTCTCAGATCTGTAAAAAAAAACTAAAAAGGAGGTTGTTGAGCAAGTGCGCTGATTAGTTTTGGGGGTTTCGGTGAGCTAGCGACAGACTTCACCACTGTATGACCTTCTGGGCTTATCATCAACGCGCGGACTGTATGTTTCGGCGGAGTGACTCATTTATTATCTCTGTCTGTTTGGAATGGAGCAGAGGATGTTACCTTTAATGAAAGTTGCATTAACCTTTGAGGCCAGAGGAAAACAGCATTAATGTCTCAGTTCCAGAGCACATATTGCTCTGATGTGGAGCCACATCACCACAGCTCACTGCTCAGCCACAAATTGCATCAAAGGTATACACCTCAAGACTGCCTCTCTATAAAAGCCCTCCTTTATGCTATTCATGAACAGAACTTTTCAGCAATAGCCATTCAATGTTTTTTCCCCCCCATTTAACGAATAGCTCTCTGTGCAGTAAATGGACCGGACTGTGTTTTTATTTAGAATGCACGCAGAGTAGGTTTCGCGCCGACAAGTGGAATCTCATTTCCGCGTGGGATTCAAAATGCATGGCCACTTACATTCACAGGATTCACAGAACACTCTACATGCAGATACCGAACATGTTCACATAATGCAGAGCAGAACGGGAACGCTCTGATGAATGGATGCGCGCTGTGGCGATTGAAGAGAATATGAGGACCTGTCGGATGTTCAATGTGGCTTGTCAGGGTTTCACATACGTCTGTTTTTGGCTGTTTATACCTAAAACCACGAGTAGTTCAATCAATCACAGGCTCGTCACCGGAAATGCACTGTGTTCAGCAAGCTTAGCCGTATTTGAAGACAACCTGGCAATTTTACATATGTCGGGGGGTAGTTTTATTCACTCTGTATGAGTATTGGACAAGAAAGATTCATTAGATGAAGAGCTGCAGGCGACAGGCTGCACACCTCCGACTTCTCATGGAGGTAACCAACTCCTTTTCCCTCAGGAACGTTATCAGGTTCAGCACTTACATCTGGTTTAAATCTGACATATTGCCAAAAAGGTGCTTTTGACAACAAATGGCCCGCCATTACCTTGTCAGTCAGCTGTCCTTATGCTGGTCCAGTACAAGCAAAATGTGAGTCCTGCTACTCTGTGCTGCGACTCTCCTGCTGGCCCCGCTGTACTGATTTTTTAAAAATCACAACAATGGTGGGCGCCATATGAAAGTAATGTTACTGGTGTGTCGGACCGCTGTGTGACCACCAGCTATGAGGCAGACATTGTTGCCTCTTACACTACTTGAGCTGACTTCCTCCTTTGCTGCTGTTGTAGTCACAACAGCAACCAGCGGTCGCCTTCCAACAAGAAATGTAAATATGTGTCGTATTGGAGAGCAGCGGTGACGATGTTTTGTTTACTTATGCTATAAATAGTATTTTTCATCAACAAGCTGTACAGTAAGAATCCGATTAGACTGCAACAAAAGTCAGCTTGTAAAGATCTGTGAAGGGCTGTGAATGAGTATTAGGACTCGTTCCTGTGGCGCTCCATAAGCTGCTTTCACCGCCAACCTATGTAGTTGTTTCTCTAATGAGGACAGTCTGCTGAAATTCCAATAAGCCTCCCTCCAGTATCACTATGAAGTAAACATTAATTGCACCATGTAATGGCTATAGAATAATGATGTTCTCCTCCTTTCACTGTGCGTTTGTCTGCCACCAGGCACAACGTTTCTGGGAGAAATGAAGGCTGACTGGTATCATCCGATTCAGTCGGTCTGGCAGCCTGGCACCATTTCTGTCCGCGTTCACATCTCAATTTAAGGCTAAATGAAAGAATAACCTCACATTCTGCCCCATTCTGGCAGTCATTGCTGCTATAAAAAAAAGCAATCCAGTGCTCTTTGGCACCAACAATAATACCAGTCGCAAACGTTCACAGGGTAAAAGTTGTCCGTTTCAACTTTAACACAGACGGTCACAGAGAATATTTAATTTGCTGTACTGCTCCACTACAGCGGAGCTCAAACACAGAGCCATTAAAAGTCCAAACAACAGCTAAAGTAATTGGGTGATGACTACTCAGGTCAAAAGATGCATCCATTGTCGATTAGTGGAGGATATCGATTGAACAGGTGCAGAATAAGAAACTGTTGAAAGTCTATAACTTATTAAATCTGCATTACGTATTCCTCTCGAGGCGGAACATCCAAGGCCATTTTTCTTCAGATGATTTCTTGAGATTACTGCATTGCACTGGGCAGCAGAGAGGTGAAATAGATCTACTGTTGGCTCCACAGCGACTGGAATAAACCCGCAGGATCACCAATAATTCTCCAATTTACCTTAATGTCTGGCTTCAACCGCTAATGACGCATTCGTTCGACTGGTGGCAGTTGTAATTACCAGACGTCTCAGCCAGGGGCTTTGTATTCCACACAGCCGAGGGACAGACTTTGTCTCAATTAGCTCTCGGTTTTATCTCCTCTTCCTTTTCTCTACACCTCACACCTCAGTGGCGCTGACAAGGATGTTAGTACCTGCAACACACAGCGGCACTATCAGTTCAATCCTTGGCATGACTTTGAAGATTAGTCACCGAACCATGAAGAAGCTTTTGAAGTGTTCGGGTTTCTTTGAAGTTTTGCGATGCGAGTTTCTTCTTCTTCTTTTTTTTTTCCCCCCCTTCCTTGTCAATGTGTTACACAAAGTTTCTGCTACCTTTGAACATTTAGCCCGGCAATAAGAGGAGAGAGCAGTCACAGGCGTAAACATAACATGACGGAGATTTGTATCATCAAAGTCCATCTGAGGGGCTGGTTATTACTGATGTCTCATGTATCCTACGGGTCGAACCGAACTGTCAGTGCTCACTTGCTGTGATAAGCATCCCTTGTGGATGATTTCACATTTTAATATTTACTCATGTCCACCAATTGTGCCTTTCGATGCCCTGTCTGACCAGCAAGCTCTTTGGAAAAAAAAAACTCTCAATTGTAGAAAAATGACTTCCCCATGGCCCTAAATACCAAAAAGGTCCAGAGATGTTTATTCCCGTCATGTGGAGAGCGATGAATAACTCAAATAAACTTTGCACTTGGCAGGCAAAATCATTATGAATAAAAGTGAAACTGACATTGGAGACAGCAACGCGGGGAAAACCTGCTCATCAAAGCCTGATGGCCATATAAAGGAGAGCCACGGCCAACATTTCTTGGCCAACTCTGCATGTGCAGGCAGAGTTTTCCTGGCTGCTCACCTCAATTTGAAATTAATGAATTTCCGGTGACTTGATTGATTGCGCTGCCTGCTGTGTGAACGTGCGGCCGGGCCAGCTGCACTCTGTCTGAGAGCAGGCCTTTGACTCTCTGTGTGGCCGCGCCGCCGCGCCGGCCCTGCCGCGCCACCAGCAGAAACATGTCCACAACCCGAGGAGGGTGAAGCGCCTTCTTACGAAAAAAACGGTTTCGGCACCAGGCGGGGTGCTGCGGGCGAGGGCAGCTGCTGCTGGACGAGGCCTCCGCTGACGCACAGGTCATGGCACGACTGCAGATGGCCGCCCGGCCCCGCTGCGCAGCACCACCGGAGAAGAGGTCGATGCCAGACACATTCTTTCTTGGAATTGGACTCAAAAACAGAACACATTCAACTGCATTCATATGCATAAAGCACACCACGAACAAAGTGCATATAATTTGAAAAATTAGCCTGTTTTTGATGACAATACACTGATAATATTCCAGCTTTTCCGCATAGTAATTCCATAAACGAAACCTGTGAAATTTAAGGTCATTTAAATTCCACTGAGCTGGTGCCAAGCCTTTGAAGCCAAAAAATTGCCTGTCACCCTCTTACAATACAGGCTACTGAGCACAGCGCGGCTCACAGGGGTGCCCATAAATAAGAAATATCCTTCTGCAAACTGTTAATTGTGGGGAGCCAAGAACAAGATTAAATGAAATGTCCCCTACTCTGACAAAATATGCTGCTGTTTGGCTACATGACTCTTGTAGATACTGAAGCCCGGGCTGCGGTTTGTGTTTTCCAGCACACTTTTTAAAGAGTAGATTAATGCCCCTAATGAAGAGTTGGGACTTTGTTTTACCTCTCCTGCAGTGTAGATGTTAACAAATGCTAATTTGCCCCCATTAAAAATTTGTCCCGGCTGCAGCTTCAACTTGGAGCGCTAATGATGACACATCCAGATTTAATTAGAAGAGCAGAACGGTCAACGACCAAATATATTACACCCTACCAAAGGCATACCTCTTCAACACTCCAGCATGTTTAAACACTTTGGTTTCAGTTATGTCACCTGGTTTGGAGCGTCTCTCTGTGTGGATTTTAATGTGGTTTGCTGATCATAATTGGTTACATTTTGAAATGCACCAGATAAGATATTCATTTACCCAACAGCCACAGTAAGTGATAGGCAACAACTGACAACCGTCGGAGCAGCAGCGTCCCGCCTGTCTAATTTGTTGTTAACTTTTAATTAAAAAAGCTTGTGTGGCGTTTCTGCCCAAAGGCACGAATGCAAAGTGCAAGTGAAACGCAGTCTTTCCTGAACAGTTTTGTTTGCATCCTTGCAGTTTTTTTTTGAAGAAATGCGACTATTATCAGCACACACCTTGAATGTGAAAGAGGTCTCCCTGTAGTCATGACCCCTGAGAGAATCATCACCTGACTCTGCAGCTCACTGCTACAGAGCTTTATATTTACTGTAGACTGTCTGCCCAGGACCAAAACACAGCTACTGTGTTAGTGTAGTCAGTGATATTAATGTGTTGCCTCACAAGACAGCTTGGAGTCACAAGATGTGTTCTTTTGAATCCCTCGTTCCAGGCCTCGAACTGTCAGCTTGTTGCCAAACACAAAGTATTGAACCAATCAGGTGACAGTGAGCACCAGCAAGAGAAGCTGACTGTTTGTCTGAAAACAATAGCAGGTCCTCAAGAGGTTAGCGCAGCTGCTGCTATAGCATCAGGTATATCAGAACTGGAGAGTACGTTTCAGTTAATGAAGACCAAAGAATGGCACTGATGTGATTTCACAATTGAAGAGTTTTCACTCTGTTGACTGGTTTTCTGTAAGAGTTTGATTTACCAACAGCTGGTGACGGCGCTCTCCTACTGTTGATCCAACAGCTGTGATTGACGGTGATTGACAGCTGAGGCGTCTAATCGCCTGCCAAGTATTTTTTGAGAGTGCCTGCCCTTTTCCAAACAGTTTCAGGCAGCACCTTTCCAGATGGTTATGTGTAATTAACCATCTGGTGTGTCAGGTTAGTGTTCACAGCTTGTTCGGCTAAAGAAATCAGTTTTTCAAAGTTATTCCAGTTAAGATGAACGAACACGGACCATCCAGGCTGCTTTACAGCTGGTTTATAGTCTGTTGTATTTAGTTTGATTCAGTGAATTTTACATTCCAACAGAGTTTTAGAGTAATTACATGTATTGCAGTGATGTATTTAGTTACTTAAGTGGTGATACTGGCCTATAAACTGCCCAGTACAACTGTATCTTAAAGCTAGTAAGTTGTTCGAGAATAATTTCTTCGTTATATTTTCAGAACATGTCTTAACATCCTGACGGCAATAAGGGAATCTAATGCTCTGATGAATAAAAGCAAAAAGTGTCCCTTTGTATCCGCTGTGCATTATGAGATTCCTTTACAAGACTAGGCGGATGTATTGCTTTAGCTATTAGCAAGCTAGCCACACAAAAAATGACAGAAAATGCAGGCGAAACTTCACAAAGCACACAGCGTCGGAGGTTAAGAACACACCCGCCGTGATAGCAACACACTTGTTCAGCAGCTAACGTTAGCACAAAGCACAGAGCCCCTGAGCCAAGCTAATCCTGTTAGCACAAAGCACACAACTACAGCAGTATGCATTGACTGTCACTTTGGGTGGCCTTTTTTGACTTAGGTTCATTTGTGACGGCTATTTTTTGTGTGTTTACATGATTTCTGCATTTCAGTTGTTTGGACTGAAAAAGCGAGGGGGGCTTGATGAACGTAACCGACTAGCAGCCGACTCACCTCACTGCTAGAGCTGCCGGGCAGTTGGTATTGGTGAAGTCGGGCAGTGATTAGATACTTTCAACTTTTAGCTTGTTCTTGTTGGTTTCTACAATCCACACCAGTTTTAAAATCCGTATATAATATATGGAAGTGCGATACACTAGATTAACATAATATTGTACCCGTCGAGTTGACACGGCTGCAGCCCCTCAAGTAAGAATTAACCGTAGTACAGTGAATTTGTTTCTGTTTTCAAATGCTGTGGTGAGCGAATGCAATAGCCATGAAACTTTAAGAAAATCAACTCTGAGAGTGGATGCAGCTGGGATGAAAACACAGAGAGGTGAAAAGTTTAAAGTTTATTTACAGTTTATTCCCATGAGAGTGTAAAGTACACTTTTCCATTTCCATTTCGTGATGCTCCATTTACACTCCACCGCGTCTCCGAGATAATCATTTGCATCAAACGCATTTGATGTGCATAAAACATGATCCATTGCTATAGTAACCAGCAGTATATGAAGTAGCCAGACTCCGACCTTTAGTGCGTTTCATTCGTTGTTTTGCCGCTTGTACTTTACTGAAGGATTGCAACACTTTTTCCACCAATGCCCAAGTGTGTTTATGTTGATTTTTTCCTAAAGAGCCATATGCCTGATGTGCTCATAAACACCCCGATCGTGTTGCTCAGGAACAGATGCTGATGCTTGTCTGCCTGCCCGTTTTCGAGAGAAGAGGGGGAATATCTCACCGCACTGTGGAGAGAAAGCTTTTAAATATCCTTTGGAGCTGTGTTCCATTGCGGAGAGGAAGCTTTCAAAACAATCATGCAGAGTGGGTTTAAGTCGTAAAACTCCCCAGTGCTAACCTTACCAATCAAATTGGATTAAGAACAGACAGAGATTGATCTATTCCGCGCTCGACAGCTCGCTGTGTTTGACCGGATTAGTTTCAACCCTGTGCAGTTGTATATGACCATTGAAAGAAATTAAATCTTGTCATTGCAGCTGAAGTGTCTCCCTGTCCATCAAAAATGGCGGACAACAACAAATTCCACTCGTATATCATCCAACGTCTGCCATGTTCCGGCACACAGGAGTCTCTCCCACCTCATTTTAACAATTTCCCAACTGCAGGTGACTGAGGGCCAGAGGAGAAATGGCTCCATTTGCATCTCAGCTAATTGTATCATTGCTCTGGGCTCTCTAACAGTTAATGAATTTTCCTGAGAACAGAGTTTGGGAGGAAGAAGAAAAAAAAAAAGGTTGGAGCCGCAGAGCATATAGCTGCCAAATGTAGTGAAATTAGATTTGTTGCAGGTGAGAGGAAAAAGGCCCTGCAGAGAAAGGCTGTGGTATTGAAGTTAGATAAAATGAATGAGGTATATACGGTTTAATCTTTCTCCCAAGACCATGAATGTTTTGTAAACCCCCGAGTAAGTAAAGAAGGTAAAATGCTGGATTCTTATTCCCTCAATGGGGAAGCTCAATTTACAATCTAGAACCAGTAACTGCAAGCGAGGGGAAGCATGATGAGTGGTGAAAGCTTTGCATTCCAAACTTATTGCCAAAATGTTGCATATGTAGAGATGTTTCTTCAGGGTCAGTTTTCTATTTTATGTAGTGACATCACTGTGCCAATGCTCTGGTTAGGCTTAGGCCCGAAAACTACTCAGTTAGGGTTTGGAAAAGATCATGTTTTTGGCTTGACTGGTTCTGTTGCAACTGTTTGGCTGAAAGTACCTGTTTTGGTCAAGACAAACATGACTGGAGTCGTCCTGAGGTGTGATTTGGATTTCTTTCTATTGCAACTTTACACTTGAATTTTATTTTGTGACAATGTGGTACTTAGGCACAAAAACAGCTTGGTTAGGTTAGGAAAAGGTCATGTTTTTGGCTTGACTGGTTCTGTTGCAACAAACATAGTACAGTCTTGCTCCAAAGAGATCCAGTTTCGTTCCCATTAATGTCCAGAAATATTGTATTAAAATATGATATTCTACATGACATGAACACAATTTGACGTGTTTCCAACATCCAGTGAACTTCAACTCTAATGGCCACTACACTCTTTTTAGCTCTGGTTGGGTCTTCATCGATTCAATGTGAAGGAATATCTGTTTGTTAGTCGACTCTTTAGCTGGTAAATGACCCAATATGTTAGCTAGCGAGGGGCTAACTTTATCAATATACTGTTTGGTGTTGCAAAAAGAACTGCAAGAAATTGTTTGCTTCACGCTTATACTTAACATGCAGTTCTCTCACAAGCAAATGCTTTAATACAATACGAAAGGTTACAATTTAGAAAGAATACATAAAGTTGAACAATCAAGGCTTTCAATTTAAGAATACCTCAGAATCTGTGTTCGTCTCACTGTGTTGTGCCCAGCGTGTTATCTCCCACCACCTGATGGCCTCTTTCTAACTTCCCTTCCTCCAAACAAAACGACAACAGATCCACACACACTCACACACACACACTTTGATATCTGATTCAATGTCCTTCTAAATCGAGCATGGAGGACGATTCTCGAGGGCGTTTGAAACACTGAAATAGCTTGAATTTCATGGTTGAGGTTAGCAGAGAAGAGTACGCACCCCTTGATGCCCCCGTCGCATTATTATAGGTATAAAAAAATCCACTCAACTCAAAAGACTCCGCCGTCTTTCTCTGTAAGCACTATTCAGAGAAGAAGAAGAAAAAAAAATTATCCCCCGGTCTCGGTTATGACTTGTGATGGTCATAAATAGTGACGTTGTGTAAATGTCCCATTCACAGTAATTCATTTATGTTTTTACAACGCTTCAAGCACCCTTGGCGGACGAAATTAGAGTTGTTCCTCTTCCTTTTATGGACCCTCTTTGCCGTAGCTGTCTGCTTACTGGGTTGAATTCCAGCCCAACACTTTGTGCCTTGACTCATAAAGCCAAAGGGCAGCGACTGATTGGAAATGTGTGGAGAATAAGTTTTATATCTAGCTCACTTGACGACCAAACACATTTCAAGAGGCAGGTAGAAATGTGGTTTATTGCTATAATGCTCATTATCCTGTTTGTATTAAATTAAACTTGCCACTACTGTCTTTTAGCATCATATTGGGCTAAATTTTGCGACAGCATTGTCTTTGTCGGGCAGAATAGTCTCGCCCTCTGACTTCACAAAAAGGTGCACAAATGTACGTCTGGTTGCAGTAATGCTCCGCAATCCGCAATACAAATAGCGGCATTGATTTAAAAGTAGAGGGAATTTATTTCTTTCGGTTGTTGCCACTGCTTTCCCAGGCGGAGAGACACATTTTCAGACAAGATATAAATGGAAGGAATCCATGAAGCAATTATTCCACCTCTGCAGTACATGTCAGCAACAGCAATGGGGAGAAAAAGGTGTATCAGGCTACCTGTGTCTGTTCTTGTTCACTGAGCAGCTTCTCCAGCCTGTTCCTCAGCCCCCGTCAAGCTGCCTTGGCAACAATCAGAGCGGAGTGGCTGAGGCATGGCGGAGAGAAATGTACAGTGGTGGAGTGGTTGGAAATTACAAAAGGAATCAATTCAATGAGTTCCCTCCCTCCGTGGAAAAATGTCTATAAATCAGGCATGTGGCCAGACCCAAACAACAACCTTTTAAGAGCCTGTCTGCCGAGGCACAATGCAGCGGAGAGCAAGGCACGACTCCGTAATATGGCTGCTTTTGTGCCAAATCTTTTTCTTTTCTTTTTTTTTTTCCTCCACTCAACTACTTTTCAGCACTGACGACCACACGACCTTGGTGGTTTTTTCCAGCCTGACCTAATCGTCATTTCTTTATCTTTGGCATGATGCTTTTTCATACCCTATCAGAAGGTAAGGCACGGCAGGAGTGTCTGTCGTGCCAGAGGAGCAGAGTTTCACTCGGAAAAATGAGACATCCACCTTTTTGAAAAATGTGACACCTATTCTGACACGAGCACGCCGGCATGAAAGTGAAAATGAAGATCTGTCTTCGGCTCTTTACTGACAAAAAAAAGAGGCTCCACTGTAGACGCTGTAATCATTTTTTTTAAAGAGCGTGCTTTGAGCAGCAGGTCATTTTTTTCCCTCTAAAAAGCAGTTTGTAGACTGCATTTCTCAGACGAAGCCCTTCCTTTGATAACAGATGTCAGTTCGTCGGGACAATTATTTTGCCAATTACACTCCCGGTGCGCATCACTTCATGTGTTGTTTTTTCCCCCCCCCATGTTTCTCCTCATGACGCCATCACCTCGTAGGATGAGGAGCTTAATGGAGGCTGTAAATAAAAACTAAACGGCAAGGTCAGCAGGAAAGCCACTGATGGAATAAATTAGTGTCCTGCCCTAAAGAAAACAACAGAGAAGACGACATGAAATATAACAGTAAGGAGTGGCAAAAAGGTCTCGGTGACCGTTACCCACTCCTGATTTATCTGACGAGAGGAGGCAATCTAACGTTTCTCCTCTGATTTGTCATGTTCCCCGTGACCCGTCCAGGAGCATCAATATGGGCTGGGTGTCAGACTGTGGGTTTAAACCACAGTTAGGTGGTCATAGTGGAGCTCATTTGAGTCTGCACATGTGTGTGTGCGCGCCCGCCTGCCTGCACTGCATTAATTTTCAGTGTCTGCTGCTGATAAATGTCAAGGCCACTTGAGAGATGGCAGTTTATTCCTACACACACACCCACATGCAGGGACGACACACGCCGATGCAGCACTGTAAACAGCGGACACACAGGAGCGGCGAGAACGTCGGTGGGTGTTGAATAGTCACGGGGAGAGCGGGGCGGCGTTATGCTGCAGGTGATGTAATGCTAAAAACATGTGCTGCCAAGTGAAATAATACGCGTTTATCCATGAACGAGCAGCCGAACGTCTAGCATGATCTCAGTCTCAGGTGTAATGGATGCCTGACAGAGAATCACATGGCTGCTCCTGTATTTCCTGGATGGCTGGACACTTCTTCCTCCTTCATCTAATGTAGGCGTGGAGAAATCGTCCCCTACGATGGAATTCAACCATCACTAAGTTTGTGAATTACATACTCTCGCTGTATTTTTTAATTTATTTTTTTTGACATAATCTCAGGGCCACGCTGTAATTACCTGAACAAACCCATTATAGGTAGCGGAGCACTTCACAGTAAAAAACTACATCATGTAATTGTGCGGATACTGAGGCCACACCGCACGGCGTCACATCAGGGAGGCTGAGCTGTGGAAAATTAAGTTGGATAGAAGGGGGAAAAAAAAAGACTGCTGGTGACAAAAATGTGTGTGCATGCGTGCATCCACATGATATTCCAACGGCATCAGTGTTACCTTGGTTACTAATCCTATTTACGGAGGATTGGATCCATTATTCAGGTTCTTTCGTCTCAAAGCTGAATAGTTGTTATCACCGTGTGTCAGGGACAGAGACTCGGAGGAGACGAATATTGAATATTCAGTGTTTTCTTCACAATATTTCACGGTATTTAATGTACTAAGTGTAATCCTTTTCGGGAATATAAACTGTAATGAAAGCCTGGATTTCTCCAGCTACAAAAAGGAAATGATGTGTGTGGAAAGAAAGGAAAAATCAGTGGGAACAGCAAAGAGAAACATGCAGGATCTCTCTACTGTACACAGGTATACGTGCAAACTGTAATGAAATACTGTACAGAACTCAAATTGTTCAGGAGTGCATCCTTTCCGTGGGAGAAACGAGTTCCCCCCCCGGATCATGCAGCCCGTCATCTTTCATAAAAACCAACATTCAGGTTATGAAAAGGTCACTCAGAAATAATTGCAGGGGAGGCCTACAAAAGCTGCGGCTAATGTACGCTGATAACTTGACAGCACAGAAAAGTCTGAATAAAAACTGTAACATGAATTACAGCCTACGCATTCTGTGATCAGTGAGACGGCGCACAAAGCATTAGGGATGCAACAATATGGGTATTGAGATAGCAAAGCTTTCCCACTGACAGCCACTGTATTTGGTTTTCTCACAAGGCAGAGCAAACTGCTGCGACATTCCCGTGCTGTTCCTCCCTTTAGTTCCCCGACTCAGCCATCCAGTGGTGCCGTTTCAGCCATGCAAAAGAAATGTGGCTTAGATAAGCAGCTGACTGGCCAGTGACCTTGTGAATTAAATACGGTAAACAAAAAGCCTTCAAATATGTGTCACCGATGTAGATTCAACAGCGAATTTGAATAAAGGCTTGTGTGTCATGGAGCCGTAAGGTGATCAGTGTTAAATAAAGACATTATGGCATGAAGAGTCACAAAGGTAAATGGAATAAAATGGAGATCAAGACATAAGCTGAATCACTACGAAATGTTACTTAATCACCGTTATTCATATGAACACAGTTTTATGTGTTTATGTACATGATTTAGTTTTTCACAGAAAGGTCCTTTCAAGTCTGTTTTTATTGAATAAAGGCATTTTCATTATTTCATGTCACATTTTTATCTCAAAATGTCACTTTTCAGTAATACAGCGACTTGTAGCTCATATTCCAACAGCGACCATTTTCCTCTGACATTGCACTCAGGGTGGGAAGCTCAACACAGGTGATCTGACAAATTGTTCACTTCCTGATTGCCCAGCAATGTAAAGACAATGGATAGGGAAAAATTGGGAGGACATCAGGACATATTTCAAGGTAAAACAACATAACCCATTAGCTACCACTGGACAACAGCAAGCGTTAGCATCCAACCACTTCCTAGCTAACATTACGGTTTCATTGTGTTATGTGATACTATAGGAATGGTAGCAAATAATTTTAAAATATCAATATACATCTTGAACACATTCATTTAAGCCTAGGAGTGCAAAACACCGATGTAATCAAATGTGACCTAGGAGATGGTTAAATGCTAACCTTAGCTAATTGGTCATCAATTATATATTGTTTTACCTTAAAATATGGTCGGATGTCCCTCCAGATTTTCGCTACGCATCGTCTTTTCAGTTGCTGATCAATCAGGAAGTGATTCTCTGATAGATTCCCTGTGTTTAGAGCCGTACAACTTGCAAAGTGGAACACAAGCACAGAGGAAATCTGCTACCGTACGAATATTGCTGCCCCCTCATTTTAAAGCCGATCACCTGCCCCAGGCTCTCAGCAGGCCAGATAGCTAACTAGCAATCGCCTGTTGACTCCAGAAACCACATAAGAAATACTATAATTCTTTGCTCCTCAGAGTTCGGTTATGTCTTTTATGAACATCTTTGAAATCACAATGCTGCCAAGGTAACTCTGAATAAACCTGTTAGTGAAAGCTCAAGAACCAGTGCAGCTGACAAGGTAGCATGTGAGGTCCTGCAAATGTACCTTAATAAAGGACAAAGGTAAGTTTTTAGTTGTATGTGTGCTGTGTTAGCTTAACAAACAGGTGTTAACATGCTAAATACAGCTACAGAGGCCGTTGCTGCTTTCTGCACAGGACACCTGCTTCCCCGGCTAACGAGCTAACTTTCTTAAAAAGAGCAAGTGTTAACAGCTGCAGTTAACTGGTTCATTTAAAGTTACCTTGGCAGTGTTGTGATTCTCAACATGTTAATCAATCTTTTGTTGTGGTTTTACTTTAGCCAACAGAAACTAGCTACTGTAACTTAATGAGCTTTTGGTGAATGGACCTGTGGGAGGATGGGGGAACTCGATGAGAAAATGAAAATAATGAAGACATATTGTGTAATAGTGAGGTTTTTTAAATCATTGTTAAATTATTCAATGGTTTATCCATGTTATTCACTGTATGAAATATGTATTGATTGAGTTAAAGGTAGGGAAGGTGATTCTGGAAAAAGACAGTTGATGGTTTCTCATTCCAAGGTTGCTAAATACCAACGCTTTGGGATTTCAAACCCGAAGTGTCAGTATTTGATGACCTGGGAATGAGACTCAACAATCAGCTGTCTTTCTCCATAATCACCTTCCCTTCCTTTAATACAATAGACTTTGGGGTTCGATGGTGTTAAACAGAATCATCCAGAGTTTCCCCGTCCAAAACATCTAAAGCCATGTCCTCCCCACTCTGTCTGTGTCCCAGGAGGGCAACTGGAGGAGAATGACTGGTAAAACCCAGACCAGCAACGTGACCAACAAGAATGACCCACGCTCCCTCAACTCCAGAGTCTTTATCGGCAACCTCAACACAGCCATTGTCAAGAAGACAGACATAGAAGTCATCTTCGCCAAGTACGGAAAGATAGTGGGCTGCTCTGTGCACAAGGGTTACGCCTTCGTACAGTACTTGAACGAGAGGAACGCCCGAGCAGCCGTGGCAGGGGAAAATGCCCGTATCATCGCTGGACAGCCACTTGGTGAGTCTTCTTTGCCTCCTTCTTCTTTTTCGTCTTTTGTGAGAAATTTCTGCTGTGCTTGTATTGTAGACGCCATTAGGAACTCATGACGGGCCAGTGAGATACAGTCTATACGGCCCTTCACAAAAACTTTCCACTTGAAATACAGAATGTTTCATTAAAGCCGTTTCTCTGCTAGAAGAGTGGATTGTCTCTCTTAGGAACACAAAAACGCCTCAGGCATCTCTCAGACTTTTAGTTTAGAACTTCCCTTGGCTCCTAAATGCTGAAGTGCCTGTGTTTTGTTGTCACGCTGCTTTGGAGAAAAATCCCCGCTGAATCCGTTAACTGATCCACTGCTGAATGTAAGCACAGTTTGATTTTAACATTTACCAGGCAGCAACTCGCAGAAACTATGTCAAAGTTCTCGAGACACGCTACTCGAGCAGAGCAGAATATGTTAAGTTCCAAGGGGACGCGGCTACAATATGCTGTGCAAGCATTGATTTTATACTGCGCATGCATTTTGCAGTGGGTTGTTTTTTTGTGGAAGTTGACTGTGAAATGTTTTGTATTCACATTTGCTTTGCTCAATCAGAATAGTTTTGTCTGTGAGGCGGATTGTCTTGGGCCTTTGTGAAGCCTCTCGGGTTGGAATTGCAAAGATGCAACCGAGCAGAGTCAGAGACACGACCGCTTTAACAGAACACAGTGTTGCATTGATCATGATTGGATCAGACCACATGCAGACTAGAGACCTTTTGATTTAAGTCTTTGCAGTGTGTTTGGGGCCCCAGGATCCCTGGTTGAAACACCAGAGTGTACAGAACAGTGCAAATATCACTGGGTGTCTGTACGCTACACAGTTAAAAACATCAGCATGAGGTGATTAAAGGGAGCAGTGCATGATGGAAGTTAAATGCAGAACAGGAATGGATTTTTTTGTGAATGTGGAATATGTGCAGAGTTGATATTTGGCATTTTGGCTCTGCTTTGGTCACTCCCCATTGTGGTTCACCAAGCTCACCCAGCGGAGAGTGGGGAGTGACAATATTAACCTCCCGTCTCAACATGTGCCTGTGACTCATTCCCTACAGAGAGAACCAGGAATAGAGGAGCAAAAAGAATGGAGTCCAACATGCTTTGAGTTTCAGACCGGGAACAGCGGCGCTAGGGAGTGAAACACGCACGTATCAGTGGTTTTCAGTAAAAAGAAATATTCATATAACGATGTCAATTGCTGTTTGGCGAACCGCCAACCCAAAGAGACTCATCAGTGAAACATCTTTCCTCAGAAGCTTCCAACACTTCCCAAATAGGTTGATTGCCAATCACTCCCAAAACAACACATTGTCGTTCCCAAATCATTGTGAATGTTCTAGCATACTATGAAACCATTGTCGTACGCTCGAAGTTTGGTAAAGTTTAGGCAGGAAAAATTGTGGCTCAGTTTAAAAAACCATTATACTCATGTGCCTCGATACTTAGATAACTGTAGTTATGTACGTGACCCACTTTCCCATGGACATGATCAGAACCCCCATGAGATCTGTGCTCTTCATACTCTTTCTCCGCACTTCTTTCTTTGCAGACTAATAATCACCAAAGCCACGGGAGGTCACTACCGAACAAGAAACGTCAATATGAGTCGTAATAAGCTGCTTGGGGTTGAGATGTCGGCCGACTTGTGTTGACAGAACTAGCTTGTGGGCTTTGCTTCATTATAATGTGTTAATTAGGGCTCGGTGTCTGAAGTCTCCAGGAAAATGTTGGTTCAGACGTGGTTTTGGTTTAAAGATAGATGCTTTGTGGACATTGCAGCGGTATACATGTTTTTCAACTCTTGTCCTCCGGCTTGAAGATGATCTTTCTAGGTTTTTCTACAGTCTACCACTTCGTTATACGGTATCCTCAGGTGTTTAGGGTTAGTGGTGAAAGAAAGTTATATATAAGATAATGAACACGACTGAGGTAAACAAGCCCAGTTCAAGAGCATTACCCAGTGAAAACAGAACTCCCCAGACTGTTAACGCCTGTGTTAATGAACTTCAGCTGTGACTAACATGATTTATGAGCAGAATAAAAATTAAAAGTTTAGAGAAAGAACATACAGAGCTGATTTAGAGGTTACTATGAGTCCTATGAGTCTACATTACATTTATCAACCCAAACATCAAACCAATGATCTCTGTCGCAGCCTCTCCCATCTTCCATTCCATCCATCCATCTGGCTGCTGGGCCGACGCTAAGTGGTTTCTTCATTTGCTCGAGGCGATGTTGTCTGTTTATGAAGGCATGTCAATTTGGATAGGAGTCTAATATCTCTTTAAGCTTGACATTGAGATGATTTCCTGATCTGACAGCGCAGCAACAATGGTTAATGAAACACTTTACTATCGTGCAACAAGATGCACAAAGACAAAAATCAACCCGCGAGTGATGATGAGCTCTCTCTGCCTGATTGATGGCGGCTAATGGTTTAAGACGTTCATTAGTTTGATATTCGGCGTTATGGATGTTGTAATCAGAGGCAGAAAAACACATCAGTTATGAAAACCAAGTCACAGCCAGGACAATTGCCATTCACAGCCAAAACCATCACTGAGCAATCTGCCATATCTCTAGTGATAGTGTTAGCGATTTATTTGTTACTTCTCTGCAAATAATTTGACTCTCTTCATGTGTGATTGCTTGTGTTTTGTTGAGAAAGCAAATATAATCAAAACTATTCTCATTACTCCGGAGTTCAATTTAAACCGACCTTGCAGCGAGGCAGCCCTGCCCACATTCTTATCACTCAATCTACGAGTCATGTGGTGGGAGTATGACTGGGAGATACATCCTTAATTGACAATTAAGGACACCCTCAGTCTCACGCTCCCAAGCCGACGCTTTTTATATTAACATGGCGGAGAAATGAATCAGGCGCATAATGATGTGAAGTTGAGGAATGACCTCCGCAAAAGGATCTGTCTTCCTGTTTGAAAACGTTTCATTAAAGCGTCATTACCTGCAAGTTGATTGCGCCTCAATTTCAGAGATCGCTCCTGCAGGTAAGCTGATATCGCTGCGTTACTGGAGGAATTCAAATATGTTGCTGTCTCAACAGTCACTGGCTATGTTTACTGAGATCATGCATCAAAAAAAAAGAAGCAGAACATGTTGTTGTGGAGGGGTTTGAGAGGCATGGCTTTCTGCTGGCTGTGGTCACTGGAAAAGAGGTCAGTGGAATAATCACATCATTCTGCGACTGCACAGATCTACCTCAGCAGCACAGACTCACTGGTGATGACTAATCTGTGCACTCGATGATACACAAAATGTCAAAGGTCTCAGCTGCCGCCACCACAGAAGATGAGACTGTCACTCTGTGTGTGCATATGGATGAAAAACAGCTGATGAAAGAATGCAAGAATTCTCTAATAAAACAGCTGGAAGCACCTTTCTCCCCCCCGCCGCTGAGTGAAAGAATGAATGCGCCATTACCCTATCAAATATGAGTAGGAGTTCATGAGATCACATCTAGGATTGTGGGCACAGCAATCATTACTAAATAGCAGTGCATGAAATGCTATTCCGAATGGCGTAAGTGCAGTGTCTCTATGCAATTCAAAGAGCGCGAAGACATTTCTCTTCAAGTGCTTCACATGAACACAGATGTTGAAGTCTCGCAGAGCAGACATTAAGAATCGTTTCCTCTGTTCTCTTTCTCCATAGTGCTGAGACATTTAAACTCAGCCAGTGTCCCAATTAATACTATACAAATCACATGTACACACACACACACACTTTAGAGGAAATAAAGCTATAAATAAAACATGAATCTATGGATGTTTGAATGCATCCTTGCCGATGTAACATTATGAAAACAAAATGGTGAACATTTTTTTCCAGACACAGAATTGTGTTTATTGCCAAGTGCATTTACACATTTGATCTGGTGTGTCGGTGCATACCAATAGAGACAGGACTAGAAAAATAACACAAAAAGATAGAAGCAAGTGAGTAAAGCCAGTGTTAGTAATTTATTCTTGAACATTTGTGGTCTTATTTGAATAAAATCACTTATATTCCTACAGCGATAAATAAATCACATTTTCTGACAAATACAATAATACAAAATCATATCTGTGGCTGTTCGAGACCCCAAATAAGCCCATCCAATCACCGTTTATAGCCCGTATTAAGTTTTGACTTCTACTAGTCTGTCTACCTACATATTGCTAAAGCTAATAGCACAAGAATGACAAAGATGTTAGAGTCAAATTTTCCCAAGACTAACATGCTAGCTTGACAGTGTTGAGTGCTAACATTAGCCATGTTCATTGCTCATGTGCATTATAACAATGTTAGGTGTTTTCTTACATGCGAGTGAGATATGAGGTCTTTGGATATGGTTAGAGATGACAATGATGCGCTGTGCTCACTGTCGATAGCCACACAGCCCCTGAGCCAAAGAACGAGTAAGCAGCAGTGGCAGACTGTTGTTCAGCTGCTTACCGAGTCGCACAAAGCACTCGGCCTTCGGAGGCAAAGAACAAACCCACAGTGGCAGCGACAGACTTGTTCAGCTGCTAACGTTAGCACAAAGCACACAGCTCCTGAGCCAAGCTAATCCAGCTAGCACAAAGCACACAGCGACAACAGTAAGCAGTATCTGTCGCGCGGTATAGCCTTTCAGACTGATGTGCTTTTGTGACAGCTATTTTACTTATGATGGTGGCATTTAACAGATGTGTTTATTTGCATATTTATCAGACATAAAAGAATAGAGAGCTTGTTGAACTTTACAAACTAGTGGCTAACTCATCTGGGTTGGTGTCGGAGAGGAGTTTAATTGCTCTTGCTGGTTGCTCCAGTCTAATCGAAACCTAGTTTTAAGTCAAGGAGCATTAAATAAAACGTTTTGATGTTGTCACAGTATTGAAAAGGAAGTTGGGTGTGCAAGAGAGTCTCAAAGGGGAGTATTAATGTATCACAGTATCTGCAGCTCCATTTCCTGTGTGAATAGACGATGTAGGTAGAGTCAGTTAAAAGCAAAAAAAATGAAAATTGACTCAGTGTGCTGTTGTGTCTCTCTCTCACCACGATGCTGAAACATTTAATCACATGCCGTTTCCTACTTAACACTGTGATGTGTTTGGATGCGTGTGGCATAATGTTGTAAGCATGCCTCACAACTACTCAGTATTAGTTTTAGTGGCATCTGTGAGTGGCCCCTACCATTCCCATGTAAATCAAGGAAATTCATTACGCATACTGGCTTCATGTGAGTTTTTTTTAGCATATTAAAGAACTTTAACCGAAACAGAGGCTGAGATTGAATGTCTCAAAGTATACAAATATGCATAGTGCACCGTCGTGGGAGTCTGTGCACCAGAAGTAAATACATTTTAATGCAAATTACACCCAACATGCAGTCATCAATCAAACAATAACGGAGCGCTCCTACCAATATAATGTCAGGAAGATGTTTGCACCAAGATTTAATACTTGTTGTTTTCTGAGATGTTGCAGGAGATGTCTCACCGTGATCCAAAATTAGATTTAAATGTGCTGCAGTCCCGCGTGGGTGTTTTCTTGGCTGGACTCCATGTGCTACTACTGATAATAAAAAGGTATACACTGTTTGGTCCCAACAGGTGAAACAAAGCGAACAAAAGGGTGAGAGGGATGTCGGAGGCTGTGCTCCATTTAGCCGCGACAGTGCACAAAGAGGAAGGCAAAGGTCTAATTAGCCAAAAATGATGAAAATGCACCCGTCTCTCTCCATTTCAGCCTCCAAACTAGTTTAAAATTTCACTACGATCACAATCAGATCACCTACTTCAACATGAATACACCAGCACTATGAGGTCAGCAGCTCTGTTACATAGTGACATAAGGCACGTTAATAACAAATAATTCTGCGCCTCACTTGTGTTGTTGTGTGCTCCCGTTCCCCCGGGCTGAAAGGCTGACTGGGGGGGGAATTCCTCGCGACACAGTGACATGATGATTGCTGGCATGCATGAACCTCAAACGCATCCAAGCAGTTTTCCGTCTTCACCCACTGAGCTACATCTGCTGCATCTCGATGGCCCCTCGCTCTATGCTGGACTCAGTGGGCTGCCATAGAGACAAATAGTGACAGATTTTTTGCCCTCAGCAGTCCCAGCATGCAATAAGACTTTACATGCTACTGCTGAGTCTCCAAATCTACATCTATATAATGCGCTGACAGTATATAGCAGATGCACCACCTGAATGTCCAGTGCTGTATGCTGTATCTAGCTAAAACCAGTCTGAGATATCATGAATAATGAATGTAAAAGCTCGGTACATTTATTCACTGTACACTTGCAGTTAAATCAAACGCTCCATAGAATGTGCATAGTAGGATGCATGCACATTCTATGGGTTGTAATGAACCAGATATTGAAAATCATGTACTGACAGACTTTGTGGGATCTGCTGGAAAAGACATGATGAAAAGTTCGCAATTTTCTAATTAATTAGGCTACGTAAGGTCTGCATGAAATGGAAGGTGGAGTGTTTTTTGCTACAGCAAAAAAAAAANNAAAAAAAAAAAAAAAAAAAAAAGGCATTTAGCTACATCAGCTGTTTCTAAGCCAACACACTGCAGGAGTCCCCTGTTCATCGGCAGCCAACATCTAACCAGCAGTCTTCCTGGCGACGTCTTTACGGATTTTAACATGAAGGTAATGTGTTGCGTTGTCACTTCAAACTGCAGTTTAGCACTGTCTGTAAGAAAATAGCAGTTAAAGTTAAAAATAGTAACAATGTTGCCCAAAACACTGCAATTACCAGGGGATAAAATATGTTGCATCCTCTGCCGATATATAGAGTTTACCTCGGGTTTGAATGTGAAACATTTCTCTTGGGTCTTGCGCTAAATCTGCCAGTGACTGTAACTAGCGCTGACACAGCACTTTAGAGAAAGAAATGCCAATTGTAGCAGCATGAGGAGATGCATTCCAGTGCAGTCGGCATTCACTTCGGTTTGTTGTTGGCTAAGCAATAATCATACATATTGTAAACTTACAATAACCCCCAATCATTTCAGAGGGGTCCTGGGGAAGATCTCTGTTAGCCCCAAACACACCGTCAGTCTCCAGCCCTGCCTGTAGTGCATTTCCACCGAACACTCTGTGATGCATATCACATGTTCCCTTCATGCGGTCAGATGAGCGTCTCCCTTTTCTAGTTTTTTCCCCCCTCATCTTCAGAAGTGCTTGTTTCAACCCTGTCCTGACGTGGCACCGAGTGCTCGTGTGTTTCTGCCGGTAGGCAGCAGATGTGACTGGCAGGTGGTGATTGAAGCCCTGACGGAAAAGGACAATGAAAGAGTAACATTCCACTATTTTTCTAAGAGAGGCCATGTATGAAGATACAAGCTGCTGTGCAACCTGGGAGCAGAGAGGAGGAGAACGGCAGAGGGAAGGAGGTTAATGGCAGAGAGAGGGCAAACTAACAACATCTCTGGAGAGTCTGTCTGCTAGCAAGCACACCTGATAATCTTCCCTCTGTTGACTCCTGTTTTTGAGTGGGCTGACCCTCCCCGGAGGAGATCTGCATTCCCTTCCACCTGGAAGTTTCATGGTGAAGGTCCGTCCCATTACAATATTAATGACCACGGTGAAGGATAATGTGTGATGGATCACCAATCATACTGCCTCCAAATGGCATTGGCAAGAGTTAGGCACATAAATAATAAAGTGATTTAGATGCAAAATCCATCCTAAGCGGATTACAAAGGCAGTGGCACTGCAATCAATCGTCATTTTGGGCCAACATGATGCATAGCAAGGAGCACAGGACGCACAAACCGAACTATAACGCGGAGGAGGAGGAGGAGGCTGAGCGGGGACAGGTAGAAGGAGCAGGAAGTGCTGCTACAACTGTGGTGGCAGTGTTAGAATGTATCCACGTATGCAACACATCCCTCCTGCTGGTGTGTTGAAACTCCATTTCCCGATTTTAATCATTTATTAATAACTGGCCAAATGCAGTTGATGCGATGTTATTTTGGACCCATGACGACAGTTGTAATCGTCGTCATACAGTATGCGGTTAGCACCCTTGTCATCAATCCAAAATGGTGGGCTTTAGATGTTGGCACGGCGGCAAACGGTGTTTGTTTCATTGTTGTATTGTTTTTCCTACATCTGCTCGTGTGGTATACGACACAATGTATGCAGCGTTGGTCGTCTGCCACGTGCCGACTGTGCCATTTGTCGAGCGTATTGCTGCTGTATACGTTTGATTTCTAAAACCAAACAATCGTCTGTCTCTGTCTTCTATTTCCATAGTTTGGGCTATGAGTCACCTGGTGATCCCTACATCATCTGACATTATTCAATCTGACTACCACCAGGTTGTGATGAAGACTTTATCAGACCCATCCTGTTCATTTCACCACGAGTGTTTTTTGTGCGGAGGCTTCTCGTTACTCACCGTTCTGTGATCACCGTCCGCTGCATTCTGGAAAAAAGAAAGAAGAAAATGTGTTACTCATACGTTCAAAGATGAGGCTGCAAAATAATTTGTAACACTTCCTCAGATAGCACACCCAACTCTCTCAATTCTCTGAATATCACAAGGCTTAACGTTATAAAGTGAATACCCGAGGGGGGATTTTCTCTTTAACGTCTAGCCAAAGCGCTCCTCCTGCCTCTCCTCCACCTGGCTGCTGTAATTCTCTCCATCACTCACCATTAGTATTCGCCGGCTCACTTTCGCATCCCAAAATTTGCATAGATAATTCCAACTATGTCTACAATAACTGCACAGCTCAGTGACTTTATTTTGAGAGCCAGGTTCAGAGGCATGCACGGCCGTGAGCGAGAGAGAGAGAGGGGCCTTATGGGTATTGCAGTATGCGACGAGATGGGCCAATTCTTCCTGATCCACTGGACTGAGCCCTGCCAAAGCGAGCCCCATAAGGCCCCCTCTGTGTCTTTCATGTCGCCGTGTTTGCTTCTGAGGCTGTGAGAGTATTCAGTGTGCCGGAGTCTATGTGCGCTTGCAGATGAGAGGCGTTGGAGAATTTGCGCTTGTGCCACAGGAGGGGATTTGAACCGGAGCGCAGAATCGCACGACGCCGACCCGCAATATCAATACATAATCTCGTTCTCTCACCTTCTCTCTATTTGCTCTCTTCCTCCCTCCCTTTCTTCCCGCTTCCATATCTCTTCTTGTCCTTGTGGGTGATTAGAATGCACCCTGGTTGTCCGTCTCCTCCCTCATTAATCACGCTCGGAGAGAGTCGGGCCGGACGTTGAATGCACAGTTGGCCTGACCCAGCGCTCGACAAAATCATCCATAACACCAGGTACAGAGCGGCGCGTAGGCCCGCAGCAGCACAATAACATCGGCGGTATAGCCGAGCCGGGGGGGATTTATCTGAGCCGTAATGTATTCAGGATATAAGAACATGTTCCCTTTGTGGAAACAATGCTGGAGAAATTTAAAGATTGCTATTGTGCACTTAATAGGCTTTAATAAAGCCACCCAAGGAAACCAGGAAAGCACATTTCCCCGGCTGCCAGGATCTCTTTCTGTCTCTCTGGCTGTCTCTTTCTTTCTTTCAGTATCGCTCTCCCTCTCCCTTTCATGCATTCTGACAAATGCTTTAGCGGGGCATGAGCCACAGTGTGGACAAAGTGAGATGGATTACTGTGTGGATTTTGGCAGGGGGAAACTGCAGCTAATTCTCTGATTAGAAACCTGGGTTCAGAAGGTAGAGAAACACTGAGCTGTGAATCAGAGTCAGAGAACCGGGCTCACTGGGCTCAGCAGAACGCTGGGCATGTGTGTGTGTGTGTGGGTGCTCACAGAATTTGGTAAACAAGATTTGTTTTAGTTTGTGTTCCCGTTTTGTTCTGAGTATAATTATTAAAGAGCTGCACTGAGCAGTTTTGGGGAAGAAGAACTTCATTGACTTTTTTTCTGCCTAAACTTACAAACTCTTTGTTTAAATGACTGAGTAAACAGAATAAACAAACCGACCTTAAAAGGAAAACACAATTTCATGTTGTTTTAATGTGTTTATATGTGGCGGACCCTGCAACCTTTCCAGCTTCAAAACAGTGTTCTGGGGACCTTATTTTCCTCTGAGAACATACATCCGAGTTTGTATTATTACCCCATTAATATTGTAAGTACTCCAAAACTACTTAGTGCCCCTTTAAATATGAGTGCAATAATACATTTGTATTGCACCTGTGCCGCCGAGCATCAGGGACATATATTGAAACATATAAAGATCACTATTGTGGTGCAGGTTGGTGTGCCCGCCTCCTCTAAGCAGGTCACAGTATAGATTCTCATAAAAACGTTAGTGTGTCAAAGTGCCCTTGAGCAAAACTAAGCAAACCTGCTTCCTCAGCACCACCAAGACGCCTCAAAATCAAAAATCTAATATCAACATGGCAGCCAGATACGCCAGTGTGTCACAGAATACACAATGACAGAAAGACAAATGTATTGACAGGTATTAAATACAAAAGGTAACAC
The DNA here is from genome assembly GCA_903131615.1 of Diplodus sargus. Taxonomy (NCBI): domain Eukaryota; kingdom Metazoa; phylum Chordata; class Actinopteri; order Spariformes; family Sparidae; genus Diplodus; species Diplodus sargus. Next base: position 3,549,275 of record CAEMYA010000069.1, on the reverse strand, counting down.
TGTTAACACAGCAATTGTAGTTTTTTTTTTGTTTGAAACATTCAAATTCCAACAAAATTTAAAAACAGAATGTGATAAAATAACAGTTTTGACGTTATATTTTTACCTGTTGCAGAGATATCTACTGTAGTTAGCATGCTAACCAGCTAGCTCCAGATCTGAAAAACCTCTTTCTCCTCGTGGTCCAAAGCTTGTTAGTATTCTGACCGCCAACACTTCCCCATGCAGGCTAGCTGCACGGCTAACTGAGCTAACAAGCTAACAATAGTGACAGTCATGGATGGATAAACATAAAACAATTAGCAGTTGGTGGTTCCTATGGTGATATACTGCCCCTATGTGTTCGGGGTATGAATTTAACAGGGGGTCAATTCTTACATACTGCACCTTTAATTATGCAGCAGACAACAAAGTCTCATTTTGACCTCAACTATGATCAAGTGAAGTCAAAGATCAGAGACTCATGTTTCTTTTTATTGTCCCTGACACCATTTTGCTGCACGAGAAATGAATTCATGTCTGTTCTTTGTGACCCATTTCTGTACTCAGATTACATATTAGCTCATCAAAAATCATTGACTCTAATTCGATTTGTCTATTCCAATTAAAGCGGCCTTCAGAAGTTCTTCCCCAGCACATCGGTTTGCATAAATGAGCTAAATACAGCAGCCAAAAAACAGAAAGAAAATCTTAAGTAATCTCGCACACATGAAAGGCTGCTAATTAGAAACACAATTACAGTCTGCTTGATGCAAACACAACTGTTATCCTTTTTTGAAAGCGCAGCTACAGCCTAACGTCACATTATTTAAAAAAAAACAAAAAGGAAAAACAAGATTGACAAGCCAGATGGAGAAAATTAGTTTTTGACAACAAAAACATTTATTTAAACTCTAATTTTCTCTTTGAGAGCTCGTAAAACACTTGATATTGTTTTATCAGCGTGGTACCGCACGACTTTTTCTAATTTATGATAATTGGTAATAAACATGATTGTTGAACTGATGGCAACAACAAGTTTGCAGCAGAAAAAGTGATAATCACCCACGGTCTCCAGCAGCAAAAACAGCTTTGAAGCAGTCGGTGTTCACACTTCTTAAAGTGACGACTCGCCACACAAATGAACTAAAAAAAATAAGCACATGTTTTGATTCTTACCTGCCGAATGATCCGATATCTGTGTGTCGCTGTTGTTCCTGAAACATCATAATTAATGTTGCTCATCACCGACACTGACCGCTCACATTATTGTAGTGTCATTGTGTAGCGGCTCTGCAAAAAGTCCGGGAAATTCTTCACTTTGGAGGCTTTTTTTTTCTTTCAAACGTGTGTTTAACACTATGTAAAGTCACGATCCTCTCGTGCAGCTTTGTGTTTTCTGTATTTTCTGTGTCCTCTGCTCTGTTTCCCTCCTCTTATCTCCTCACCTGCCTGGTTTTCTCCTCCACACCTGTGCTGCGTCTCCTTCATCAGCCCGGCCCTGCCCCCAGTGTTTTTCCAGCCTATCAGCTCCTTCCACTGTTCCTTGTATTTTTCCACTCATTCCTCTCACCTGTGTGTCTCCGCCTCGCTCCACCTGCACCTCATCCCCTGATTGGTTCAGTCCGTATTGAAGTCCAGTCTTTAGATGAGTCTTTATTGAGTCATCTGTTGAGGTTTCCAGCCTTTTAATGTGATTCATTGTGAATATAACTTCATCCTCTGAGCTTCTTGCCTGCTGTCTTTTACACCTGGATCCACCTGATCTGCTCCAGCTTGACAGGTTTAAGGTTGTTTTTTTTTGTATTTGCATTCCTTAAACTTAACCAAACGGGGACAGAAAACTTTAAAAAGACACACGAAATAACAGGTTTTGCTTTCGTCACTTTTTTGTAAGTTGGAAAGACGCTCATGGAGAAACATTTATGCTGCATTCAGGTGCTGCTGAGACAGTTCCACTTCCCAACACAGTGACAGCTGTTTCCGCTAATTGAATGACAAGAGCAAAGGAAACGGATCATCTTAGCCATGAAATACATTTCACGATATGCACGTTACCATCGGCCCAGTGTTCACTTTCATCCCCCATGATTCGGTGTCAAATGACGGCGACTCGTCCACCAACAGTTTCTCTGACTTTCTGAGTTTGTTGCTCCGATTTGACGTGGAATTTTCCCAGTCGGAAATACATTTTTCCAATTATACCAATGCCACATGAATGCGCTTTAAGTGTGATATTCTAACATGAGACACAAAGCTATGGCGTCACAACATCATGATGATGTAGGAACAACACCAACACGATATCAGCCTAGATGGATCAACTGCACGACAGGTGACAGAAAAAATATCTATTTTTGATTCTGGGGTGACCCTTTAACACATCCCCTCCTTATCCCCAGATAGCGTGTGTCTATTTGAACTTTACATATATGACTTGGATCATTTGAAGAGCTCTGACATGAAATTCAACCTCTCAGGGGTCTAATTAACTCCTGTAACATCACTGAACAGGACCTGAATGTGTCTTTACAGGTGAATGACCTTTTAACAGACAAACGTATCATATCATATCACATCCATTATAAGTTCACTACTTGTCTACAAATGAGGTTTTAATAAGGTCAGAAGTGCAGTTCATACTATTTTTTACACACAATGGCTGTGAGAAATTAAAGCCAGTGGACGAAACACAGAAGAAACCTTCCCTGAAACACATCAGCGCTGCCATCAGTAAGAAGAGGACACATCCGTCTTCATTCCTCGCTTCGTATCTTCCATCCGACCAACCAGCCGTCTCAGAGTCCCAGGCCACATTTGTTATTCTCTAACTGGCCGAGGACCCCTGAAGCGTCTGTCCCTTCCTCCACAGCCGTCAGTAAATGATCCGATGGAGGCCCGAGATGAACAGTTGGGGACAGTGTGGCTTCAGACTAACAGGATTAGCTCGAAGCCTAACGAGAAACCCTGGCTAAGATGTGTTCATTAATATTACATTCATCTACAGAGAAAGCGCGGGAGAGGCAGCGAGGGGAAGTGGCTCCGGACCACTGAAGAAGAACAGAGTTGGATAATTGTTCCCCGTGCATAATCACAGCAGCGTGTTTACTGCTGAAAGCCGAGGTTCACATCTGGGCCACGCTGACGCAGACGAGGCGGGTTGGATGAATGGATCACTGGTTGAAATTTCACATCTAGACAGCAAAAAAAAGTACAAAACTTTACACTAGTTATGCGTGACTGCACGCTGCCAGTTAAGGTTAGGAGACATATTTGGAATAAACACATTAACTGAAGAATTAAAGACGCTCGCCTCCACTCTGACTTTATCTCTCGACGTGTATCGAGAGTAATGAGCCCTTTGTGTAGGATTAGTGTTCTCACAGATGCTCCGCTCGTGCCTGCTGAGAGAAAATACTTCAGCAAGGAAACTGTTTCTTGCAAGAAAATGTGTAAATTTGCCTTTTTACATGTGGAAGTAACAAATTTGACACGTGACTTGAAATATTTTCGCATGAGAATTTCAATTCCGATAAGTGAATAAAAGACACTAAGACGCTTTTTTTTTGTTCCGCTCACTCATTTGTAAGACGTGCAGTCGCGCCAAGTTTGCACATTTATATTTTAATTCCATATTTTCAAACATTTCCACATGCAGCTGTTTATTTTTTCATGTTACCTAACATGTGAAAATAGGTTACAGGACTTAATTGGCTTTTTCAGATATGATTAACTTAAATACAAACAGGTTTTTTTTTTTTTTTCAACTAGCGTTTGTTGAAACAGAAGCAAATGTCACATTAAATCATGTGAAAATTGCTTTATTTTACACAAAAATTCCACATTTTCTTACTCGATTTGTTATTTTCATATGTGAACTAAAATTTCACTATGGAAATAAAACGATTGTGACGTGAGCAGGACTTTTAGCTCACATGTGAGATTCACGTTTTCTCATGTGATTTCCATACGTTCATATGCAATTGGCTTTTATTCGCATCTATATTAGAATGTGATGAAAACAGAACATTGCACATGAAACAATGTGCTTATTTACAGATATATCTACTTGATTTTCACATGTGGACAAAAAATTGACCGTTGAAGATAAAATAATGTTCCATGTAATCAGAACTTCATCACAGATGGTCGTCTCTGCTTCACATGTTAAAGCTGCTGTGCGCGTTGTTGTCGTCGTGGTTTTCGCTAACTTCCTGTCCGTGTTGCAGATACTGTAGCGACCCCCTCCCTCCTCTCCACGTCACCACATGAGCTGTCATTGCCAGGTTGTTTGTCACAGCAGCAAACATGAGGATCCTGCTTTCTGCACGCCGACAAGCAGACAGGACCGCCTTTTTGTGGAGTTCAATGTCGTGATTGGATAAAGAGGGCAGGGATACTGGAAAATGTCTTTTACTGCATATGCAAGGGGAGGAGAAGGGAAACACTCTATAATAGTGATCATTGTTGGAATATAGAGCCATTTTATACGTATTATAATAGAAGAAATCACTCACAGCAGCTGCAATTAGATCATGTGAAATTTGCGTCACGACACATTTGCACAAGTCACTCCCTTTTTTCCGCAGAGGAATAAAACGTTCCCAAATTAGAAACTTACACGAGAACTACACGTGTTTATATGCGCTTGGCTTTTTTACCCACATGCGGATCATAATTTCCAGGTGCTCAGTCTGGCTTGCGACGGAGGCCACTGCGGTGCGACCTTTAACAGAGTATCAACCAGACAGACCGGCACTCATAACAGACCTGACACCGACCCCTGGGATGGAAAATCTGCCCTTTAACACTCCATAATAATTGATCCAGTCAGTCATGTCCGCCTCTTAATTCGCGCCGTAATTGTCGATATGCACCTCGGGCTGAGCGACCAAAAAAAAAAAAGACAAAGCCGGGGCGTTAAAAGGTGACGCATTGTGTGAGTAATGGCTTGTGACTCGTGATTACACATGCGGCGATAATTACAGCGACCCTGGAGGGATTCTGCGGACCCTCGCTCGCAGGGCTCTTCAGCGTAACCCCCCCTCTGCCTCCCCCTCCTCCCCCTCCTCCCCCGCTTAGTGTGCAAATTAAGAATCACTGTGACAGACTCGCTGGGGAGCTCTCTCTCTCTCTCACCCCCCCAACGAATGAAGATGGACAGTATAAACAGAATAACATTAAAAACCAGCCTTTAACCTCGCCCAGAGCGATCGCTTGCTCTCTCATGTGTTTACGTTTTCCTCCCACATTTCCTTATTTGACTCCACAATTATTCTCCCCTCCCTCCCCCCTGCACACTCTCTCACGCCACTTTGCCTCTCACCCTTCCTTCTTCGTTCCTCTCCCCTCAGTCCTCGCTCTCACAAGGCCTCCTCGCCAATTACACTTGCAAAGCTGAGCGCTCGTGAATCACTGCGTCCAGTTGTTGTTGTGGAATGGTGACTCACAGCTGGGCGGAGGGGGGGGGGGCGGGGACAGGACCCGGCCCTGGGGGGCCTCCGCTGTCCGGTAAAGGTCGCGCCGGGCATGATGGCGGTTTACCACCTCCAACTTTATTGCAGTCAACACTTTAGCATTAGCCGCGGCCACGGAGTAGCCTCTCTGACACCATCGAGACACAGTTTACAGTCAGGCCATAACCGTCCCAAGGTACTCAGAGCGCTGTTTAGAGCGCTGGTGCATGGCTAAACTGCCCACTTGGCCTTCTCAGACCTTAAGCCATGTGTGCTATTTTGGGGAGAGAGGAGGTGGGGGGCAGTCAGACGGATTATTCCAGCGCTGAGAAGGGCTGCAGATTTGTTCCTGTGAAGAGATCCGCACGCAAACGTACGTCTAATTAAACATGCGGCGATTAAACCGAACATCTGGTGCGCTCGTCCTGATATTTCGCACCTTTTTTTTTTTGGTTTTTTTTTTTTACTTCAACACAATCTGACTTATCTCAAGGCTTAAAAAACTCTTTCTCTAACTCAGCTTCTTCCCTCTTTATCTGTGCCACCTCCTTTGTGACCGGTGTGGATTTAATTAGGGGGAATCGGTGAGGGATAACGACTTCTACCCGAGTTGACCCCTTTTGTGTCCAGAATATTTTACATATTAAGTGAAGACTTGATCCGAAACGCTGAACCGCGCGGAGTTCACGCTCGCGAGGCGCTCGATAAAAAAGGCGCTTCACTGTTACTCGCTGACAGGACGACCGAACGTCTCTTGCAGCTGTTGAGGGACGACGCGCAGCTGTCTGCTCGCCGTCTCAGAGGAAAAATTGACAAACCGGCGAGCTTTATGCGCGCGGGGAGGGGTCGTCTTCAGTAAGATAGCAGCTGGTTTGAAGCACACTCCTGACCTTGGCAGCTCCTTGCGGCTCGTTCACGCGTCCTTATTAGCTTATAGCCTTGGCGGACGAGTGAAAAGCGTAAACAAGCGGCAAAAGAGGAATCATTTGTTGTCAGTTCAATACAGAAATGCTCTCAAAAGAAGATGGAGAGAATACGCGGTTCAAAAAATCCGTACCAAGGTCTTAAGCATCTTAGTTTTCAAGGCATACCGTGCGAAAAAAGACCTAAATGGGCCTCTGCAGCTGATGAGTTCTGGGACTTCGGGCGCTCGAGCTCCAAAGTGTGTCACCGGTTTTCTCCGTAGCCTACCTGTGTGACAGAATTATTAATGAGCTGTGTCTGTATTTATGCACCTCATCTAACAGGGGAAGATGGGCCGCCGTCATCGCTTTGAGTTGCGGGAGCCGTCCTGTCAGATGAGATTTGAGCCTCGGCCGAGACGAGCGCTTGTTATAACAAACGAGGAGGCGGGGGAATTCATTCAGGTGTTAATTTCGGTTTGAAATGATGGGTCAAGACAGTGTCAGTCTCCCGTGCTCATACATGGAGGAAGAGGAGATCATGGACTCAGGAGTGTGTGTGCGTTTTCTCTCTGTGGTCGTTGAGCACCACACTGTGGTGCTCAGCGGTTATTACCACTTTGCAGCTGTCAGAACCAACACATTGTCCAGTAAGATCAGCACAATTATTTCCACCGTCACGGTTTTTACCTAAAAATAACTTTTTTTTGTGAATGAAATCCTTTTAAATAGGTTTCAGTTTGTTAATATGCTCATGAATAGCCTCCCATAAAACTGAGGAAGAGTCTGGATTAGAATAAAACAATTATAAATTATAAATCATTAGTTAAAATGTGCATTATAATGTCCTGGAAGAAGTTTATTTACTCTTGCGTGTTTGTTCTCTCATTTGCAAAAGCTGGAAAAGCTGGAAAGTGAAGAGCCATCAGGCCTGCGACATGTAAATATGTTCAAATAATGTATTTTTTCCTCTTTGTTTATCAGGTACTGTATGTATTGTACAAAAGTGCACAAGCAGCTCTTTAATCTCTCCTTAATTCCTAGCTGGTATAACCGCCTGAGCTAAAACTTTTTAATGAAATAAGAGACTTTCTGTGCTCGGATAATTAGCCCCCAAACAAAATGATCAAAGGGCCAGAATGAGGTTGTTAAAGGGCGGCAGTCGTCCCCACAGGGCCGCCGGTCGAACAGGTCTGATTACACTGTAAACTATGTGTATAGAGAGAAGTTAGAGAGGCTTTAATGCAAGACAAAGAAAAACACTGGCACCATTATTGTGTGTACTTTATTATTACATCATTAGTAAATGTTGCATCACAAATTGCTTTACTGATGAATTATAGTTAATTAAACTACAGTTAATAGTTATTTGGCTGTAAACAAACAATGAAATGTTTTATCAACCATTTGTCAAGCAATTGTAAAGGTTTAAAAAATGGCCATTCAAATGACATTTATACATGAACTGCATGTTATTTATTAACCATGTGCAAAGTACTATAAAGATCAGTTAAAACCTGAATATAATCACTAGTTTGATACATGATTTCTGATTTATTAACTAAAAAAATGACCATTTATGAGTGATGGTTATCATGATTTCTTACCCAACTCACTTTTTTACCATTTAAATACACTTATATTAAAATCAACAATCTCATTTTGTCCACGTTTGCTCACTTAACATTGGACGTTTCTGCATACGTGACATTATTAAGTCACTTCGTTATTCTATTTCCACTTTCACACGAGATTTCAACATTTGTGATATTCATAAACTGTCACTTGCAGTCACAGTCACATAGTCTCACTTTCAGGTTAGGATGCAGACATTTTAAATCTGTGCATTCACATTATTAAAGCTCCTCATGGCGCACTAATCAGTGAGGACTAAACCATAAATCATGTCTCAGGTCCCCTGACAAAAACACAGGCATACATTTTGTTCCCCCACAAGTTTAACCACTCCCAGAACAAGTGCTTCTCTGCAGTGTCATTTCTACTTTGCGCTTGTTTGTGTACTAATGAACAGAAGTATAATAGCTTATTTGATTCTCTACTGGAGAGCTCTGCAGGTGTTGAGGCACGTTGGAAACAGTGGAAGAAGTTTGTACAACAGTGACCCCCTCAGGAGAAAAGGGGACATAGCTTGTATGTCATCAGGATCAGTTCCCTCCACAGAATATTCTCCACAGTAGGTGTGACGGTGATGTGAAGGAAAGCGTGTTAATTTTGCGTTATCGCAGCCTTGTTTGTGACCTTTTGTGTTTTATTGTTGCTGCAGCAGGTGCTTTGAACCTGAGAGAGATGGATCCATCGAAATGCTTCCTGTTAGTGCTTTTATTTGCAAACGTGCTTGATGGGAAAAATATAATTCCTGATGTTTTAGTAGAAAAGTGCGCTTTTGATGCCATAGTGGCCATTCGTCAGATTAATCTAAAAATTTAATTAAACTTCATGATAAAAATCATGTCAATTCAACCTTCATCTGGTGTTCGTGATTTATTTTCCAAAACAGGCACGCAAACAAAAAAACTAAGGAAATCTGCATGGCTCTCTTCCTCTGGTATAAAAAGAAAACATAGGCCAACCCAGGTGCATTCTGGTCCCACACCTAACCTGCTGCCTACATGACCTCAGGCATCCACAGGGTTACAAAACAAAATACTAACTGGACAAAACTGAACATGGTGAGGAAGGAAATGAATAGACTAAACAAATAACTTGTGAAAGAAAATGCTGCCAAACTCAAATCTTAATACAGCAAACATCTAGAATACTAATAATCAAACAACAATAATGACGAAATCTTACAACAAACAAGTAGCTCCAACAGATACATACCGATAGAAACATGCACTGTATTTCTGACAATGGTGCTTAGTGTTCTCAGGCTTTTCTCTTTTTTATACATAAACCCACAGATGGTATCAAGTATCAGCAAAGTGATTATTTTTCCACTGAGAGGATTTCAGAAGTCATCCTGTTTTTACACTATAGATCTTTCTCACAGTTACACTTTCGTAAATGTGTGGGGAAATATAAACACAAACCATTAAAAAAGATAAACAAACTGCGAGCAAGCGACAAAACTGACAGAGACAGACTGGGGGCGAAACACAAAAAGAACCAAAGACAGCTACAAAAGCAAAAGAAGTACAAACCAGAGGCTTGAGGGGAACACAGGCAGGAATCCAAAAACACAAAAAACAAAACAGACGAACTGACAAAGGAAAGACTGAAACACACAAGGGAGGTCGGGCTAACGAGAGGCTGCTGAAACAAACTAGTCAGTTCAGGTGAGAAAGAACACAAAGACAGGAAGTGGAATGTAATACATTTACCAAATTAAAACAGGAAACTAATAAACTGAAAACCAAAACCATGACACAAACAGTAGAAAAGGCACAAGAGAGGAGAATTTGGGAACGGACTGTCATAACAACCACTTGTTAATAGCACAGAAAGCATCACATTAAGTCATATCCGTTGCTTCCTCTTTACCTTGCTTTGTTTATGTGGCCCCCTTACATCCAGGAGATTTTCTTGTCTGTGTATGGGGCTTTTTCTAACCCCTCCTCCACCCTGTGTGGTTGGTATTATCTCCGCCTGCTGGGTGAACCGCCGTGGCACCGATAGCGTCTGGGCTGAATTAAATTTGGCAGCCCGTAATGCCTGTATGAATAGCAATCGCGACTAGTTCAACATTTGAATACTTCTTAATGTGATTCTTTGCACTCTGCTGACCCTGACAGATGGAGAGAGCGAGCAAGGGAGAGGAAAGCAGAGTGAGCGGGAGGGAGGAGGAGAAGGAGGGAGGAGGGAACGTAAGGGGAGAGGAAGAAAGCAGCAGGGAGGGATGATGCAGATTAGAGCCTAAATAAAAGCTAAATGAGGTCTTACTGAGGAGGATGTGGGCTGGATGGATGTGACTCATGTATAAAGATGGATGATTAAGTGAAGGTACATTAAAGGAGAGGTTGTTTCTGCTCAGCCTTTTTAAAACATAATCATTTCATTCAGTGAAATAACAATGAATGTGTTCACTTTAGGATTTGTAGGTTTTAGAGCGAACAGGTTTGATCCAGCTGCCATGAAGAATTCAGAGTTATTAAAATCAGCTTGACCTCAGAATGTCGGTGCAGATGTTATCACTCAAAGAGACATCTGGTAACAAATCATGCTGTATTTTTGAGATATGTATCAGTCAAATAGGACTAAAACATAAATATAACCTCACGATATAGACGATATATTTAATGTTTTTCCTCATCAACTTGATTGCTTGTTCTGTATTCGATGGCAGCGACTCATTTCAAAAGTGTCGGGGAAGGGGCGATGAAAGACTGGGGAGGCTGTCGAAATTGAACACTTTCAGTGGGTATTATTTGAAAGTGGGCGTCCTCGAAATGCTCAGTCGTTCAAAAGCAGAGGACGGGTGATGCTCAGCACCTTGTGAAACACGTAAAGGATGTAATGGCCTTAGGAGCACTTCGTAAAACAGTAAACAGACTTTGTTGCAGATGATTGCATTCTGTTGTTGTCTAATTTTACACAGCGTCGCTTTCTTTCTGGAGTCAGGGTCGTACTTGATCTCTCACACAGTTTTCTCCCAAAGGTCAAACACATGTCCAACACCACTACATGAAGCGAAAAGATAGTTTTTTTTCTTGTTGTGTTTCTGTTTGTTGGTTTTCTGTCTGTATGTTTCTCTCTGTAATATAATCGCAGCCAGGTGGTTCTCTGCCTTTGGCACAGAGTCGTGCTGCTTTTTCCTCCATATGGTCCAAACTAGGACAGAAAAATAAACCGATGAACGATCACGATTCGTGCACTCCAGTGAAGACAGCCAGGCAATTTATGATTAAAGCGTAACCCACCGTTGAACAGAAATGATTTTGTACCGTTCTCAAGACTTTATAGGTTTGGAGCCGAACAGCAGATGATGTCGTTTTGGTCCAGTGCATGCTGGGAGAGGCTCCAGCAGTGGTGGAGAAAGTATTCTGATCTTAATTTTATGTAAAAGCAAAATTTTGCTGTTGTATTTGAGTTCATTTTTTATTTTATTTTCAGGGCTCCAGACTTATTAAATACACAGATTCTACACTAGTGGGCCTAACTTTGTCCTTTTGATGCACCCAGCACATTTGGATTTAATTTCTAAACACGCTTTTGTATCGTGCTAATAATGTTTTTCTTCATTCAAACCACAGCACACACAACAAGAAAGAGCAAAAAACCTTGAAAATATTTATACTAAATTTTGGGCACATATCGAAACATTTCGAACATGTTTATTTCCTCCACAAACTTCTGAACAGTGGTTTCGATTCCAAAGAGTCTGAAAATGGTGACAAAGGGGAGAAAAACGCTGCCTGTGTCTGATTTCCGATAATAAAGTCATCATGTACAAACACAGGAAATTATCTTCTTAAACTACAAATTAGAGCAAAACATCAGGTGACACATTTCTGATGTGGGTCTACTGACACTGATTACAGACAGACTCGGTATCAGAGGGAGGTTCATTTTATATGTAGGGCTTAATCAGCCGGTGGAAGTGCATCCATGCATATAAAATCACCAGGGCTGCTCTTCATCGTATCTGTTTCCACTGTCAGTGGAGCAGCTGCAGGAGACCGCTGTGTGATACCAGCACCATAGTCTGTCTCTGCCGGCAATATAGAAGTAACAGAGTAATGATATCTTTAGTGTAGGTGTTGTTTTCTTTAAATCTCTCAGTTGGAAGCAGTCATCCCGTCGCTGTCGTGCTGCTTGTTCTCCACTAGAGTGTGCACTTTTCCTTCCCAGGTTCGGCTCTTGATGAAAACCCATCGAGAGCTTTCACCGCAGTCTTTCCTTTCAGAGGAGACACTCAGCAATTCCAATCAACGTGTGTGTTGGGTTTGGATCTCTGCTTTCTCCTTCATAAATTTGTGTTTTACTTTCACCCCGGGGATTGTTGTTCTTCGATACACTCCGGTATGAGGTTCCCTTTGAGCACAGTGCCCGTTGGAGTAATTGAGGGTTATCTGCATGCACAAACTCGGAGGAGTAAAGTCAGAATACAATGTCATACAATGTGTATCAGAGATACAACCATACGTCAGATGAGTTTTCACTGTGGATGCAGAGAATGTCAATGAACACAATGTTCGGTTCATCGTAGAAGAAAAAAGCCTGGGAGCCTGAGAGACTTTCTCCTTCTTTACCTCCTCTCTGTTCTTAATGTTTGGATACCTCGAGCCTGACAACGTTCTGTCGAAATTGGACCGAATCCAAACAAATGAGCGAGTAAGCACAGCGATAGGAAAAGGGAGGCGATTTGCAGTCACAGGCTGCTAAGCAGTCGCAGCAGTTGACACACTTGATACGTTTGCAATCACTCAGTGCCAAAAGCAGCGCCTGTCTAATGAGCTAAGAGAGGCTCTAAGTCATAGGCCAATAAGATGTGATGGCTTGAGCAGATCCATATCCATCATGTAGAAAATCTTCCCCGTGGGCATCTGCAGCATCCCTCCGTCTCAGCTATAAATGAGGGTCATTTGTTGGCGGGGAGTGTGTTTCAAATGCCAGAAGAGAACGCCGAGCACTTTAGATTAGGTTGATGCATTTAAATCTTCTGGGAGGCTCTCGGCATCTTAAAAAGGGGTAATGACGTGCTCGGCGCTTTGAGGGACTTTACGAGGTTCCTAGAAACAGGGTAGATTCTTCTCAAGGAAATCCGAGTTGATGCCAGTCCATAGCCGAGAAAATTCACCCACCTGGCTCGTCATATGAAATCAGTTCAGCTGGATTTAACTAGCCCCGTGGTGCAGAACAGCAAGGGAAATAACAGCGGCAGCTTCAGAGAGGCTGCGATATATTACGAGCAGTGACGGATGTGTCACTGTGGAAATTTGACAGCGCTGTGGTCCTTTGGGTGGATGTCTATATTTACCTTTGCTCCCACATAAACATAGAGGATATGGACACTATGATATGTGGAGTTGAGCGGAGAGTGTAAACCAGCAGTAACAGATTCCATGATAACACTTTATCGTAACTGTACCTCCTGTTAATTATCAAATGGTACATTTATAGTTAATTAAACATCGGTTAACGCTTTAGGTAATTGGTGCAGTGCCTCTTCAAAACATACTGTCTGGCACAGATTATCTGGTAGTGTGAGGGGTTTACTGATCGAGACTTCGGCCTACAGAACTGCTCACAGACTCATCAATCATACGATTTAAAATCTGGATGATTACATCCGAGCTGGACCACAACAATCAATGAGAAAGGCATTCCGGCAGCTGAGGGGGCTTGAGGCTAATGTTAGCTGGCACGCTTCTGGTGACAGAAATGTAAAATGTCACCTCCAGTTCTCGGCGAGGAAGTGAAATTACGTGTTGACCCCCCTCATCTAGACTCGGATAACCTTGTTCTCCCTGTCAAACATGTTGCTAAAGCAAGTTGTTGCACCATGCTAATCTCCATTTTGTTTACGTCTACTTCCCCATGAGATCACTTGAGAGGGACCACGTGTGAGGCCAGCTTCAGTCTTGAAGCCACGCCTCTGTTGCTACCCAGAGCAGAAGTGAACTTGCCAAATTCACTTCCTTTGGTCCTCAGCAACAAACCTGCAACATGTGAAGCAGATCAGCTGAAGGGTTCCCAAGATATGAAAATAACAAACTGACAGATACGGGGGATCGCCAGGGAAATTTAAGTCCGAGTTTTGGTCTCCACCTTTTAAATACTCCACTGTGTTCAGCTGCTAGCTACTAACATTGCTATTTTTGGTAACTGGCAGATAGTCTAAAGTGAGTTTTTTAGACCTTTTTTATTACAACAAGCTGCCTCCATTAGCTGAAAATGACTCGATGTGAATGTCAAGAGTGATCAGAGATTATTAAAGTTGTGGGTCAGAAAATCAAAAAACAAGGAGCTGGACGATTGTTAACAGTTCTGAAGGACTCATTTCACATTACACAGTCATTTAGTTAGTCCTTAGTTGATAAAAATCAATTTCACAGCTGCTCTAAAAGCCTTATCAAAGCCAATATAAATCTGGAAACATCTGCCTTGCTGCGGTGGTCCTGATTGAACAGGTTAGAGGTCAGATTTGATAGAAAACCTTAAGAATTGTATTCATCCTCAAACATGAATATGGCTCTTTCAAACATCACATCTGACTGAAACATTATGAGTAGTCTGAGAAAAGCAGTACAGCCGTTTCCACTCACCACAAGGCTGCTGAACTAAACCTCACTTTAAAAAGGAACATTTAATTAAAAACTCCTCATATTTCTAAAATGAAAATACGAAGAAACTCAAGTGAAGGGTCTGGCTTGCTTTGCTTTGAGATTTATTCTGTCTGATGCTTATTAAAAAAGGGTCTGCCGTCACCTGGGAGTACGGAACATAGCTGGTCTGGTGAAAAGTAGTTCTTTCATTTCTCTTTTTTGCAAACAAACATGAGGGATTTAGATCTTCTTAATTTTGTACTGACGTCATGCTTCCTGTTTCTTTCTTGATGTTGTTTGTTGCATTAATCCATCACGGACAGCAGATGTCTCTGCTTTACTTTAAAACAAACATTTTCCTCCTTTCTGGTTGCTGATGTAAAATGTTTACACTTTTTGTTTTGTCCTCATCCGAAGAAATATCTTTCTTTTTTTTTAAAGTTTTAAAGTCCTAAACAGTCATTTTCACAACAACTGACTTTGACCTATAGCCTGGTGCATGAACCAGTAATCATATCCGCTGTATTGATTTATTGGCCTTTCACAATATTCACTTTGAGGGGTTTTCATCAGTTAGAAGTTTCAAAGTAAAAGCATATAGACGACCATTTGTCATCTATTGGAGTGTGTGAGAGCCGCAGCAGTGTCAGAGGAGAGCGATATTGATTGAATTGCTGCTCCTCGTGCTGCAACCAGAGTTTGTTTGTTCCCACTGCACAATTCATCAAAAAAGTGTTGTCATTTAACCCACATGACAACAATGTGATGTGGCCGGTTTCTAATTTATTTGCGATGACGCGATGGTAGGAACTCCCTGCTTACACACCACCAACCAACATACACACACATCTATGTACAGCTCCTAAAGGAAATGGTTTCCTGAACCATAAGTCTACAATTCAACCTTTTTGTACCTTCCCTCTCTCCCTACCATCATTATCTTTTTAACAGGGTTTGAGTCCGACCTGTGGCCCTGTTGTTGTGTGTCATCCCTCTCCTCTCTCATCCCACTTCCTGTCATCTCCAAAGCCAAAAAGTAAATAGTACAGGCAGCAGAGTGTCTCTTTGATCCTCTCGTTTGTTCAGGACTTCACGTTGCTACTTGTCCTGACTTCCTCCTTTGCTGCTCCAATAATTACTACGGCCACTAGAGGCTGCAACCGAACAAAAAATGTAAATGGCTCTTTATAAACAGCTTTCATTGTTGACCTTTACTGTCATTTTTCTATCAAGGACAGCCTGAACAAAACAGTATAGAATATAGTCCACTGGTTTCAGAAAGGAGTCCATTTGCATGTAAGCTTATGAGAAAACAACCCTACTTCTCCCTTGATGTATTACCTCAGTGAACAGTTTCCTCATGAGTTTGTGGTCTCAATCGCTGGTTTCAAGTCTCCGTCAATACAGCCTGATGTTCATTCTGTGAATTATTAGTGTAAAATAGACGAGTGGGGCTACATCCTCCCCAGTTCCTGCGTCTCGTCCAAACGTGGTCACTCCTGGCTTTGAAAAACAAAGATGGTGTCAACCACAATTCCAGACCGATGGGTGATGTCATGGTGGTCGATGGCGTTCATGAATACACGTATTTCGGTGTCACGGTCAAGGCCGTAGATTCTAACTTAACATATTCAAGTTAACGTTATCAATCGTTAACAAAAGGGGAAGCAATTAAAATGAAGAATCCAAGTTGAATATGAGTGAATTAAAGGTAAGCATGTTAATTTTTTTCAAAGGAGGTGGCACCCACTGTTGTCTCCTCTCAAATCACCTACTGAACACAGTCGAATGAATCACACAAAATCAACATCCAGGCCGCTTCCATATCCTTGTCTCCTTAGCAACACAGTCCCCTTTGCAAGTAAGATGAGACGCACCTTTTTTCTCAAGCTTGCCCAGAGGTTCCTGGAATATGATTTTCTTTTTTTTCGGTGCCAGTGTCACAGTACGCTCGCACAGAGTAAGATAATAATCAGAGCGAGCGTTATAATGAAGAGTCTGCTGCCGAATGCCACATCCTCCTTGTTATAATACAGAAAGGATCCGTCACTGCTTTGTAGCGCGAACTAAGAAGCGACAGTGCCACGTTGAAGGTCACAGACAGCATTTGATGTCAGGGTTTGGTCTTCTTTCAAAGGTTAGACTGGCAGAAATTCTGAAGTTAAAAAAAGTGTCTATCATGAGGGAATCTTCTCTGAATTATTCCCATTCGTCTGAATAAATCTGAAGCCTTTTTGAAGAATAGTGAGACGTGCAAAAATGTGCTTTGTGGCGACACATTTTGCATTTTTAGCCACGCGAGCAGACTGAAGTATCTCATCAACTAACAGATGGATTGCTTGTGAACATTTTTGTCCCCGGAAAAAGGATTGTGAAAACATGAACTGTCCCTGAAGCTGAATCCTATCGACTTTTGGTGATCTCGTTTTCTTGTAGTGACACAATGAGGTCATTCAACATTTTGGCTTTACGTGACAATCCGATGGACTGACATGAAAGTCTGTACAGACTGACGTTAGCTCGTGATGAATTGGAATAACTTTCAGAACAGCACAACGTATCTATCCGATATTTTTGGGGTTTTGAGCGGCAGAGATGTTGTATTTCTGCAGGCTAACCTGGAAGTTAGCATCGCCGTGGTTCCTTTGACAAGAAGCCTCCAGGACTTGACACTTCCTGACAAGAATTAGCACGAGATAGCAGCTCAAGTTGCTCAAGTATTTTACATATTTCCAAAAGATGTTTTATGCATTAAAGGTCCTGGAATCTCATATTCAAATTGTCAAATACTGACGCTTCAGGTTTCCCAACTCGGCAGGTCGCGTTGCTCGTCAGTCGTCCTCCTGGATCCACACACTTACGTGATTGGTATCAGACATTCTGTCAATGCACTTTGGAAATTGTGATTGTGTTGTTCTGTTCTGTGCATGCAACATCTATTGCACTGGAAGAGGGATCCCTCCTCTTTGGCTCTTTCCTGAGGTTTTGTGCATGTGGGATTGTGATTCTTTGGGCTATATAAATAAATCTGATTGGACTGACTTGACTTTAGAATGGTGGCCAGCTTCTCGTACAATCCCAATGCGTCAGTATGTGACAGGGGGGCATGACCTCAGTATTTCATAAAATCTTGGCTCCGACCCTGCGTGTGATCGCAATGAACCCTGACAGAGTTGTTTTGCTACATTATGTATATTTCTTTTCCTTGCTGTAAGATTTTTTTTTTGGCCTCCCAATCTCCATGAATCATAATTTCCCCTCCACTGTGTGTGTGTGTGTGTGTGTGTGTGGTTGTGTTCTGCTGTGTGTGTGTGTGTGTGTGTGTGTCTGGATGAGACGCACTGTACTCCCCCCGCCCCCCTCTCCCGTCTCTGAGCATGGTATGATCCTCGCTTCAGCAGCGCCTCCGTCTGAAGGGCTAATTTATATCCAGTCTCAAAGTATCGCAGTAAGAACCAGGTCCCCGCTGCTCTGCTCTCTCTCTCCCTCTCCGTCGCTGTCTGGTCGGTAACCGAACGCGGATCTTTGACACGAGCGCAAAGCTGGACCCGTACATAATGACCATGTACAAGGGGAAGCGTCGCAACCATCGATGTAAGTTGACACACAGCATCTGTTTGTTTTTTTTTCTCGAATCTATAAATGCTGATGTCGACAGATACAAGTTGCCCTGTTTTTTTAATTTCTTCATGCTTGACGCGTCCCCCGATCTGCAGGCCGTGGTTAAGTTGCTGTATTGTGCGCGGAAATGTCGCTTTTACGCGCAGCCGCGAGGTGCCAAAGTTAAACGCAGACGCGCCACTGTCTCACTGCTGCGCGAAGAAGCTCTCGTCTACATGTAATTGTCTAAATATGTCAGTGCTCCCCTGGCTGATAGGAAGTCAGGCCACCTGCTGCTGATGCTGATGCACGATCAGTGTTTGCAGCGAGCTGTTAGTTTGGAGAGGCAGCCCCGCACCTGCTTCTGTTCCCATGTTGATTCAAACTGCTGAAGTAAGCGCGCAGCACCGCGAAATAATATGTGTCGACTCATCGGGGCTGTAGAGAGGGAGAGCTGGTTATAATGTGAAACGGTCGTTTTTAGGATTTTAATTCGCGTTCATCCATCGTCACATGACCGCAGCTCCGGTGCGCACACGTATCTTCCCGCGGTGGACACACAGAGAAGGACGTGATGCTGCTGATTTAGTCGTTTTAAAGCAGAAATATCAGCAGTTCAGCTTCTTAACTGGGAGGATTTGCTACTTTGCTTTGCCTAATGTGGCTGTAAACTGTCTTTGTCAGACTAGAACAGGTAATGTCAAGGTGTTGGAGAAGGGCCAGAGTGATTTCTAATAATTTTAGGATGTTTGTGGAACCAACTGTGATGTGATTTATCAGTTCATTAAGAAAAATAGGAGGCAGATTGGTTGATACGGTGCAGATCTATAACTGTATAATATGGGTGCTATTATACAGCCACACTGCGAGCCTGGACCCGTGCACAGGGACGTTGTTGGCACACCAGGGCAACCAAAAATCTGTCAAGTGCGACTAAACATTTAGATTTTTCTTTCGGAAACCATCCAGATTGTCTCGATATCTTGTTTCATGTGATTTAATTGAAGAAAACATGCGTTTACGCCTTTTAAACCATTAATAGGCGTGCCCACATTGTGTGCTGGTGCGCCTAAATGGAGAAAAATGGTTATTTTACAGTCATGCGTACCCACGACGAGTGTGATGCAGCTGCTGTTTTAAGCTTTCTTCCTCCTCAGCAGAGGGAATGCAGGACTATGTAGGCTACAAATAGCACTGCATGACTTTCTGGATGTAAAGCTTTGTGAGGTGAGAAGAAAAGAGCAAAGTTGGAAGTCATGCACAGAGGAGTCAGTGTGCAGGCGAAGGAATCCAGCAGCTACCAACGCGCAGGGAGAATGTGAAATAAGAAAACTAATCTGCGCTCAAATTGTTGAAGATGTTGAGCTTATTTTTACAGGCTGTTCTGGACTTTACCCGTCAGATGGCTGCGCCGAGCCCCTTCTGTGTGTTTAAAGATAGGGGACAAACTCGCCGGGGCTTGAAATGTGTTCAGGATGTGATACGTCTGCGTTTGACAGATAACGGACAGTAAAACCTGTTGATATCAAGATGTGTGTTCTCAGTGCGTTCTGTTATTTTTGTTGTCATCAGACGCACTTTTGACCCGCTGGATCCCGATCATAGCTGCAGCGATTAATCAGTTAATCGGTTAGTTGTCAACGACTGAATCAATTCCCAGCTATTTTGATGATCGATTAATTGGTTTGAGTCATTTCTTAAGGTACAAAATCTAAATTCTCAGATTCCACCTTCTTAAATGTGAATATTTTCTGGTTTCTTTACTAATTCATGACAGTAAACCAAATATCTTGGGGTTGTCAATCAGTCAATACTCTGAGAGAGTGCTCAACAGATCGGTGAAAATAATCAGTCGTCGCAGCTCCAGTCCAGATGAAACTCAACGCCTGTCTTATCTTCAGCACCTCGGCTAGCTTCTCAATATTGTGTTGAAACGTGTAGGGATGTGACTTCTACACTACTCGCTGCCTGCCACCGTCCTCACTGGGCATTTTCCTGCAATCAGCTCCTTGACTGCAGATTCAGAGGCTGAGAGTGCTGAAGCACGAGCGGTGTCAAGCACTGGTGGCTGGAAGTGGTGGCCAGGAAAATAATAGTGAAGGACTCCCTGCTGTTGAAACCTCGCAACCCGTGCTTCTTTTTTTTCACCAACACTACATGTGGTTTTTCAGCAGCATATACTGCAGTGTGATGGATGTGTGAGTGATGTGTATATATATATAT
>CAEMYA010000069.1:3476109-3528849 GCA_903131615.1 Diplodus sargus | reverse complement strand
TATATATAGAGAGAGAGAGAGAGAGAGAGAGAGAGAGAGAGAGAGAGAGATCTGTGTAGGTGTTACATTTGAAATCAGTTTGTTTGAGACTGCAGCCCTTCATTATTTATTTCTTGCTCTTATTTTGAAATGCAACAGTGCCGCATGGACATGATGGAAATGTAAGCTTTTGCAAATAGGGATTGTTTATTAATTAGAGAGGAATAATCTGCTACACATCTCTGCTTTGTTGCCGTGATTGTGCTGTGTCGAAGAAAAGAAGAAATACATCCCTGTTCAGCTAATACCCACCGGGGGGGGAGCAGGGAGGGAGGGAGGGGGGGATTTATCTTTGTGCTTTGTTCCTATTTTTCAAAAGGTGAACTCTGCTGCCCGTGAGCGTGTTTATGCCGTCGCCTTTTGTGATTAATTTAATTAGGGGGAAGGAGGGAAGAAGAAGAAAAAAAGTCGCTCTCTGCCCTTTTTTCTTTTTTCTCTTTTTTTTCTGACGAGCCTGTGAGCACGAGTATTTGAGTTCGGGTCCATAAATATTTAAGATTTTGCAGCTCAGGAATCTTCGGAGATCAAATGGGGTTTCAGCCCTCTGCACCACTGGGACACATGCTGTGCATGTGTGTGTGTGTGTGTGTGTGTGTGTGTGTGTGTGTGTGTGTGCATGTGTGTCATTCTTCAGGGCGAAGGGAAGCTTTGGTACATGCTAATGAAAACTTGCCCTGGACACAAACACGTCTGACACTCCTGCACCTTTTTTAATTTTTTCCCCCGCACATGCACATCGTCCCGCGCTCTGCCTGTGTCTTGCAATCTGTGTGTGATGGCAGGCTGTGGCGCATGACAAATTAATGTGTGTGTGTGTGTGTCTGTGCTGCAGATGTTAGTTTGTGTGTGTGTGGAGGGGAACGGAGGGAGGGAGGGACGGGGGGTGTTACATCTTCTGTCAGATGTCCTCCATGTATCTCAAGATCTCAAGCCACGTGTCAAGGGCATCTGTGGTTGGTGCGTGCACGAGCAGGAAGATGGTGTGTGTGTGTGTGTGTGTGTGTGTGTGCTTGTGTGTACGCGAGTGCTTTTCCTGCCTCCAAGACTAGACCTCTTTTCAGCTCAGCTCCATTTTGCCCCGAAATTTCAGTTGGGATGTCCGTGCATGGGAGGGAATACAAATCACGCGCATCGCAATCTGCGGCTGGTCTTCTCTTGAATAAATCACGAGCAATTACAGAAAATAATACAGATACTGTAGCTGCCACCTACGATGCAGTTGCTACAGTTTCAGCTTCACCAGCCGTGCCCCCACACTTTTATTATTTTTTTATATGTTGGTGTTGTTTTTTAACTTGTCCAAGCCGCCCGGCGTCACGCTCCGCTCCGTCCTGAGAATTTGATTCATATCTGTCAGAAAGGGACCCTAACGAGAGTCCTCCGCCGATGATGAAATAATGTGACAGAGTTGTCACAAGATGTCGCTCCCACAGAGTCCTTGTCTCTCACACCGCCGGCTCCACTCGGCGTTTAGTGGAGCAAAGGCGGCGTGGACCGTCGCCAGGCGAGGAGCCAATCAGTGTGAGATAAAGACAAGCATTCAGTGACACAAACACACAAACTGAGCGCTGATGCACGGAGAAAACGCTGACACTCCCGAGTGAAATGACGCCTTATTATCCACGTCCCTGCGCGCAATAAGCTTTGGAGAGTCGATGCAAAATTGGCACAAAAAGAAGCAGAATAACTCGGAGCAACATGCTCTGGTGAATGGCGTGTGTTAATATTGGATCTAATGTGCACAGTCGACAGATAATGTGGCTGCAGCAGCGTACCAGCCTGAAGAACGGCACAATGAGATGTCTGTCAAGTGTCAGGGCGAGGCGCATGGAAATAATTAGGGAACTTGTAACACCCCGCTCTGTCTCTCTTCCCATCGCGGGCGCTCGTCTCTCACATGCACGCCGACACACCTATTCTGGGACGTGCAACGTCGTATCTGAGAGGGCGAGTACAACAAAACCATCACATTACCGCGCATGTAGGCCAGCAGCGCGCCTGTGATATTTCCCCCTCGATCAGTAATTCTCTTTACTTCCTGGTTTAAATTATATATAAATGTATAAGTGGGAAATCACAAAGCTAGAGCGATGTCAGCTCAAACGCTTCTGTTGTAGGTTCAACGCTAAAGAGCCGGAAAAAAGGGGCCTATTTTTAGCAGGGGGGGAGGTCTGTGTCGATAACCTGATTATCAACGGTTGCCATGATTGTTTCCCAGAGGGAACACTTGGTTACGCGCGTTTGTTTTCCCCTGGCTCCTGCCCCACCGCGCCACGTTCATCCATCCGGCCGCCCGAATCGTCCGCTCTTTGAAGTGCATCGTTGTTGACTTGCGTGAGACAGCTCGCCGGGTTTTACAGGTCACACAGAGGGATGTGATCTCAAACCGATGCCACGCTTTTATCTGTTCCGCCGGTGCCTGAAGGGGCTGAGGATTATGAGCTGATCCCCTCGGACTCTGGTCGACGCGACCTCAGAGAGGCGCCGAGGCAGGGCAGCAGACTAGAAGTCACACTCGAGTGTTTACGGAGGGCGAGATGCCCCAGTTTTGTAATAGGATGTTCACTGAGATGTTGTAGTCATATTATAGAAATGGCTTTTTAGGGAACTCTGTGGCACAGAGAGGATTGATGGACGGGCCAGTGAAGAGGACGAGCTAGGAATGAGCCTACAACATAGAAGTAGAATGAAAACAGACATCGATTATTAATTAACGTCTTTTCTTAAGCAAAATTACAAATCATGCTCTGGTCACATCCTCCTAACTGGTAACATTTGCTGGTTTTCCAGGATTTAATTAATCGTCTTTGGGTTTTTAATTGTTGGTTTAACAAAACAAGCAATCTGAATGGGTGACCTTTTGTGTTGGGAAACTGGAATTGGAAAATACTGAATGTTGATATAGTCAGCAAACGGTCGACGTTTGGTTAGGTTTAGGCACCAAAACTACTTGGTTAGGTTTAGGAGAAGATGCAACAGCTAATTTTTGACAGTCAAGCTAATCAAGTTAATTATGACCCAAATTGTAATTTTTATTCTAAGGTGGCGACCTCTAGTGTTCGTAGTCATTATTACGGCAGCAAAGGAGGAAGTTATGTGAAGTAAATATAAAAAAGTGAGTTATTTTAACTTACAAAAGGTAGTAACCTTTAACATTTAGTAACAGTTAGGTTACATGAACCATACCTTGGTTTGTTTGTAACTAAATTAAGCCGAACCACAATGTTAACCGTAAGATGAAGTCGGGTACGCTGCAATAGTCACGTTGATTTGAGACTCACTGGCAAATGATCGGTCTTGTTGTTTATGTATGAAGACGTGTTGCATTTTGAAGAATTATGAACATTTGAATCATGTTTTGCAAAATAAGAAATGAGGATAATGATAATTGTGACTTCTTATATAGGGTGCAATGAAACGAACAGTGTTGCCTCTTCATTTCATCGAAGCGATCCACTGTGATATAGCCATGGTAAATTTAAGATTATCCAAGTAACGATAGGTATCTCCCAAGGACGACCTTGTTTTCTAAGGAGCTCAACAGAAACGCGCCAGCGTGTTGAAGCCTGTGTCACCTTGAAAGTTGTGAGGCAGCAGGTTTTCTATGATGGCAGGAATGAATGGCTTTGAATCTCAATATAGTTCTTCATTCACACTTCGCTGGGTGTAAATGATGACGCACGGAAGTAACTAACAAAGTCAGAACGTGATTCTAATAATGTGAATTCACTCTGAACACCAGTTTGCTCAAATCCTCACGTCACAGTATATGTAGTTTGGTGTCTTGACGCTGGAACCAGAAAAAATTTGGTATTTTTCCTTGTTGAAATAATCGTGGATCAGAAAGTGTGTTGAGATGTGCTGTTAGTTGATAGAATGACCAGACTACGGACAAACCAAAGTCATGCTGATGTTTAGAATCACATGAAAATCCAGTGTTGCCCGGCAGCAGTTCCATCGCTGCTCACGCTGAACAACCAGAGGCGTCGAAGAGATGCCTCACAATTTATATCATCATATCGACCACTCGATGTGGAAGAACGCGGTTTCAGATCATTTCAGATCCACACAGAAAAATGTAGCGAGCCATCTGACCTCACCTTGAACAGCCCCGTTTGAAGTCTGATCTTCAAAGGTTCCAGGTACACCACCTTTGATATGCAGATATCCACGCTGTCTCCTCGCCACTTGTTTTTTTCCGTATAATTAAACACAAGCCGTCCACAACGCCCAGCCCGCAACTGTTTTTTGGAGAAGCGTCAGTAAACAAGCTGTCTTTCTGTTGTTTTGTTGCCGGTGCTGAGAGGAAACCGGCAAATGCTTATTTCAGTTTCTTTGAAGGGCCTGAATCGCCCGGTGACCTTGATTGAGGGGCTTGCCGGGCACAGGGAGCAAAAGAACGAGGCTAATGTCTAACAGTGGAGTGATTGAAATGTGAGGGATGATTCAGCACGGCGCTGAAAGACTTCTGTGAAAATCAGAGCGCGGTCAGGGCACAGCGAGGATTCCACTGTGAATGGCAGATTTGATTGTAATTCACTCTGAGATTTGGAGGAAATCTGTCATTTTAAGTTGTCAGTCCATACCTGCGATACGGCCGGCTCCGTATCAGCCCTCGGAAATATATCACAGGAGCAGAGATGAAAGGCGTATCTGGAGTTTTTTATGATGCCCACACCAGTCAGGGCCTTGCCTGCAGGTCATGATGTACAGCGTTTGGTATTAGATGTGGCAGTTCCTTCATCTCAGACCTCCCGCCTTCCTCACAGACCGGCCCAGCCTCATGATTGAGAGATGAATTTCCTCGGCATCCCTACCTGTCCCCTCCGCACGTCCATCACCTGCTCGATGCAGCTCCCTCGCCACTCGTCGTACATCCCTCCCGCCGAGGAACAACGTGCATGATTAGTTACTTTGTTCAATTAATTAAGATGGCGGGGAGATTGGCGCCAGAGTTTCTCGTTCCGCGAGGGGATGATCGGCAGCTCCCCTCCGCGTCCTCCGCTCTCTCATTCTTTCTAAGCGCTCCGTCTTCGCCTTTGAATGTTTCATCTCATCAAATAGACAGTTGACGTTTGAGAGGAGAGGGGACTGAAATGAAAGAGCGCGCAAAGGGAGGAAGTGACAAATGCGTTGTAGAGCCATCAGCTCTGGTCCCGGGGGGAATTTTCCTCTCTTTTTGTAGGAAGAAAAGAACAGATTTTTCATTCTCTCAAGGTCCCCGCCGATTCGTTTAAAGGGAGTTTATTGCAGTCAGTCACCTGGTCGCTGTGCTGCACGCCTGCGATATGACTGGAATGGAGAAAACCAAGGCTCTTTTAGGTAATCAGGAGGGGAGAAGACAGAGGGTGTTCCAGGTTTGCAAGCCTGCCCTATAAATTAAATATCACAGGTTTAATCCCTTGGACATAGTTGTGTGAAGGGGCTTTAATTGAACTTCTCGTTCCAAAATGTTCTTTGAATGAAATCATCAAAGTTTTCTAAACGCAGATACATGAAGGGCCTTGGGATGATTTAATGATACTACACTGGAGGTTTATGTCTTCACTACCAGTTTTATACATACTGTCACAAGTTTGGACACTTTGTTTTAAGGAAAATCGTGTTTTGTTTTCATCATGTGGCCTGGCAGATGGCTCTTAATACTTCAGTGTCCCTAAGCCTCGGCCACTGCTAGTTGAAATCCCCACCTGTGAATTGGGACAACACGTCAGGGGTCATGGGTGCGAAGGGGTTGGGCCTTGGTGATGCTGTGCCGAAGTACATCCTCACAAGAGGAAAGGCACAGGAGCTCATTCGTAACAGAATTTTAAGCTCCGGTATTGGATCTTTCTCAACAAATACACTTGAGTTGTTGTAGTTTACTTCAGCTACGCAAGTGGCCACAAAGGCTTGCTGCTGTCCATCTGCATCCAAAAATAACCATATAGGTCGACCGTGAAAGCAGCATATTAGACCCATATTGACCTTTTTCTGTTCGGCGGTGACCTATGATGATTGTAGTAATTATTACAGCAGCAGAGGTGGAAATCAGGCGAAGTACACGCTGAAACTAGCAATTTTCTAACCGGTTCCTTTGCAGGGATTTAGGTTTTTTTTAATGCCAGGGCTCACCTCCCCACATGCAGACCAAGTGTCCCCTGAAGCTGTGTTGCAGGTACACTGTTGCTGTATCCCGAGTTAAATGGCGCCCAAGAAGACTGCGATTGCATTTAAGAAAATGCAAATTGGTGCAGACCCTTCTCCACCCGCTTAGAGAGGAGGACGAGGATGGAAGCACATGACTTTGACCAAGGAGGCCGTTGTTTGTGTCCAGTGTTAAATCAAAAGTCAACAGTGAGTTACTTCAGTTAGTAGCTTCACATACAGTACATGACATGGCTGAAGTTACATTAGTAATGTAGCTAGTTTACGGGTGTTCTCCTAAACTTAACCAGGTTGTTTTCTCGCCTTAGGCCAACGATACGTGTGCTGCAATGGTCGTGTCGTTTTGGTCGTCACTGGCAATCAGCCTATTCTGTTGTTTGGGTTTGAGGATGTGTTGTCCCGGCTGCCGGTTCTGAAATACAACTCTATTCCATGTTGATGATATCTCAAATTGTTCTTGCAGGTAAAAGGACACAATCGTCATTCCTAAAAAATACTGACTTATCATCCGTGTGTTCTCTTAAACACATCTTACCTTGATATTACGTCTTTTGCAGCAGCCAGTTAATGGGCTGTTTGTAAGGAGCCATGCGTCCTCAAAGAGAAGACACAATCCCGCTTGTTTATTCTCAGTCTCTGCAGGGGGGCTCAGACATATTTAGGGTGATAACTGGCTCACATCACTTGTTGTTTTGTCTGTTATAGCTTCTGCGCCGCTCCGCAGCAGGAGTCCAAACAGGTCATTTGCAGCAGCAGAAACCAAACAGAAATCAGCTGCGTGTCGGTTGTTTTTTGTGTGTCTGCTGAGGAAAATCTGAGTTAAAAGCAGAGGGGAGTTCGGCATGCTAATTACCGCCGGTGTCTTTTCAGGCACAGCTGGTGTGACGCCAAGCGAGGGCATCAGTCACTTTAAGTGGGCTTTGGTCGAGGGAGCTTGCACCAAATTTCTGCTCTAGATGTAAAATGCTATCGAGGCCTCTGTTTATTAATGATGAACACAGTTTGTTTATCCTGATTGTGACCGGCTACAGTGACTGATGTGGCTCGCCGCGTGTTTAGACAACAGCCTTTATCGCGGCATTTGAAGGGAGAGCCGGAGCAAAATGAGCTATTGAAAGCTGAGTGATTGAGTTGTCATTATTCCAATAGCGCAGAGTTATGGCTAATGAGGGGCGCTGTCGTGCAGAATAAATTGATTTTTTTCAGGAACCCGAGCTCCTGTCCGTCTTCCAGGCACTCTGCCCTCGCTAATACAAAGAGGGTTCTTTGGCTCTCGTGACGCGATCTATTCATCTCTCGCCTCGTCTGACCTTGCGTCAACCCCTGCTGCCCGTTGCCTGTTAGCTTCCCTCTGAAGCCGCGGGCTATTAGCGAGGAGAGTGGAAAAAGTAAAAGGCAGAGGGAGAGAGAACAAGACAGACAGATTACAGTCTGATTTGTTGTGGACGAGCAGGTTTTGTCCCCGCTCCGGTAGTTCATTCATATTCCTTCTCTGAGTATAACAGTGTCCTCCAGTTCCCCCGCGTTCTCGCAAGAACTCGCCCACTCCGTATGTTTTTTGGGCCCTGTTGATTTTCACAGCAGTACTTTCCTCATCCCAGCCATTCCCCCGCAATATGTCGCCATATGGCTCAGTTTATAGCCCTGATTTATTCAAAACCCCGACTTCTCTGTGTTATTCATCCCTTGCTAATGAAAGGGGGGGAGAAATAAGACTTGCAAGAAAAACCTGTCGTTGGTGGCGCAGGTGTCGAGTAGAAAGAAAAAAAAAAAGGGCCCCACAGGTGATGCTCGGCGCTGAAAATGTCTCATAATGAGCTTCCTCGGCTCGCGCAGAGACACAGGATGTGAGAGAGAGTGACGGATGGCGAGGTGGGGTTGGATAGCGTCTTGCGCGAGGGAGGGGGAGGGCGGAGGTAGAGAAATAGATGTTGAGGTATAGGCTGAGGCCGAGGGCAGAACGGGAAGCATGAGCAAGAGTAGTCTGAGGGAGACAGAGACGTAACGCAACAAATGAGTGCAATAAAACACACAGGCAGGTTCCTTCAGGGAGTCACGGATCCTTGTTTTCTTGACAGAGGAACACCGGTCTGTCCTCAGTGATTACTTATGCTCTGTGCTTTTGTCTTTCCATTGCAATTTACCTCCAGAACCTTTACCTCCCCCCCTCTCCTGCCGGATTCCTCAGCCAGTAGCAGCAGTACCTTAAATATTCATACGAAGCCGAGTCGTGTTTGTGTTCAGTTTGTTTCGGTATCTATAGACAGACAGACAGCCCCCTTTTTCTCTGAGAGACAGAGAATAGGAGTCGAGCTCAAGTGTATCTATAAATAATTTCATGGCTGCCAAATTCAAATTGCATCACGCTCGCGTTCGCAGCAGCTGCAAGGTCGAGCCCTTTTGTTTTACCCGCCGCTCGGACTGAGCGGTGCAACAGACCTTAAAAAAATATATATATAAAAAACCCTCGTTCAGCACCACAGACAGCTCCGCCCCGACTGGACCCGTCTCACTGAGCTGCAGAGAGAGCAGGCCGACAGTCCGACGGTGCAAACCGATGGGATAGAGGACAATAACTGATAAACACGACACAGAGTGCAAAGTTATGCTTCCTGACCCGGCGCACATCTTATTGAAAACAAACTTTCTCTCCTTATTGCTGCACTGATATAAAGTTGTACTGAAAGGTGCTCCGGAGGTGATCCTCAACAGCAAGTCTCACAATTAGTTCCTCAAAGACTCTCCGAGAATTGAGGCTTTCATGAAAACATGTAAGTGCACCACTCGCTTCAGCCGTGCTCAGAAGACTATTCAAAGTAGTGCTCAACAGTTGATGGAAGGCTGTGAAAAGTGCCTTTGTACCAAAAGCTGCCGGTGGCCTTTAACTGTTCTGACAAATCCAAAATATAAAAAGTACTCAGTAGTTCAGCACCACCTCCTCCTGCATGAGTTCTGCTTCAGATGAGTGCTTAAATAAAAGTCATTTATCTTTTTGATCTCTTATATAAACCAACTGTTTATTATATTTCATTATAAATTCAAAATGTTTAGAGAAAACAAGTGATTCGAAGCCCATGTTGGGCATTTTTCACTATTTTCTGACACGATAAAGACTCAAGATTGATTATTGTGAACTGATTAATTCGGTATGAATCTTTAGTTGCAGGCATGAAGTCAAAACTGATTTAAATTATTTTAGGGGCAGCTGCTGTCGTTAAGACAAACTGCAGGAGTTTTTTTCAGCATTTTTCAAGGGAGGCAGAAATACACCAAGACCATAAAAAAAGTAATTACATTTTTTATGGGAATGAGATTTCAGGAAAAAAGGGAGCAGAGGCATTATTTCACACAGCAAATGTGTATAATTTATTAAGTTGGAACTATTATTGGGCTCACATCCACAACCTCAGCTGATCAGCAGACAAGCTGGAGAAACCTGCTGTCGTGTGTACACAGCGGAAACTTACAGTTATTTGAACTATCGATTCGATTTTCATCGTTTTGTCTATTAAACGTCGGAAAAATGTGAAAATTTCCATCTCAAAAAATCCAAAGCCAAAGCTGACATCTTTAAATGTGTTTGTCCCGCAGTCCAAAACCAACCCACTCGCCAGAATTCATGTTTTTGCAAACCACGGATATTTTAAGACTTGGTTGTTGGATCAGGAAAAATCTTTTTGTGGCCTTAAAATACCTGCTTTGATTACCACAAACACGACAGGAGATCTCCCGACTTCTCATTAAAACCACCCTCGTCATAAAATATCCAGCAGTTCCCGACGTACGAATGCTGGAAAACAGTCTGGTTTGGCAGCCTTGTTACCGACATGTGTCTGTGGTTTGCAGAAACATTAACGGCCAACATTTCATTCTGTCCGCTGGGCTGCCAGCACACGAAGATATTCAACTTACAAAAACAGGGTTAACATTTAAAATCACTGAAACACACAAGCGATGATTGAAATAGTTTCCGGTTCCATTTTCTGTCGCTTGAATATCGTCGAATCATTTGAGCTCCGAACCCGTTCCCATCAGAAAGTGTGGTATCGATCGAGCTCCAGTAGATTGAACTCTCGCACCAGACTCGTCCAGTCAGTCTTCATCAGAGTGTGCTGAAGCTCTCCTCTCGCGGATTCAACACTCATCAGGTTTATCTTTGACTGGCAGGACAGAATCGTGGGGATTTGTCTGAACAGAGTGCCGTATATGAACCATACGGCAACACTGCAGTCGAGACGGAGACGCGGCTTGTAGGCTGCTTGAGGTTTTGTGCGACGCTAATTATCATTTAGTAGGATTTTTTTTTTTTTTCCTGGGTTAATTAAAGGTTTTAGTCTCCATATGTGTCCAAGTAAACCTTCAGGTTAATGAGAAAAATGATAATCATCCTAAATGGGCTTCGTGGTCAGTCCCAACGTCCTCCGACGAGTCTGCAGACGCGCGCTTGTTCGCTCGTTTGGTCATGCGGCTCTGCATAAAAAAGTCGGTGTTTTAGCACGTCTAAGTAGGTGGTATACAAACAGCCGGGGGTTTAATCCTATTTCTCGTGAGAGCAGCCACTGGGAGAAGGAGGCGAGAGTTTGCCAGAAGCTTATTTTCACCCCAGTGCGATTCCACTCCCAGGGATTGGGGTGCTTCCACTTGTTTAGTGCTTAGAGGAGAAGAGGAGGATGGAGGAGGAGGATGGAGGAGGATGAGGGGGGGGTGCAGGGCATAAATAATTTAAGCAAATGTGTATGGCTGGAGGGGATGAAATGATAGTGAGAAACGTGGCCGCGTGCAGAAAACAACAATTTGTCAGAAAGCGCCTCACAGGTACATAGATCACTTAAAAAGGCACTTAGCCGGAGTGAGTTCACAGCACAGTCGAGGCGTCGGTCTCTCAAGGGCACCTTGTTGATTGCGATATTGTTCTTGGTTCTTAAACTTATTTATCCCGCCGCGTTACGTAGCGGTCCGTCTGAGCACCTCGCTGCAACAATCATGCAGAGGCACGCGAAAAGGGGCTGTTCGATATCAAAGACGGTATAAAAGAGCAGATGATGAGATTCTGCTGCCTTCAGTCCAACTACACCCAACGTACTCAGCGTTTCTCCCTCCTTTTGCCTCGAGAGATCCATATTCTTCTGAATACTCTCCGTCTTTCAGTCCCCTTTGTTGAGAATAATGTTTGTATGGCTCATATGCCTGAGCTCAGATAAGGAGGCGCCTTTTGTTACTAAAGTGTTAATCTCGTTCAGCACTATTCTCCACGTTCATGGTTATAGACTCATGGCTGCATGCATAAAAGTTTCTGGACTGTTGTCATCGCCCTTTCGAGTGTTTTACTTTGCTTGTTCTGACCCACTGGCTCGGCTCCCGGAAGCCACTCAGTCCGTGCACAAAATACGAGGACCTTGCAGCAACCTTGGCAATGCACAGATAGCGATATTGAAAAATTCTGCGTCACTGACTGGCATGGTCACAAAACTGAACACCTGATGGCAACATCATATATATATATACACATATATACACACACACACACACACACACACACACACACACACACAAAAGGACAAAGAGCCAGTGATAAATCAAAGCTGCCCTAACACTCAGCTTGTGGTTGAGTTTTTTTCTCTCTATGCGTATTTCTCTTTCATTGTTTTTATGTTTTCAAGGATTCTCTTCTTCCGCACATCAAGACTTTGTAATCCTTCCACAGTGCACCGTAGCAAGGTCTCTGCTCTCATCTTGTGGCTTCCACAATGCGCCTCGACGTCAGTGAATGTGCTCTACAGACCTGCAGCTTGGTGTGTTTCTAATTTAAATGTCACATGAAAAGTTGACTGTTACGGTGGAGTGCAGAGCTTTACTCTAATTTAAAGATCCTCAGATACCATTTTTTCCTTCATGATACTGATTCCGATACCTGGGCTGTATATACTACTAACCCTGTGTGGATGTGATATGGATGCTATCATTGTTGTAAGACCTGGCTCAGGTGAAACCTTCCCTACAACATTATTTTACTATCTATCTTTGACGGTCAGTCTTAACCGAAAAAGAACAAATAAAGAAATGTAGGAATGGATAACAATTCCTTTAAAATCTGTTAAAGTGCAGCCACAGTTGCACCGCAACAACTTAAATCAATCTAGGAATAAATGATTTAGTTTAAAACGTACTCACAGAACTCTTGGGCTTGCAGCGCCGCACTTTGAAGGACGAATATTGACGGTGATCGTGTGCATCCAGTGTGCAGACTCAGCAAACACATGGCGCACATGTCGGCGTTACAAATGTCAGTCGTAAAGCTGATTGGCTGCACGTCTTTCAGCGTAGATTAAAAGTGTTCCCTCGCTGTCTCATAAAGTTTGGGAGAGAGCAGGTTCATCGTCACGTGAGGTGTCTTCAAATGCTTTATAAGATTTCTGGCGTTGACTCTCGAAATTACAGCCTTGCATACAGATCATGTTGCCATTTTACCGATGGCGTTATCCAGAGTCAAAAACTGCTAAATAGCTGCCATGATGCTCGTCTGACTGTAGAAACAGGACCCTGCTACTTCTAAGTTAGTGAAAATGGAAATCAACATCATCTCTCCTGCACAGCACGACTAAGACTTCTGGTTTTGGCTGTTGGAGCAAGGAAGAAGAATTGTTTTCCATGTGTGATGTCAAGTAGAGCTAACAGAACTAGCTGTCAAGTGGCGGGGGCCCATTGCTGAATTACGTGGTATCGGATCGGTGCATGGACTCAGTACCATCTCATCAGTATGGGTTTCATTTCCGATACTGGTATCAGAATTGGAACAACTCTGTTGCTTCCATAATTTTATAATACAACCACATGAAATAAAGACAGTAAGGATGCTTCACAGGAGTTTCCACCCGTACATAAATCAGCACATATATGTTTGAAATGTCTTACGAGTACAATATACAATGTCGTATGTTGTACAAATTGTTTATTTATTGCTCATGAATGCTAATGTATCACCGCTTAATCTATACGCATGCATCATTCATGTAAAGGCTGCTCACACTCGTGCGGGACTGACTGACGAGGGATTCGTCTCTCCGTTTTGTGTTTCCCGCAGACATAAACATGGCAGGCGAGCCCAAGCCATACAGGCCCAAAGCCGGGTCCAAACGGCCGCTGTCCGCCGTCTACAGGTAAGACGTCCTCACGACAACACTCTCTGGAATAAACATCCACCATCTCTCTCGCATCCCGCAGCGCCGGCTCTGATGTAAATGTGGAGTAATATTTGGAATATGAGGATTCCTATTATGTCCAGTTTTTTTCCCTCTTCTTTTGAACCTTGAATCTCTAATTGAGTTTTTTTTAATGCTCTCCACATTCCCCCTCCGACTGTGACTGGAGTTTGTTCGGCGTGGGTTCCTTAAAGCTCAAAGGGAGATGCTGTTGTATAAGCTTCATTAGGCATGACCCTGATTTTCTGCCCCGCACGCAACTCCTGGTCACAAACAGATCAAAGCGGCGCTTGTTTACTGCAGTCTGATGTGAAAGAGGGGCAGCCATGTTGTTTCTCTATTCACCGGGACACTTTTCTTTCTGCGCTCCGACACTCGAATTCCACTAACAAAACCTTACATTCCCGCTAATTTACTCCTGGTTTGTTGCTCTACACGTCTTATTTTACTTCATTTATTAGTCTGTGCATTGTGTTGGTATAAGACCCCTCATTTGCATGTTATAGCTGCGGCTGAAAACAGCCCGGGTGTTATATGGTAATCATGGAAAACGGGAACAGGAGAGGCTAGAAAAAAGACCCACACTACTCTAAACTGCAATAGTAATACATTAATCCTAATTAAAATTCCTGCGTGAGTAGCGGCGTTTCAAAACACAGCTCCGTCTCTGCACCTCGTCTCTTTATTTTTTCCTCCTCCCGAATTCTAAATTAGTTGCCATCCTGAGCTTGTACTTAACATTGATTTTCCCTCCGCAGGCTCCGAGAAAATTTTTTTTTTTTCTTCTCCTCCCTCCGACTGTACTTCCCTATCTGAAAACTTTTCTTATTTCTCTGTTGATCTGTGGGTCTGTGCATGCCAGCGTGGCTCGGCCTCGCCGCATAACCTGCAGTGAGCTCTAGGCGCAAACTAGAGCGTGTCCGTTCGAATCGAAGCGGCTCGAGTTTGATCTGCTTACTCTTGACAGATCCAGAATGGCTCCCTCTAAACACAGCCCATCCCTCCCCTTATCTCTTCCTCCCCGTCTCCCCGCGCCCTCCTCCTCCTCCTTCTCCTCCTCCTCCCTCTCCCCCCTTCTGTCTCTCTGTTTGTCTCTCTCACAGTGGTTATGAATTTGATTACGAGTACTACAGGGATGATTTCTACAGCAGGTACGTATCGTTTACGCTACGTTATCAAGTTCAATCACGAAGCGGTTGACTGTTTGTCAAGCCCCTTAGCTGCTGTTGCTATGGCTTGTCAAGGTTTCTGCCAGGGTAAAATCGTAACAGCTGCAGATTTACAACTCCAAATTCAAAAGTATTTTTTTGACAACAGGTCCCTGATGTAGGCAAGTAGAGATACGCAGGCTTTTCATATCTAACTGGCTGAAAGGAAAGCAGATTTCGTCAGCTGCAGTCGCAGTAGCTTGCTAAGCTATTGTATCTAAGCTAACTTGACTGCTGAGCTGGTTGAAAACACTGGATCCTGCTGACTTTCAAATACTTTCAGCGGACTTGTTTTCAAATGAGAATATTAGGTTACACTAAATATGACTGCTAGATTCACCAGTATACTCCAAAACTTTGCAGTGTTTATGCTCTCTCTTCCTTTCAACACTGTATTGACTCATACACAGAAACTAACTTTATATTTTTTTCTGTCATTCTGCTGTTTTTTGTTAATGTTTTTTTAAATCTTCCCTGTTTTATGGAAAAAATCAATTGATAACAATATTTTTGTAGGTCACCAGTTGGTCATGTCGGAGACAAAGAAAGATAAAGAAACAGTGTTGTTCTTTTAATTTGTAGTGTAGAAAGTAGGCCTAATTATTAAGTATTTCTATATTTTTTTTCCTTACACTGATCGGTCGCTTAGCTCACATGCTAAACTGTAGTCCATGTTTTTTTTAATTTTAAAGGGGTAGTAATGTAAGAATTTAAGTTGAAAAGTGAAAATAATTAACCAAAATTAGCAACAGAATGGGATTAAACAGCAGTATGGTTTCAGTGTTTTTCATTGCAAGATATCTACTGAACTTAGCATGCTATATAGCTAGCAGTGTAAACACTAACTTTCCTAGCTAGCTGCACAGCTAACTGAGCAAACTAGCAAACGGCAGCTACAGTTAGCAGCAGTTAGCCTTTACGTTGAGATATGCTGCACCCTATGAATTTGAAAGGTTGCCGTTTCTTACATATCTTACCTTGAACATTACAAAAGAAAAGGTGTTCAGGATGAAGATTAATCAGTGTTTTTTGCTAAATATTTGGCTATCTCGGGAAACATAGCTTGACAGCGCTAACCTTGCTCTAACCTCTGATAATACAACAAAGTGGATGTGAAAGGGAACTTACCCTTTAACCCCACAAACTAACATAGTCAGTCAGCGATGTTCTCCCTGGCTCTTCAGAGTAACAGTTGCTACTATTCACTAATGGTTAGCTAGCCGGACATGCTAATGACATGCAGATAAACACGCTGTTAAATCCATCCTTCACGCTTCCTTTCTTCTGTTTTAAATTCTGGAAAGGCTCAAAGAAATGCTGAATAATGCGCTGAATATGTTGTTACCTGGAGACATCCTGCCGCTGCTAATTATGATTGCTAAGCCATTGTCGGACAATCACAGTGCAGGGCAGGGGTTTAGCAAACAGTCAGTATGACTTCTCTCTTTCTCATTAAGAGATACGTTTCAGTACCCTTCCCGCAGAGGCATCTTCAAACAGTCAACTTGTCAAAATGGCTGAACAGATCAAGCACGCAACTCAAACACGCTGATGAAGGGAGCACTTGTTTTCCCTCTCATTTATCCACCAGTGATCAGAGTGCTTATCTGCGGAGACATTTTCCTAAATGTCAGACTTGTTGAGAGTCGCAACAGACGTCTGCTGTCACGGCAAACATTCAAAGCTGCCACCTTCATCTGACATTTAGCACCCTCTCCTTTTTCATCCTCTTCACTTTTTTTTCGAGAGACTTGAAAGGATTATTTGCAAGCGAGACCTCGATAGTTGCAAGGAGAAAAAAAAGTCTGTTTGGCTTTGAGTGTGCGCCGAGAAGTCCATAGAAAACCTCTGTTGAAATACAATACAGCAAGCGGATAAAAGGCTGTAGAACGAAGTGGTGGTGAAGTAAAACTGGAAAATCTTTTAGCTCTCGTCAATAGACACCCTCTGAGTCCTATAGGGCCTCTTAGAAAGTTACGTATAGAAAGAGCGTAAGAGGTGAAGTGTAATGTTCTTGTTTCTTCTTTCCTCAAGGCTTTTCGACTACCACGGCAGAGTGGCCCCCCCACCCAGAGCCGTGATCCCTCTCAAGCGCTCCAGGGTGCTCGCTCCCTCCTCCCGCCGGGGGAAGACCTCCTTCCCCATCAAAACGTCCTCCTCCTCCTCCTCTTCATCCTCCAGACCTCCCACATCATCCTCCTCCTCCGGGCTCAAACGTACGTACCATAAGGTGCTCTTTCACTTGCCTTTGTGTTTTACGGCTGGACTTTTTTTTCTTTATTTTATTTTTTTATTTCTCAAAAGAACACGGCCTAATTACGCTAATGGCATTCTGTCCTTTTCAAGGCTCAATGCAAATCTCGACAAACAACGGCTCTGAGAGAGAGAGAGAGCAGTGGCGTGATTCAGCTCTTGTTGCTGAAAATGAAAAGCTATTTAATTCACTCTAGCGGCTCAGAACACGCCACGCCGCAATGTAGAGCAAAAAAAAAAAAAGAAAAAAAAGCTAAATCGCAAACACAAATATAATCCGAGCTCTGCGAGCGGCGCCCGCTCTGCAAACAGTGCTATTGCTGTCATCTCGGATCCATCTGGATCTCATTCGCCCCTTCTTGATTAACTGTAGATGCATTCTGACGACCTGAACGTAATTAATGTGAGATTGAGGCCGTCCCCGCGGAGCTGTGGTCAGCTGTGTTTTCCTAAACCCAAGTCTCTATCCGTAGCCTGTGTAATTGGCAACTGTGTTTGTTTCATTGTTGCCTGTGTTATCAGCGCGAGCAGCTTGGTGGGGTCTGTCAGGAGGACCCGGTTGCAGTTGGTGTTATATAAATATATATATATATATATATATGAAAAAAAGCCCATCTCCCATCCTTTGTGGAGTCAATGAATTCTCTCGCCCTGTCTAAGCAGTGCTGCTCTATGTTTGGGAGACTAATTTGCCCCTGCCAGTACTGTGAAAAATCACTGTTTGTATTGACTTTGGCCTCGATAGATTGGACAGCAAAATAAGGTTAACTTGTCCAAACAACGGGTTGGGTTAGCGTGGGCAGTTTGAACCACTAAGGCTTTACGAGCAATAATTCACTCGAGGTGTGGAGGAATAAAAACAAACATCCAGTCGGATGCGTGGATCGTGAGGATGTGTAAACCCTCGGTGATGCACAGCGCTGACCGACGCTTTATTAAGACGGGGTTCGACTTTTTGAAGGAGTGTCGCTTTTAAGTTGCGTTCTCTCCGGTGAAGTCGCAGGCTGCTTTGAGAACGGGACACGATTTGTATGAAATGGTCTGAGTCCATTTGTGTTTTCTGTCGCCCTTCTCACCTAATGTTCTCCTTCTCGTTTCCCAGCTGTCAACGTATTAAATAAATGATATATAAACTAATTAACCCTCAAACAGACACCATCCTTTTCACAGGTCCAAAAATGATAAACTCAAAATAAAGTTGTTTTTGTTCTTCCTGGAGCTTTTTTAATTGAGGTCACTATTGTGTTCCCTCCTGAAAGACAACTTTGGGGAGGTGACATTTAAAAAGTTAGAGAAGGTGATACTAAACAATGCAGCGATGAGTCACAATAATTGTTTTTTATAATTTGAGCAACCTTTTAATTAATTTCACTGAGTCATATGTGATATTTTTGAGGTTTTTCTCGCTCTTCTATGTGACTAATCGAAATACGATGCAATTCAAACATTCAAAAAAGTATCACAGCAGTTCCGCAGTAGATTTGTGTACATGGACACTAATTAAAAATGATTTTCGTGACTTTCTACATGACTATCTTTCATGCCGGCAACTCGTTTCTCAGACTGAATGAAACACTTATTTACCAACCACGCTGATGTTTCAGGGAGTTGGTTGGATTCCAACATTTATACACATGTACATTACGAGCAAACACAAAAACAGAATAACACATTTTTTTTTTAAAATACTGATGAAGGAGTTTCTGCAATCTACTTCTAGCTGTGGTTCTCGTAATCTCAGATGACGTGTCAATTCTCCGTTATATAGATTTCCTCTACAATATACATTTAGTATTCCTGGCGAGGATTGTCCTCTTTCAATTGGACAATTGGTGCCCATGTACACAATTCATAT
This sequence comes from Diplodus sargus, assembly GCA_903131615.1. Classification (NCBI taxonomy): domain Eukaryota; kingdom Metazoa; phylum Chordata; class Actinopteri; order Spariformes; family Sparidae; genus Diplodus; species Diplodus sargus. The sequence continues at coordinate 3,510,148 of CAEMYA010000069.1, read as the reverse complement.
AGATTACATACATCTGCACTAAAAGTTAATGGGGTCTATTCTGGGCCAGGACCCGTCCTCCATCCGAGTTTTGTGGGAATTCATTGTGTAGTTTTTGAGTCATCCTGCTGACAAACCAACCAATAAACAAACAAGTGGACGCAGGTGAAAACATGACCTCCTGATAGGATCATACATAATACATACCTTTATGCATTTTGCTTTCAAAAATGTAAAAGGTAGAGTGAAAACTCAGCAGGATATCATCATGTATCACACAACCAACCCCTCTACTATCCAGGTATTAATATAAAAGACTAAATGCGTCATTTGCAGGTGTATTTTGCTTCGAAGGTGTACGTCAGTGCATAGAAAAGTACAAAATTAAAGTGGTTCTTAAATCAGGTTTCCTTTTATTCAATCCTTTAAATCTGACTCACAGAAATCCTCTTATACTCATATGTCCAGTTCAGTAACTTTCCAACAACTGTTCAGAGTCTGGAGTTACATCAGCAGCCCGAAAACTCTTTGTCCGGTTTAATCTTCATAGACCAGTGATTCAAGAGACCCTCGCTATCCCCGAGATGATAATTTTTGCGGTTCATCAGGAGGTCCTAAAATTAGATCCATTACTCATCCCCCTAAATCTTTCCTGCCGCCTATTAAATAACAATGTGCCTTTTTTTTTTCCCCCCTCCATTCTTTCCTTTAACCTGAGCTATTTAAAGATGCTGCGTTGATGATGTCGGATTAGGATGTGTATGTTTTCTTCTCTTTTGTGACTGATAGCACAAAAGAAAAAAAGAAAAACAAGGCCCGGAGGCGCTGATGAATAATAAAAAAAAAAAACTGTTCCGCACATTCTTATCATCAAAAGCTCGCCCGGAGCGAGCCGAGATAATGTTGGAATGAGGGAGCGAGCGTATATATATATATGTGTGTGCATTCATGTACAAATGGAAGGCAGGTGATACTGAGAAGGAGATACAGACACTCCAGTGTGTTCCACCACCGAGATATCATCGTATATCCCCTGATTTCTCTTTTTGCCCCTCGGGAAAGGTCGATTTTCTGCCTCTCTGGAGATTTAGAGTTTGACTTCACTAAACAACACGAGACTCCCGCTTCTGATTCCTACACACATGTATTACCTGCAGTGTGGCATTACTCTGTTTCCTCATGCACATTAATCATCCCGCTCTGTTTTTAAAGATGACGAGCACCGTACGGAACGCGCTGGATGTTTACCTGGGCTGCGTTTACCAGCACGAGTTCTACTGAAAGATTAAAAACCTCCTTTCAGGGGAATCTGGTTCAAAGCCAGCGAACGTGTGAGAATCCTCTATCGCACCTTCACATCTTCTCTACGCATTTGTGTTTCATGTACGTGCGCTTTATGCTCATGCATGCATAATCGCGCGCAGACATGCGAGGGGGGGGCTCTGCATTGTGACGCCGCCGCGTGGGCGTAAACACACATCGGATACACTATCGTAAAGAGCCGCATGCAGGCATAATTCCAGACAAGCAGTGTTTTGATTCGGCGCGAGTCTCCTGCCACTGATTTACAGAAAACTCGTGGGTTTGTTTACCGAGCGCTCATCCGTCCTCTTCGCAGGGCGCTGACAGAATCTGATAGGTGTCAAAGAGAATTTTATTTTTTCTCCTCAACTTCTGATGTCTGTTTTTTCCCCCCTACCTCTCAAAAAGATGACACATTTCAGCCGCCGAGGGGTTAAGGAGTGAGATTATCTTGTTACTTTGTGGTCTAAATGTTTTTTTAATCTGCTCGGCTCGAGCTGCTGAGGGGGAACACCCTCGTTTGAGCAGCCGTGAGACGGGAGGGGGCCAGATTGAATTAACGGTGACGCGACGGATGTGTTTTTTATTCTCAGATGGGGTTTTTTTTTGCACATGACATATCAAGTTTAGGACTCAGACTTCGACATGATACGCTTCATTTACCCAAAGCTCGGGGTGCGTATTGTATCACCCAAAGCGTCCTGCCTTGGTGAGAGCAATTATTCATAAGGTGGTAAACAGAAACTGTGGGAAGGCAAATTCTGCCCCCTAGTTTCTCATGCGGTACCGTTAGTGAGGCAATGATCAGGTAAGGTTGCAATGTGTGAAATGTGAAAAATGCAATTGAAAAACACTTTGATGCAAGGTTATTTTTTTCTTGTTTTTTTTTATTCCAGTTTAGAGGATGTTGGACTGTTTTGCATCATGTTACAATACACGCCACTTGTTATTCTCTCTTCGGCTGCAAAACAACCTTCAGCAAGGTTTGTGCAAACAAGTTTATGCGGATTTTCAAAGAAAAGTAAATGAGCCGGTTCTCCTCTCTGATTTAATTATTTGGTCGCTGGGCTGAAGATCTTGGTTGGATTTCAGCTGTGTTTTTCAGTTTCGAGACGGTTCGGCGACGCTTTATTTCTTGGCTCCCATAATGTAATTTTGTAGGACAAAGAACATATTGTGAGACAGAAGCTGTTTGTGTTAAATTTTTTAAGCAGCTGTCTACAATCGTACTGACTGGGAAAAAAAACTAGCATTCATATGCAGAATGTGCATCCATAGTTGGAAACCACATTTTGCATTTTTGTTGCAATGCCGTGCCAGAAAAAAAAACCTTTTTTGTATGTTCAGCTGACCTGCTGTGCACTAAATGAGTGATTAAGAAGATGTATTATTAATTGCTTAAAGAAGTGACCACTCAGTTTACCCTGTAATTAGTTTAGATTGCATGGCCCTTCAGAAATCTTTAAAGCCCCACTCTCCCACTCTTCAGCTGTTGCTAAATTGGAACAATGTTGTGTGATTATAGTAGAATCTGCAAGTCGTTCATCCTCTAAGCTTGAGCAGGCGCACTGAAAAGGGCGGTGGAGACGCTGTGATCCATTGGCAGCTTCCCCCCCGCCTTTGGTTCAGGCGTATCGCTTTAAGAGAAGCGTGACTCCTTTAAAGTGAAACTCCCGCCAAAATGCAACTTAGGCTTTTTTTGTGAATGTACATGAGTCAAACCTTCGTATAAAAGCATAATTACAACAAAACTGAGTACAAAAACCTTCTTTTTAGTAAACTCTGTGCACACAAACAATGTTCTCAATGCTCGTGTTCATTTGTAGAAGCCCTGGTGATACTACGAGCAAAGTTTCATGTTGTGTCGAGCCTTCTTAGTGTTTTAAAAATAGCGATTTTGATGCTAGCGCTAATTTGCACGTAGCACTCCCATTTAAAATACAGTAAATCTTAAAAGTGCCTCTTTCGTCACTTTAAGGAATAGAGGCTGTGCGTAGCAAGCGTGTGGTCGAGCGAGAGAGAGAGCAGACATAAAGTTCATTATCTGAAAGTTTAAAGGTTTAATACCCCAAAAGACCTCAACTTAAAGTGACTGCCATCACTATCCCTGTTTATATACATGTTCGTGCTATATATGCTAATATCCATGCTATCGCAATCCATTTTAAGGACATTGACCTCTTTACAACAGCAGTCTGGTTGTGATTATATGGACTGTTAACCGCGCCCTTTTCCGTTTGAAACAGACCGTTAGCCGTGAAAAAAGGAAGTAACAGATTCCTTTCAGTCTCCCTGGTTTATATAATCCGTCTAATGCCAACTGAAAGATAGCATACAGTCTGTGTCAGATACTGGCACTCTCCAGCAAAACTTGAGCAACGCTGCCCAGCATGGTGGGCGTAAGCTGTGCACTAATCTTCAAATTGAAAGCAGCAGGTCCTCAGTTTCAGCTGGGTAACTTTGCAGTTGGCCAGATTTAGATGTTCTTCCCTGAGGAAAGTGTGACTCAGTGTGATGATACGATATCCAAAACTTAAAGTATTAAGCGATGGCGGCGTGCGGTCTCCGCGACGAGCTGAGCGAAGCAGCGTCGTTAAGATGTGTGTGCGGCTGAAATGAGGACAAACTGTAGTCAAAGCCGCTATAAATGTCCCTTGTTTCTGTGTTTCTGTGCCTCAGCAGTGAAGACAGACCAGCTGCAGACTATCAAACGGGAGCTGACTCAGATCAAGATGAAGATCGACTCTTTGCTGGGACGCCTGGAGAAGATCGAGAAGCAGCAGAGAGCTGATTGTGGTGAGAGAACGAAGGGGAAAAGGACGGCGAGCGCAGAGGGAGGGAAATTAAGAGCGCTCGCAGGCCATACGTCTTGGTGACACTGCGGGGAGATAAGAGCGGTGGAGCTCTCTGTCATAACAGCAGACAGGTGTCAACGCCACGCTGACTCGCTTTATATGAGAGGTCTTTATAGATGCCCTATAGACGGTCGCACAGAGAAGCTCACCGTGAAGGTCATTCAGACTCCACGCCATTTGATGTTGCGCGCGTGTCACAGTTCTTCAACAGCGCGATGGGATTTTTTTATTCAAACGCTCTTTTAACTCCGTGACAGTCGAACACCAAAGAAAATTCAGTCGCGGTCGTCCTCCAGGCAAACTGTTCCGTAATTTATTTGAAGTGACATTGAAAAACTAAAAGTAGCTGCCAGAGCTGACAATGAAAGATCCCGAGGTTTTTTTATTTTTTATTCTGAGGGTTTCATACAGTGTGTAACAGCAAGCAGTCAGCGGCACGCAGAAGCATTTTTAAGTTTAAAAAGGCAATTTGCTAAAAGGGCCAGTTGACAGGGTCATTTGCAAAGAAAAATATGTAACCACCTCAGGCTTTGAATTTTTAAAAAGAAATCTTAATTGCTTTATTGGTCTCTCCCATCAGTGTCGGATCCCTCGGGGCTTTAGAAGTAATCAGAAATGTTTTGTAATCAATTTTGAAAAGCAAGGCTCGGGATGCCAGGGTTGCTGAAATCTGGTCGTCTTTCATCGGTTCTGTTAAAACCCGACCCAGATGGTTGAGTTTGGATTTTCCTGTCAACACGTACCGCAGAATTCTTTTTTTTTTTGGAGAGAGAGAGAGAGCAGACAGCTACAGTGGTTCAGTCCACAAACGATGAAGGTGTGAACAACGGTTTCCAGTTTTATGGAGAGAAATGTTTCTAGGAAGCAGAAAAACGTGTTTCCACCTAAGATTTGATGTGTTTTTTTCTAAATTTAGGCTGCAAAGATGACACCAAGAGAGATCATTTCATTGTCTGATTACATTACGGATTGTTCAGCAACATGATGTGGTTTCTAAAAATGAAGTGTAAAATGAAATGAGTGAAGAGAAAAGTATTTTTTTGGCACTGTAGTGTCAAAACACAAGATCAGTTGCATCCCGGAGGCTGATGAATCTGAGAGCAACAAAAGAGAGACTTAGCCCCTCTTAGCATACCATGCTAAAACCTCTTAGTACTCCATCAGCATCTGAACTTGCTTCTTGGGTGGAGTGGAAAGTTAATAATAGATGCTCCACATTGATATTTTATGCGCGTAAAGCTGGAGTGGAATTCAAGGATTTCGGTGTCGACGTGTCACCAGAAAAAAAAAAAGGCAGCCAAAACTTTTCCTTTGACTGTGATCGCACTCTGAATTGCATCTCCGTGCCCTCTATTCGCTCTCTCAGAGGTTCAGAGAAAGTACGAGGACAACTGCGACTCCCTGCACGAGGAGTCCGTGTCAGAGACGGCGGAAAACTCCGGGGAGGAGGCCGGCGAGGGGGCGCTGGACGTGGAGGCAGGAGAGATGACCGATGGAGGCGAGGACGACTACGACGAGGAGGGCAGCCACCATCTGGTAAGAGAAAAACGGGCTGACGGGGCTGACAGGGAGGGAAAGAGCAAGGCACTTTGGGAGATCTCAAGTGGGCAGACAGTCTTCGCTTTCTGAAAGTTAATTTTCCAGAATTATTCATGGCCACAGATCTGAGAGAGCGAGGCTTCACATGAGTGAATGGTGAGGGCGCCTGGACTGACAGTTTTTCCCTGTCGACCCCGGCTCAAACTGTGGAAGTAGGGCTCTTCACCGCCCGCCCACACACACACGCACACACACACACACACACACACTTACAGGCTATAATTAAAGCAGTAAGCTCGAGACACATTGGAGAGTGTTTCAGACACATATGGACCGGTGTGAGTCCGACTGTGAAGTGGTGGCTGGAGAGTCGCATGAAGGGGTTTTTCTTTCACAAGGACGCAGGAAACGCCAACAGAAATCAAAGCTGTTGCAAAGATTTAAATATTCTTCATTTATTTAGTACATACATATCTATAATGTATAAAATGGCCAACAAACTGTCTAAAACTCAAAGATGTTCTATTCAAGCTGGAACCCATAAATGGTATTTTTGCTTCCCATCTCTGAAATTATCCTTGACACGTGGATGAAACTTTCCATCGACTTGGGTTTTGAGTCAACAGGTTTTTCTTTTATTGAAGCATTTAAACTGAAATATTTCATTACTGTCATTTCACACCATATTCAGATGTCCTCTATCTGCTTCCAGAGGCTTTAAAAACACCCACATTGTTCCGTGTATTTTCTCAGAAGTGTGAGCCGTATGCTTCTCCTCACAATTCCTCAAGTTCAAGTGTTGGTGTGGGTTCAGTGTGGATGCATGCGTGCTTACATTTATTCGCCAGTAGCTGGGCGAGCACGGTCAAGCTTCTGTATCCTTGATGAAAGATTGGAGGCCTTGCTAATAGAGGGCATTATTTTTCAGAGACATTGTGGGAGAGATGTATTTGTTTCCCTGAAGGTCGCATTGCTCACAGATGGCGATAACGTACCACAAAGGCTGTTCCGCAGCTCGGACGTAACCGCTGTTGTTGAGCGTCGGTGCACCAACAATGACCTTTCAGAGGAGACTCAAGACAACCTGTGTGCTCAGTTTGTACATTGTATCCATGATCTTAACTCCCTCTCTCTCCTTCGCAGATAGAGAACCATGTATCGGATATCGACAACTGAGATCAGGTGAGAGCTCTTGAGTTCATTCGTTCATCCAAGTTGTTGCAAAGATGCCGCGGAAAGTCCCGCAGCCTCTCGCAGCCAGTCGTCGTTAATGGCCTTACATCCGGTCCTCGTTAACAGCCGCGGCCGCTGAACTGTGTCGCGGGCGTCTCTAAACATCCGTTAATCATCTCCTAAGTCATAAGCTCCATGACATTTGGAAGACCAGCTCCACTGAAGGGCGGCTAATGCCGAATCCAACAGAGGGAGCAATAATGGCATTCCAATGGGCCAGAACTGCCCATAAACAGCATTCATCTAATTGAATTGTGTGGAAGGGGGTATGAACGGCGAGGCCCAAGGTAAAGAGTTTCCTGCCTCGCGCCTCTCAGGGTTGTGGGTAATGATGCGGCCACATCATCAGTTGGCTCGGTGCTGGCTGGCTCCTCATCGCGGCGGTGCTTAGCTGTGGTTATCAGCCGCAGACTGTTGATGAAACGCAGAGTTAATCTCTGCTACGGTTCCCCTCTTTTTGCTCCTGGGTGAGCAGAGGAAATCCAAAAAGTGGCTCAGTTCAGTGGAGACTGTAAAGCAATCAATCTGGCACCTGATTCTGATTTAGTTTTTCTTTTTCCTCTTTAAATTAGTTTTCGTCTACTTTTCGTCAGCAACTAAAAAACATTTTAGTCTAGTTTTCACCAGCGAAATGTTATTTATATTCATGTTTTTTTAATGCTTTAGGCTTTTAAGCTTTTTTGGGACTGACACCATCTTTAACATGTGCAGTTACCAGGGTTATAGCTGTTTTCACAAGGTTGCCTGAAAATGCACTATTTCTCTGTTTTCTATCTATCTCTGCCGTTCCCTGTGGTAACAGAATCATTCTCCCAAACGTCGCGTTCGTTCATAAACTCTGGCTGTTGGTGTTACTGGCAGCAGTGATCATTCAGAAGCTGCATTCACTTCATTGTTTCCTTAAATATTACACAAAGAATAAAACCTGACAAGGTGCCTGTCAAGGCCAGTCACTCCTGATGATGGACATCTTGAAGGGCATTATGTTTTTTTCATATAATAAATGAAAATAGAAAGTTTTTCACAAGCATTAACTCTGTTTCCCTGGCAACACCAAAGGGTCTGACTAATACCTGGAACAATCATTACAATCCCATAAGGTTCCTATGCCAAGGAAACGTTTAAGTCCTTGGTTTTGGTTCAGTTTCGTCATGGCTAGAAAGTCACCTGCAAAAACTTTTCTCACAGTTGTTGTTGACTATATTAACACTTGCTCCAAAGTCTACTGGCAAAAATGTTTCGTCGCTAACACCGCACCTCCTCCCCCTCCATCTCCCCGTGCAGATGTCTGGCGTACCACTTCCAGCCGCCTCTCAAGGAACCATGTTACACTTCACTTTTCCATTTCCTTTCCTATATATATCTGCCTTCTAAAAAAATTCTATCAGTGGCCAATTCACAACACCTCCTCGCAGTACATGTATTTAAAAAAAATGCTGAAAATCCCACTCGAGGTCGTGGAGAATATGTGAATGTTTTGCTTGCAGGCCTACCGCGGATAGAAAATCAGTGTGAGGAGAACCTCAATAAGTCATGTCCGGAAGGATTAGGGAGGCAGCTCCAGCTACCGGCAAAATATTTCTGCACTTCCCGAGATATTTCTGAGGCCATTCAGAAAACGGACAAGCTTTAAGGAAAAAAAAATTCAGGCTAATCCTCATCAGATTTACAGCATTATAAATAGCTAGCATTTTCTGAGGAGGAAACACAGTCCTATAATGTGTTTTCATCAGTTTTTTCTCCTTTATCGCTTCAGGGTGAGGCGGCAGACACCCCCGGTCGGTGGTATTAGAATTCATCATCACCTTCAAGAGGCAGAAAAAAGGATCTCTGAGGGATCAAGCCACCCATTCTTGGACTGTAAGTTGTGTTAAAGAGACGCCCGGATCACATTTAGATGCCAAACTGTGCAGCAAAAAACAGAAATGTGATGTGCTCTCTAAAGAAAAAAGTGTGCGAGACCCATTTTATTGCGTCGGCCCGAGTTTGCCTCATGGATATTTCTGTGCAATTTCTGTTCCCGAAACTGACGGTTTAATGCGCTAATCCTGTTCCCCAAAAAAATAAAAATAAAAAGAGAGAAGGGAAGGAAATGAGTTTTATTTGGATTTTATAAATTGAATCGCGTCAAAAGACGGGAACACGTTGATCGATTGTTGCTGCTTTTATGAAATGTGTTTCTTGCGCTGTAATTTCACAAAACTGAATTTTTTTCAATTAATTTATCTGCTGTTGCTCCAAAATCGAATGAATAAAATGACAGACGGAAAACAATCTGCGACCACAGTGTGATGTTCTGGAAAAAAGAATGCGACATCGTTTTGCCGTCTGGTTTTTCGGATTTGCCTCGTACGCTAAGCCAATAGCTGTGGGCATAACTTTATCCAGCTTTATCCATTTATCACACAAATGCCCTGTGGGGCTGTTCCATCATATAGTCCTTCTCCTGCCAAGTTTAGGAAGCAGAAAGAGCTTCCTGTGGTAGAGAGCCAACACTGGCACAGGCCTCCTGCCAGGGAGCAGTGCCCCAATGTCTCAATGCACTGCTCCCCCGCTCAGCCTGCGCATCCCAACATGGACCGCTGCTGTTCAGGAGCCAACGCCCTTTTTTTTCTTTCTCCTCTACAATCTCCCTCTGCATCCTGCATTGATTCTGTCCTATGGAGGCGAGGGAGCTCGGATAGATTTTTTTGGGGAAAACCGTGGAATCTGTGTCGTTCTAAATTATAAATGGAGAGGCGTTGATATCGTCCAAGTACGATGTAGTAATCGAGCAGTTTAAACAACCTACGTAAGTGACAGGATGATACCAAACAGCATCCAGCATTACTCTTTAAATAAAACACCCGTAAAGGTCGATAGTAAGGTAGAGTACAAACAGTGGTCAGATAAAGCTGAACTGCGGGGCATTGAATGATTAATCCGCTCATTTGGTGCAGTTTACTGACAGAATTATGATTTCTACCTAGTGAGATTGTTGTTTTCCCGCCATGTGGAGCCGCCAACACGCAAACATCTCAAAATGCAGCTCAGGTTTCAACTGAGCGGTTTATAATTAACCTGATTTTAAATAAACTTCCACGAACCGAACGATGTCACCAGTCGCTAGATGTCAGCATGTTCTACTGTTAATTATTCACATCACGTTTTTTCTAATAGGTTTACAGATTTAATTTACTCCAAACAATGACAAAGGCATGTTTGTTGTCTCAAGCTTTCAGTTTCTCTTCAGAGCCGAACTCAGGAGGAGGGAGCTCATTTGCAGCAGGTGTTCCAGCTGACATGCTGTTAGCATCACTTAGGCTGATAATGTAGTCCTGTAAAAGCCTCTAGGCCACTATTCAGGAGAGATTATTAGTGATAATTTGGTGAATGTTGAAGCCTAATTCATGTCTCTGAATAATTAGCTGCCAACGCCAGGCAGATTTTGGCAGGTGAGACAGGAAATAGCATAGACACTGTAGGGTTGTAAACTACGGGAGGTAGCATGGCTAACGGGCTAACAACAATTTATCAAGTTTATAATGTATACAGCTTCATATCAATTACTTTACGATCATTAATCTCTATCACTGTCCAGGGCTCGAGACAGCATCCCGGGGACGATTGAAAATGTGCCTGCAGTAATCACAGACTGTCCTCGGGATGCCCAAGGACTTAAAGCTTGTGTAGCTAGGCTATCATTTAGCAAATGTTTCCTCATGCTGTTCCTATAGCTACATCACTGGATGACAGCTCAGCATGAGACCTATTAAGAATTACCGTATGCCGTAATGCTAACTAACAAGACGTTAAAGACAATAAATCCACGTGTAAATCAGCAGGAGGAGAGCTGGTTAGCTAGCTAGCAGCTGGTAGGCAGCAGAGTGCTGAGCCATTAGCTTAGAGCTAAGAAGGCTAATAGACCAAACAAAGGGAAATGCACAGCAGGACCGAGAGCTTCTGTTAAGCAGAAAATGAAGTGTTAATCGTTAAACACCTCGCACCTTAGAAGTGTCCGTGTCAAAGTTCAATCCAACTGAGCTCTTCCTGTTTTCCTTCAGTTCGCACTCAGAAGCATCAATCTAAAATGTAACCAGAGTAAAACTCCTCCTGAGGGTGTTTTTTTTAAAGTAGAAGTGAAAGTGTGACAGCAAACAGACGCCATGATGGCACCGAATATCAAGAGAGGTCCTGCAGTTATGTAAATGTTGAATCATTGGGTTTAGTGCTGTTGCTAGATTAATGAGTTGTTTTGTCGAAATTATTTTGAAAAATAAACGCCCCACTTGAAGGTTCAGTGTGTGAGATTTAGTGCCATCCAGCAGAATATAGAAAAATACGGAAGGCCCGCTTTAAAATCAGTGTTTGGTTTGTCCGTTTTGGACGCTCTGTAGATATAAAAGTCTCAATCTAAAGTAACAAAAACATAATTATACTTAGAATCAGGGGATGATACATCAACAAATACGTAATTATGAATATTTTAGTCCATTTCTACCCCTAAATCCTGCACAGTGCACATTTAAAGCCCTCGCTGTATCTAGTCAAGCAGATAATTGTGGTTTTATTTGCACATCATCGAGATATGTTGTAGCCAGTCCAGTCCAGTGCAATCTAATATAAGTTCATTTGCAGCACTATCAGCATTTTAAAAAATCCAGCAGCTATGTTTTGTTTTTCTGTTGGTTGTTTTTCAGAAGAAAATGCCCAAATTACTCCGGGGAATCGACACACGCCTCCGAAATTTCTCCCTATTTTATTTGACCTTGGGTTGAACACGGTGCCCGTGAAAACTGTGGATTACAAACCTGAACAACGGTGTTTTGCATAGATAAACACCACGCCTCTTATTAAACACAAAAATTGAAAATAAATATATTGTTTTTCGTGAACGGACCCTTTAAGCAGAGAATTCATTATGTTGCACAATGTGACGAACACAACAGTGAACCCTGGCAGCGCCGCCTGAAAAAAATACATGGAATAAAATGTCTGTCCTGCAGCTCTTTTCAAAAATTAAATGTCTGGTGAATGATGATAATGTGTAATATTTAGCACTATTTTTGTATCCAAACAAAAAAAAAAACATGTCTAAGGGAAATGGCTCTGCTACATGTTTATCTTTTTTGCTGGTAGCCTGTTATTTAATGAACAGTTTGGTGATGTGTCAAATCTTTTTGCAGAAATACTAAAAAAAAGGGACAGCCTCATTGCTTTTAACTGTTGTAATTTATCTGGGTCACTTTAAAAACATTTCTGGCTTCTCAACGCTCACGTTTTTTAGTTTGCCCTGTAAATAGTCCTTTATCATGTTTATTTCATGTATTGATAGGCCGAAAGAAGAATTTTACTAAGTTTAAAAATTAACACTGAGATGATATACTGACAGTTTGTTGGGATCGCTGGGATCATGGGGCTTGTAGAGACGTGTAACTGACAACTGTTGTATAGAAATGTACATTTTTTTGTAAAGATATTTTTATCAAAAGGCATGTTTACTGTAACTTTGTATTTTCAGTTCATGTATAAAAAAAAAGAAGTATATTCCAATTGTTGTAAGGCAAAAAAAAAAAAAAAAACCCTCATTGTCATTGTAGATAACTATTTGTGTTCTTCTCAGTCAATAAAATGTTTGTGTCATATTTAACTAGTCAAATGTTTCAATGATCAACACTTTATTTTACAAATAAATATGAACTGAAGGACAAAGAGACCTTTTTGGCTTTATTGTGCATGAATACAGACGATGTGATTACAGCTCACAGAGTTTACGGACGGTGTGTAAATATTTGGTGCAGCGTTGAGGCGTCACCACTTAAAAAATACATTCTCCCCATCTTCCGTCACCGCAGACCGCTCATTTAATCATGATTTATATTGTTAATTATGCAGCCTGTGTGCCACCGCCGCCATCAGAATGACACTTTAACAAGTAGCACAGCTTTAGCGTTTGAACACTTGTCAAATTAATGTCAGTCAACAGAAAACTGGACACCATAACGGCAGCTTGTCATCTCGTGTTTCACTAATGGCGCCGGTCTTGCTTGCGTTGCCAGTCCGATATCGCTGCGTGTCGAATACGATCTGACCGCAGCCGAACATCCACCTGTGGCAGGTCATTCTACACCTGACTCGTAACCGAAGGTGATGATAAGAACGTAGCAATCCGGTCGTGACAGTCATTTCTAATCTGAAACGTATGCGTCTGGAGTTAACGGTAGAAGAGGATAGTTTTAATCTCTTGTTCGTTAAATTCTACAATTTCTTCGACATCGTCAGCCTGTCAGCAAACTGCAATTAGCATTTTGAATCGTTCTGACACGATTATTGTGCTGTTTTCAATTAACGTGTGTTGTCCCTGATAGCTGAACGAATAAAGTGAATTAAACAATCCAGGAAAACAGAACGACATGTTCAATTTTCTCCCAGTATTGAAAGGCTACTAAAAGTGTTAAAGGCGCCGTATGTTATTTCTGCCACTCAATCAAAAACAAAAAAATGTAAGCAGCGTGAGATCATGGAGACTTTAATATTAAACAACCACCTCACTGCTAAAAATCTGTCTGATGTGACTCATAAAATGTTCACAGATGGGATAATGTTTAAAGTTTTATTCACGTTACGTTAAGTCGCATCCTTCTTCACTCTCTGACTCTCTCTGGGAAGTTATAACGACAGGCAACCAAATGAAACGCACCTTTACCTTGATTAAAATAACTTATGCCTTAGGCTCTCTCTTCAGTTTAAAGCAGAAATGTTACATATTGTGTCTTTAAGTATACGACAAACTACAGCGAAGAAAAGGTTAGAAAATATGAAATCATGTCAGGAAAACAGCCTGTTTACAAGGCAAGATTCTTCATGGCAGAGATCCTTTTTTTTTCACTTAAATTTAAACTTAATGAAACTCCCCGTCTGCTGCAAACCATGCATTATTTATGATAAACTGACAGATTAAGCGCTCCTTTATGGGTTGAGAAATCCGTCTGATTTCTTAAAGGCCCTGGAGTTGTTCATTGGTATTCAGCCCCTCGCTGTGAGTGATGAGATCCAACATAAACACCCTGTATTTTCACCGTTGTTTTCATTGATTAGAAAGTGGGTGTGGCTCTGTTGGAAAAGGTGACGTCGCACGCTTCTTTACACCAATCAGGATTGAGCAACATTCGGATCAGTCTCTGCTGGCAGTTGCTGGGTTAATTGGTTATTGCCAATCAAACCTGATCAAACCCACACCACCTGAATAAAATGTATTATAAGCTCATTTAATTATGAATTTTGGCTTGTTATAACACCAGACTTAAAAGTTCCTCCATGTTCTGGTGCATCTAAAAGCTCTTGAAAGTTAAAGAAGCTCCTCTCTCCCACGGAAAACATTGGTCCTCAGATGCCTCGCATGACTTAAGCATGGTGGCTAGTTTGGCACGTAAGAATTGATTTAGCACAGCTGATCTGTTGTTGTTAGCGATGCTGGATCAGGCATGCGTGAGCTGACCAATCAGAGCAGACTAGGTACTCAGGAGGGAGGTAAGAATTAAAGAGACAGGAGCTCAAACAAAGTGTGTCAGACTGGGGGTTGACACAGAGCTGCAGCACTGGACAGTCTGAGAAAACTGATGAAGCGTGTCTTTTTTGAGATATGTCAAGTTTATTTTCAAATGAAATAAACCATTTTAGAACCATGAAGTAGCAAAGTTTTCAAGTTTTGCAAACCTTCCGTTGTTGTAGTTGTGTGTCTTTCCCTTCTGTCCTACAGCTATGGCTGAAAACTGACTTCTCCTTAACACATACCCACATTTCTGACAGTTCAACCAGCATGAGGAAAAAACTTCTCCTTGACAGAGGTAATGACAATAAGGTGAGAGTTCTATTGATCTGTGGGAGGAAATATTGTTTTTGGACGCCGCCTTTACACCAAGGTCAGAGCTCAGGATCAGCTCCAGCACAGAGGCGCTTAGTAATCGCTGTCATACTCAAGGACACTTAGACCGGACGCATGGGAATTGTACTTGCGTCCACTGGTCGAGCAGTAAGTCTCCAAACTCATTACACTTAACCCCCAGTTAGATTAAGAAACAGGTCCAGTTCTCGTTCCTCTCTTGGGGACCCACAACGTGATTCAAAGAACCGATGATGACCCCAGCTTGACCTTGTTTATGTGGCGAGTCTGAACTGGACTGTGCAAAACTCAGCAGAGCAGCATCAATCTGCCAACATCGTCCTTCGCCTTCATTTCCCAAATGAGTCACAGAACTGTGAATGTGAAAAATGTTTCTGTAGTCTGAGCTGGTAAACAGCAGCGTCCACTGAACTCTCTGCTTTACAAGTCCAGTTCAGTGTGTGATTCAAAGCCTTTTCACAGTTGGATGGGTTTTTTAAGACTGCATGAAAATCGTTGCTGAGCTGCTTGTCACTGAAATCGGCGTTCAGGCCATGTTCCTCTGATCTCAAGGACGCCAGTTACACACAATTAATAAAGAAATCCTGATTCATGCTGGACTTTCAAAACGTAAGGTGTTTTTGCAGCGGATCTGAAACAGCTGCTGCAATAAAAGCACGAAATACTGCGAGACAGGAAGCCAAAAGTAACAAAAAAAAACTGCTGACATTAAAACAAATCCCTTCATAAACGACTTGAAAGGCAGTAAAGGTTTGAACAATCTGAGCTCTGCATGAGTTATTAAAGATGTCTTCCTTGTTAGACTGCGACACTAATGTCCTTGAAAGGTTTTGGGATGTCACTTCCACTGTGTTAGCAACTCTGTTAAGGTAGCCAGGCAGCAACAGATGGAAGATTTAGTGCCCCCCATTTATCCGCGGTAAAAGGTAACGCCGCGAGGTTAATTAGGGCCAACTTCGGCGCCACACACAATTAGCCCGCTCCATCGAGTCGACAACATCAGTGGACGACATGATTGCACACAGCTGTTCCTGTTTAACCCATATATGGGGGGACGTATCACCCCCGGTTAATGCACTGGAGTTTATTCATTTATACAGAAATGAGAGAAGCTTCCTAAGTGAAGGAAAAAACTTTCAGCTGTGACGGAGGTAAAAATGGCTGCAAGATTGAAATTCCACCGGAGCTGTTAAGCTTTTGCAATATTGATTTTTTTTTTTCTTCAGGTGTGCCGATGAATTAGTGGTGTGTGTTTCATTTTTTTATGTTTAATTTTTTTTCAAAACAAACTAGTGCAAACATGCTGTTCGGCACAGATTACCTGGTAATGTGAGAGGATTACAGATTCTTTTTTAAACCTTTTCAACTGTTCAGATTCAGATTCATCGTGGCCGCCCCGATCACATCAAACATATTTGATTTCAACATATTAAAATGTGGATGAGCTAGCTGGTACCAAAACAACCAATGAGCGAGGCATCACGTAACAACAGTAAACATTCTATTATTTGAGGCTAACGTTAGCCAGCATGTTAGATAGCTTATCGTTAGCTTGTAACCACTGTTGACACAAACAAAAAATCTCACCTCCAGTCCTGCTGAAGGATAGAAAACCCGCATTGGCCAAATCTACCTGCTCATCCAGTCTTGTTTAACCTTCTGCCTTTGTTTTTTCCTCACTGCAGCATGTTACTAAAGCGAATTGTTGTACCATGCTAATCCCCATTTTGTATTCTAGCCCTTGAGGCTAACGTTAGCTTGCATACCACTGTTGACACAAACAAAAAATCTCATCTCCAGTCCTGCTGAAGGATAGAAAACCCGCATTGGCTGCATCTACCTGCTCATCCAGACTCGTTTAACCTTCTGCCTTGCTTTTTTCTCACATTTTCATCATCTGCACTTAAGCCATGCTCAGCTGCTACATAGTGGTGTTTACTGTTTATCCACAATGTATTAAAACTGAATGTGTAACATATCCAAATTGCACCATATCTGACACTGCACTTCCTCGGGTCCTCAGCAACAAACCTGCCAAGTGTGAGGTAGGTCGGATAAACGGTTCACGAGATAGCTGAACCGCAGACAGACAGATAGTCAGATGTCTGAATTAAAGGTTAATATATTACTCAGTCTCGCCTACAACCATCAACCCGCGTCTGTGCACAGCAGCTGACAGCTTCAATTCACTTGTTTCTGCTTGTCTCCCTCCATTTGGCTCATAAATCTTTGCACGTAGATTTGTGTCTTTGAGTTATCACAACAATGGCAACCACAAGGATTACTGTGATGAAAATGAGCATCATTTGAAGGCAGGCCAAATTTACAACACACTTCATAGCAGCTTTGAGTTGTGTTCCATCTCAAATGTATGTTTTTTTTCCAAACAGATACGGTAGCACTTCCTTGATTGTACCGCAGTATTGAGGTGACCTTCAGGACACCTCACTGTCTTTTAACTTACAGTTTAACACTTATTCCTTTGTGTTTTTCCAAAAACAATGTAATGGTATTTGCAGGTGACCATAGAAACTCTTGTTGTAGAGTACAGTAATTATTTTTTGTCATTTGTTCACTTTTTCTACCCTGTTTTTGCAGAGAGGGTTTGGAAGAAAGGGACAACATTATGTTTAGTAATTATCTTAATGTATTCATTAAATCAATAAACAAAATATAATGTTTTTTCGTTAAAGTTGAAATAACATATGTAGTATAAAAGCCGCTAAATACTGTATTCCGTTTCAGAAGTTGGAAGGCTTTTTGCCTTATTACAAATATTCATTTCTCCAGCTCGCTGCACAAATCTTAATTAACATTTATATTATATTAGCTCAGGGGCGCATGATGAGCATATTTTTCTCGTCTGATTTGAGAAATATTTAAATGAATCTGCGTGTGTTGCCAATAAACTGGGTGTCGCGCTGCAAAAGCGAATGAGGAGACCCTGATTTTCATATCCGCAGAGACTTCAGTGAAATCAGTAGAAGTGGTGACAGCAGTGAGGGATTAGCTATTGCAAAGTCATTAAGATCAGTTAGAGGCTGGCAATTTAGCATAAGCCTTTTGCTTTTCATGGTGGATCAAATCAGTTAATCTTAGTTGATTAATCAGTGTCAGATTAAAATTTCAGGGGTGGTTAAAGTCAAATAGTTGCGTCAATTCATGTCGCTTTACACGACCAGACATTTACAGTATGTACACATAGCACCTTGGTGAGGAATGAAGGCCTTTGAATGCTACAGTACATCTTCCACAAATTGTTTTATTGCCAGTGCAATTCTATGCCTTTTGGCCGATATTACATTGATTTAGGAGAGGGCGAGAACAATCACTCCTCCTGTCCCCGAGCTGCGAAAGTCATCAGGTTCCTCAGATGACATCCATCATGGGGTAATTTAAGATTGAAAACATGTCGCGGTGATGTATAGCGAAGGTAGAGTGGAGAGCAGGTTGCTTCGTAAAGGTTAATCCAGTTGAATCTGAAGTCAGAAACAGACAGCCTGATTTGGATTTGCAGTTTCAGCAGAAATAAAATGTCACATAAGAACGGAAAATCAAAAAGACAAGATGAAATGCTGAAGGTTTACTGATCCTTGAAACTGGGAGAGGGAAAGCAGCATGACTGGGAAACTTGATATGTGCAGAATATTAAGTAGTAGCAACAGTAAGAAGGAAATACTATAGTATGACATAGACAGAATAAATTACTTTTACATGGTAAGCAAGTAGTACTATATATAGTAGATGTGCAAAAAAAAAGTTCTCACTATATTGTATTGAACTGAAGCTTGACATTTTTGGTATTAATCAACTAAAATACCATTTTCTTTCACTATATTTAAGTTAGTATTTTAGTTTTGTAAAGCAAAACTGCCCTGTGGATTTTCCTTGTGTTTACATTCCGACACAACCTCGTACTTTAACGACTGAATTGGTTGATTGTCAGCATCTCCAAAAACATATTACATGGTTCCCAAAACAACATGACCGTCAACAGCGACACAATTACCTACGTGGTGCAGTCACACTTCAGTTTAACGCACTGAAAGTACTCGGTTAGGTTCAGGAAAACTTCAGAGCTTGGGTAACCATGTTACTTCTGTTGCTTCTGTCAGAAGAATATGCATGTGATCTGTATGTATGTTAAGTGACTTGCATTACGTTATACACGTGTCAGGGTGCCTCCAAGTTTCACATCAAATCAATTTTATGGGTATACAAAATCGCAATCACATTGCCTCAATGGGTTTTACAAACTGTACAGTGAAGGACATCCTCTGTCCTGAGACCTTCCATACGAGTGACGGAAAAGTTGAGAAAAAAAATATCGGGGGAAAAAAAGATGGAAGAAACCTCAGGAAGAGCCCCGAAGGAGGGATCCCTGTCCCAGGATGGAGGAAAGATGTCACCTGCACAAAACAGAACAACAAAATCACAGTTTACAAATTGCATTAACAGAATATCTGCAGGTTTTCAATATTTGATTTTCAGAATTTGAGCTAAAGCTGCTAATTGGTATTCATCCTAACATTATTCACTTGTATCTTCTCAGCCTTGTAATTTATTCATGGCATTGAGAAAATGCACAATTAAAATCACAAAAAAAAAAAACAGACAAATGGAACCTCACCATAACTGAAATATGTTCAGGGAAATCTGCTTTTCATAAACTTAGACATAAGCCAAGAACATCATTTTGCAGAATTGTTTTATGTTGTATTGTCTAGTATCATTTATTTGTTTAACCCATGTACATGTCTGTAGCTACTGTATGTATTTTCAGCTCATTCTACCAAAAACTGTGACATTGTAGGATGAAGAGGCAAGAAAAATGGCGTGTTATGTTGGTTTCCTACTCCGCCTCTGACTCGTTGCCTTCATTGGTTGCCTTCTCTTCGCTTGTCTTGTGTTGTTAACTCATAGTGTAGCTCTGGTTACGTCTGTGAGGTGTAGTTTCCCCAGTAAACACACCAACCTCTGCATAACTAGAGACACTAGCACTGAAGCCAAATAGGTTGGTGTGTTTACTGGGGAAACTGCATTTCCCAATCCACTGCATCAATTCCACTGCTGGCAGTTGTTTTTGGGATGTAGCATGCTACCTAGCTAATTCTTGTCGACTGACCTCCCTCCAAAAAGTGGAAATACGATGAAACATACCTCCCCGTGCAGGTAAAGATCCAACTTCTTGAAATTATCATCATTTTCCCTCAGTTCTGCACTAATTGCTCCGAATCAATAAAACTGTATAATCCAGAGGAAAAGTTATCACTCACTCTCCGTGCGTCCTGTCCTTGGAACCCCTTACGTGAGCGCGGTAGTGCATTTATCTGTTTTATGCCTCCCAGAGGAACACATCAGGAACTTGAGAAAGGGAAAGACGGTGAGACGGGCAGGCAGACAGAGGGAGGTAAAGGGCGAGGATACATTTTCAGTGATCTCTTTTGAAGCCGCGTGCTTTTGCTACATGCCTCAAGGTGTCACTTCATAATTGAATCCCTTCCTTTGTACTGCGGTGGGGCCAAGGAGGCTCGAGGACAGCCCGAGGATGGTGACACAAACACCTCCATCGCCCACAGGCTACGGCTTCACCCCGCCGATAATACTGTGTATGAGCAGTATTCTTCACCTGATAACTCTCCATGGAGACAGACTCCTAATGGAAGAAGAAAAAAAAAAGTTATTATGCATCTCAATGGAGAAATGATAACATAGTGCAGAGAATTGTCACATTATAATTATGAGGAGAGAGTGGGCAGAAAAGGAGCTCTTTAGGTTTCGTGTTTCAAACCGCTCCTGCTGCAATTAAGTTCTCGAGAGGCCACTGACCATTCATGCATAGCCACAAATTATTGTCATTTTAGTCTCAACTGTCGTAATTATCATTCACATTGTGACAAAACCTTAAAATGCAGACCCATAGGAAAGAATACATGGGAATGTACGTGTCTGCAAACCACGGATATGCAACTCCCCTTAGGTTCAGTTTACAGTTTGGTATATAGTCTTGTTATATGGTATGCGTCAATTAATTTGTGTGAAATTAAAACAGGTGTCTTAACAAGTGTTTCCCTCTGGTATTACTGTTGGCTGCACTGCTAACGCACGCACAGCATCAGCAACACGGATGCCAGCAGCCGGGTCACTGTCCAAAACAAAAAACAATCCCAAGAATCCCAATTTGACCTTAATAACTCTTGTGTTGCCTCGGTTTCTCTCTCTGTCCGCTCTCTCTGCTCAATGGCAGATGCGCTTGCTTTTTCTATGTAACAGTTGGCAGACCGAATAGCATATGGAAATGAAGGCTTAGATGGAAGCAATACACAGATGGTGCCGTTTTTCTACAGCCATTTTTCACTGAGCAATGATTTCGGACTTCGGAGTGATGTTGCTGTTGTAGCTGGGAGAGATGCAGCTCTGGTTGGGTCCCTCCCAGAGGGCCGCGAGACAAATCTGAGAAAAATCACTCTCAAGGCACCTGTATGTTTCATCCCTACAGCTTTAAAGATGGTTGAACAGATTCAGTACTCAAGTAGAAGTGCCTCAAAAAAACAGTGCTCGATTGCAGCTCTTGAGAAAACGCCCTTAGCCACTTCCCACCGCTAGATTTTTCTGTCTCCATGAAGGGAAAATGAGCGACTCTGGAGTTGAAACAGTAGCCTGAAGTTTGGTGAAACAAACATGTGTGTAGTTTTTTCTCAGCACATTATTTATGGCACAAAACGAAAACTGCGGATCACAAAGGAGTGACCGTACAATCTTCTCTGCTCCGCCAAGGTTACTCATATCCAGCCGATGAATGATTCACTTCTTTACTGTACTGGTCGTGAATGTTCATCATACTTTTCCTGGATTCTCCGGGCACAGAAGAGGAGAATAAAATGAATTTTCCTTGATCCATTTTAGCCTCATTCCAAGGCCAAATTGGCTATTGATCTCCGTCTCTTTGTCTATTAAGGGAGAGTCTTGCATGCCAAAATCGGTCACTGCCGTGACGGCTGCCCATATCTCAAAGCTGATTGATTCTGTGCAAGCTGTGGCCGGCCGGGCCAAACCAAGGTTGATGGGAGAGGGGATGAGGATGATTGTCTGAGTCTGCTGTCAGCCAGGCAGTCGATGCACATGATCAGTAGAGCAGGGATCCACACAGACCGATCCGTTTGCCTCATTTCTTTGGCCCGACGTCACCCACACCCTCTGTGTTTCTGCCATCAGCTGAAAAGGAAATGGAGACAGAGAGGAACGTTACTCCATTCATCCGTTCGGAGCGACTTGATTTAATCAATACTGGCAGAGTGGAATGATGGAGCAGCGGCGAAGGCAGCGCAAAGACTTAGACTCTGGTATTGTATAAGGAAGCTGAAGAAAAGGAAAATCCCCCTACTGTGACCCAGCGAGAGAACAACAGTCGCTTTGATTGCTCTTTTCTCTGAAGGAGTTTTCAACTGCGCCTTGTGGCTTTCACTGGTTTGAATGAGAGTTGATTGATTTTCAAAAAAAAATAAAAAAATCCCTCTGAACTTGAAGCTGTTTTTTTTCCCGCGTTCGAGTCCAACTATCGGGCAAGTTTTATGTAACGCATGGCTCTTTGAGAGTAGCCTTGCTCCCGTCATTTAAGGTGAGGCTGCAGTCTCAACAGCACAAATCTAGATAATGGTAAGAAGAAGAAATCGCATTTAGATATATAGTCTGGATTTTATTAATTTCACAGGTACAGAACCATGAAATGGAATTAGCTGATGGGTTTATTTGATGTACCTAATGATATTGGATAATAACATCAAATTTCAATTTCATCTCACTATTAAAATGAGATACGTTTCCAGCTGGCTGTTTAGTGCAACATCTCTCACCCAGATGGTGATTGGAGCTAAATGACCTCAAACACTGTGTATAAATGTGAGGACAATGTTAAACTTCTCTCCCAGAACCCCCCACCACTCTTTTGTGAGCATGAATCGCCCCCAAATGACACGAAACATGGCACCTGGTGGATTCTACAGCTGTTGCATCGACTGCAGATTGTTGTTCTGCAATTTCCATGCATGCATCCGCCGACACAAAGAGTGGAGTCGTGGTCAGAGTGGAGACAGCAGGAGTTTATTTAGCATCTGGAGCGAGTAACAGGACACAACAGGTAAACAAAAGCAGAACTAAAAGACTGGACTTAAATACAAAGTAAACTAACGCGGGGATGAGGTGCAGGTGGAGGGAGGCGGAGAAGCACAGGTGAGGGAATGATTGGAGCAGCAGTGATAGCAGGGCTGGGCTGATGGAGGTGATGCAGTGCAGGTGTGGAGGATCTGTTTTCCTGTCTGCCATATTCTTCCCGCATTGTAAAAACTGCAAAAAAATTCTGATCAGACTAGAAAACAAGACAGTGCTGAGCAAAACGAGAACCACGGTCCAGTTCACTGTCTCACTTTAAAATGTTTCCAGGAACTTAATTTAGTGCTCTGTGTAGCTGCAGTACAGCGGCATCGCTGGCTTCCTGTTTCCAAAACGGGCTCCGAGCCAAAAACCCAAGCGCTGCCCGGCTCGCAGTATGTCACTCAGCGAGAGTGTGTACTGGTCCAGTTCAGCTGGTGCACTCTGATTATTGTCGAACAAACGGGAGCACCAGAGCTCATTTTTTCTGTTTTCTCTGGTTGTGTAGCACTAATATAACTTTCTACTGCACAGACATGTTTCATTTACGTTGTTGTAAGTTGTATGGTGACCTGGTTGCAAACCAACAGGTCCTCATAAGGAAAAATGTCTGTGAAAGCAGTTTATTATGACCCACATTGACTTTTTCTGTTACTGCTGCTACCTCTGCAACCTGCACAACAAAAACTTAGGGGAAAAAAACATTTTAATAATACAGCCCGACATTAATTTGATTGGTAATCTGAAGGGTGCAAATGAAATCCTGAGAAATGAAATTAAATGGCGCCTGTAAAGCTGCCGATGGGAATCAGTGCAACGTAGTCCAACTCCCAAACACACAGCAGGATAGATCCCTCTTATAGAGTATTGAGGGGGAAAATAAACATGTTCAGATTCAGATCAATATCACTTCAGTTTCCGGCTACTACAACATCCAGTAAAACTCTTGAACTCTGATATTTCATCATTAAAGAACATTAATCACCGAAAAATACTTCCAAACAGAGAAGCTCTTCGGAAAGCTCTGCCTGCCGACAAAATGTTTCTCTTGTTCCAGGTTTTGCAGACGCGTCAGAGACGACGGCGTGCCTGTCGAGGCAAATGGGCTGTTTCTAAAATGTCAGATGAAATGGTGCAACCTTTCCAAAGGTTAGACGTAACAAGGAAAGCCCTCCTGTACAAACCCCAGAGCCTGACAATCAGCGTGTGGCCCCAACGCAAGATTAACCTCCCTGCAAAGTAACAGAAAGATAATAAAGATATCAGAATGGAAGCCGGTTGTAAATTAAGTCAGATGAGTCTTCATCGTAACGACAATATTAATGTCTGCGCCGAAGTATCAATAAATCATGAGTTACACAGAGGGTGGCTGCCGAATTTACATTTTATCTCCATGCATAATTTGATTTTCCCAAACAGCTGCTCCGGGTAATACGGAGGACTTTATGGGAAGGTGATGGAGCTCTGGAGGATCTGACGACGGAGGAGGGGATCCAGGAGCTGGATGAGAATGTCTCGAATACCGGTGTGATTTAATGACTTTTTTTAATTAAAGGATGCGGCGCGATCGATCCGAAGGGCTGTCTGCGTGTGAAGTGGCTGTTGTTTTAAATGAGATGGGATTAAAAACTGGAGGAGTCGGAATTACCGAATGCTGCAGGTCAAACTCTCGCATTACACCCCCCCTTTTTTTCCAATTGCAAAACAAACACACCTGCAGTCGCAGCGCGCCGTCATGGGGGATAATGAGGTTTGTTTTTCGGCTCCCGACAATGTGCTGCCGTGTTTGCAAAACACCTTGTGGAGAAGTCAATCGACATGTTTGGTCTGAGATGAGATGTGAACACATGCTGCTCAAACGAGAGCTCAGGCTGAAGCTTATTCCTGAAGGACTTTTTTCTTACTTAACTATTTTATAGCTGAACTAAGAAATATGTTTAGAATAACATCGCTAGGTACAGACTCTACAGATGGTTTTCCAAATGTTTTAGCTAGTTTTGGCTTTATGCCCAAAAAGTGGGCAGTTTTAAACCTTGTTTGCAGCATCAGCAGGAGGAAGCTGAAGAAAGCTCTGATAATATTCTTAATAATATCAGAATCAGAATCAGAAATGCTTTAATGATCCCTGAGGGGAAGTTGTTGTGTTTCAACAAGTCCTAGAATTGCAGAAAAATAAAAACTCTCTATGCGCAAAGACAACCAAAAACAAAGCAAAAATACAGGAAATGTACATTCTACTAGAATAAACACATTAGAGAGAAACAAAGCTATCAGCTATTGATGTCGTTAATATTTGTCCCGCAAATGAACTCAGTTCAACTGAAAAAAAAAACAGTACAACTACAGTCCTGCTGCTCCGTTTGAGATAAACAAAATCTCGAATTCTGCAGCGCTGCAGCAGGAATTGATTTTTCTTCCATCGAGAAAGATCAAGTTCAACGGTATCACCTCAGCTGATCCAGCTGGACATAAACAAATCAATGTTTTCAACAGACTCAACGTAGAAAATAAAAACTCCGATAGGCTGACAAAGAAACAAACCCAGAATCGTGTTTTAGTTTGTGTTCAATGATCGTCTTTTTGTAGTTATCTTGTATTTTTTTTCTTGCCTAACTCTGCGAATCACTGCTTCAACAGACACTAAATAAATCATTCCTGCAGGTGTGTGTTTCTCTACCCGTCCACCCGACAGGTGGTTTCTGTACCTGTGAAGAGATTCATCAAAAGGTTGAAACATTAATCACAATTCAATAGTTAAAACAATCATTTGTTCACACTCTGAATCTTCCATACTTTGATGAAACCAACTTTTCATGACTTCAGGCACTTTTCCTCCGCTGTTTAGAATGCATCTTTATTTCAGTGTTACTTCATTGTTTCTCAAATAAGTCATCGCGTTGGGAAATGACTTCTAAATGTCCTGCTCGTGGAGATATTACACCACATTCGACTTCACTCTAAATCCAATCACGGGACTCCACATATCAATATGTTGTGTGGTGTGGGAGACGCTACGCTGCGAATCACGCTGCATACAAATGTGTCGGGGAAAAGATCATTAATAGCGCTGCAAAGATGCGCCCAAATTGAAAATGCAACACAGATGGGTTTTCACACAGTTCATTACTTTAGATGGCCTTCTGTGAGCAGTACTGTGAAAATACAGAGTGTGTGTGTGAGGCATGTACCGACTGTACGGGCAACAACAAGTGTCTGCTGTGACACTGAAGACCACAGAGGACCGCTGTGAAGCCCGGAGACATTCCTGCTGCCTGTTGTGAAGAATCGGTGGATGTTCAGTCAAGTCACCAGGATGCAATGTGGGCAGCTAACGTTTCTGCAAACCGCTGATACATTCACATTCATACGGACCATATTAACATTTCTACGTGTTATATCACGTCTATATTACATGTCAGCCAAGCCAGTGACCACAGTTCAAGACTGTGTTTCAATATTTGTAAGTGTCACACCACCAAAAATTATTCAAGGAGACAAGAATTCTTTTCATGGCAGGTTTGTTGAGGTTTGCCAAAAAAAAAGGGCAGATACTACGGCAGACAGAAAGTGTTACTAAGATGTAAATATGCTGCATTCGTGTGCTTCTTCAACGGTTCTATTTCCCAAGTTTGGAGGGCTTTCTTCCGACTTTGGTGCGTTCTCTGAAGTCGGAACGTGGGAGCAAAATAGACAATGTTTTGCATTTTATCGCTGAGAAGGTTTAAACAACACATTGACAGCTGTTTCCAGTAATTGAGTGACAAGGAAGCGCAAGGAAACTGAATTAAGCCATGAAATATAATACACAAATATGTCTGTATGTTACCATCAGTGTTTACTTTCGGCAACTCGTGTATCAAAATTTTCTTCACCTTTCTGTGTTATTGCTTCGTCTTGAGGGGGCGTTCACATGAGCTGAAGGATTGATGTGAGGACAAAACCAGACAAACTGACAAAGATGAAGGGAAAGACACAGATGTAGCGACTAATAAGAGACAGGTGAAACTAAGAGGGGAATCAAAAAGGGTGGGAAAGAACACAAAGACAGGAAGTGGACAATATAAAACAAGGCGGAACATCTGCTGCTGGGCTTGTAGTGACCAAAACATGTTTTTTAAGTCAAAACATGATATTTACCCAACACTTTGAGACTAAATCTACCCAGACTATAAGAACACTGGTGTCACAACATAAAAAAGAAAAGTCAGTTTCAACAAATCCAAGGTTTGCCAATATTCATTCTGGTGGGCTGCAGCCAGCAGCAGATGTTCTTTCTCTTATTGCTGCATTTCCACTGACGATTTTACACAGTTACACAACGAATCATCTGTTCTGTGGAACTGATTCATGGATGTCCTGTTGATTCTAACATTCTAACTGGATTGTTTATCAGTAGGCACAAGCCGATGAAGAACATCGTGGAGGATGTGGACAAAAAAATGCACTGCTTGTTCACTATCAGTCCTTTTTTTTTCATTTACAAAACTGAAAATAAAGTTTGTTATACTGTCCATTAAGTTCAGCAGCGGCCCAAATAGAAGATGCCGGTATTCCATCAGGTCAGACACCTCCATTAGAAATGGATCTAAAAGTGAAGAAAATAAGATACAAAACAGGAAACGTTCAAGGAGAGATGAATATTTTAATTCAGAGAAGCTTTCACAAACCGACCCGATTCTGAAAGATTGTCAGCTTCCATTCCAGTGAATGAATGAGACGTTCTGATGGCTGAAATGTGTTGAGAGCCATGTTGGAAGTTAATAATGGATGAGAGAAAAAGGTCGATCTGATATGCACAGTGGAGTAAACACAGCAAAGTAAAAACATTTCACACCAAGAAACCTTACAGCTTCAGATATGTGTTCGTATTCTCTGTTTGTCCGAGTTTTCGTGTTTTTCTTCGGTTTTCCTCCTTCATGGTCCGGCGCAAACCTACAGAAAGCAGGCCGTGGCCTCGACAGAGTGCTAAGCAGTGCTTAATAAGAAATTTAATTAAAAATTGCTTTCAGTCCCACAGTTTTCACTCTTAAGACACCTCAGTCTTCATCAAATTGACCTCCTTTTTCCCAGCGTGTAAAAAAAATTAACCCACACAGTCGGAGCTTTCACCTTGACAGAAGACTAAAGCTAAACTCGTCTATAGGTTCCCCTTATTTAAACATCTTGTATACGTGGTTCAGCTACTTGTACTCTCAAACAGTGTGAAAAGGAAAAGAGACAGAAGATGTGTTTAAGAAGGAATGAGAACTTGATATCTTTGCTTCATTCGTTTTGTGACTCCGACCACTTCACTTTACATTTCCGACTGACTGAATAGGGACTTTTTGGTTCTCACATATGCGCTGAAGTGCTGTCCTTCAGCTGAAGCAGACTCTCGCTTCTGGTTTCAATACAGAAATGAAAGTTACCGACAGTTTGAAGGATCTTTATCCAAAGAACATTCATCTAACTTTGAGCCGTTGAATATCTCCTGCGAAATGTGCACAATAGCGGGATGTCTGAATCAGACAACTGCAGATACTGTTAATGGGGGTTTGCTCATGAACCCACAGACAATTATCACTCAGCTCTGTATCTCCTCTCTTCAAACACTTTAGTGCTTTTCAGCTTGTGGTTTCAGATTTACGGCGTGCAACTTAAATGTTTTGGTTCGCTCTCTGGTGGACATTGTTTTCAGCTGCAACAGGTAGTTTTCAGGAAATTAAAGACCTAAAAGCCTGCGGTACACGACCTGCGCAGCTCAAAAACAGCCGACAAATGTTGTTAACGAGCCAGTTTTCTGGTTGGTAGAGACCAAAAATGGAGCTAAAAGAGAGTGAATATTTAACTTGTCCTCATACCAAAGCTAGGCACCAAAACCAAAACCAAAACTTTTCTACGCGGGACATGAACCCTGTTATCCTGGGTGAAGAAAAATTCACATTTTTGACGAGTAGGCGGGACATCTCCAGATCTCTGTGGTGTAATTTAACCAAATCCTGTTCTTTTCCTAACCCTAACCGAGTGGGCCCAAAACTTAACATACGCACTGTCAGAACATTAAAATAGAAAACAGTAGAAAATAACCCTAGAAATAGGTAAAAACCAATGACTTCGATCTTTATTAGCAGGCCGTGTCTTGTCTTTTTGATATCGGCATTCGATCTCAAACTTCTTCCCCTCCCGTCCTCCTCTCAGCTGCGTCTCCCATTTTGTCTCTGATGTCGACCTGCGTGCGTCTCCACTTTCCTCCATTTTAGTCGTTTCAGTGCACAGCGGCGCTCCCTGAAATCCATTTCTTCACAGCACCTCTGGGCTCCTCACCTCCCCGGGGTGAGGTGAGCCCTGCTGTCAACATCGTCTCTCTGCTTGTCTGCAGGTTGAAAACTTCCCTCTCTCATCTGCACGGTCTGACGAGGCCTAAACACCGCTCTGAAAGATGGGATTTTAAATCTCACTCATCTCCAACAGAGCCCTTCCACTCACAAGCGTCTGAATTCGTCTGGGGATAAAGCAGCGGCAGCAACACACATGTCACACAACCTTTCTTTTATTAGTTCTGAAACCTTTACAGGGAGCAAAGTGCTATTTTTAACATTCATTTCGGTGACATCCGGGTTGCAAAGCAGCCAGCAGTCACTTCTCAGGTTTTGCCTGTCAATCAAGCGCTGTGTGCAATATTGTGCAATCTTCCCTCAGTTTTTCCATCTTTGAAAGCTGAGTTTCTGTACGTCTATTCATTCCAAACAAAATAACGTTGCCCCCTCTGGTAACTGAAAAGAGAAAGATCAACCAAACAGCAAGTTTAAGAGCTTTTACTGATTTTGATGGAGATCATAATGGATTGTTGTTTTTTAAGGAAAGTGACTCAGTTTAAGTGGATACTCAAGCCATACTGTGCATCTTTAGACAGCTGAAATTCTTGTTTTTTGGATAATGCAAAACGTCTCAAGATAAAATCACATCAGGCAGGTACAAACAAACTAGCCAACTCACTTGTCTGGGTGTTTAAGTTGTGCACCAAAATCCCAAGCATCCAGCAGCCACATATCAGTAATTTATCTCATCCAAAACACACTATTCCTGAAATAAATGGTGATGAAACAGCCCAAAACTGCTGTCATTTAATTCAAAATGCCATTATCCTTCCATAGCAGACATCCTGGGTTAGCAGTTATTTCATCGACGCCTCACTGAGCAGATAGGAGCTTCTGTGCCCGTCCTGGAGCCTACAACAGCCAACGACTGGTCGCAAAGACAGGAGACCCGCCCTCTCTTCTTTCTCCTCGGCTACTAACATGCCGACCACCAGATAACTGACGCATCACAAGGCCAATGAGATACCAAAATCCAGGAATATACACCCTTTTTATGGGTTTTTTGTAGTCTTCACTTTTTTTCTGTCTGCACTTGACGAATGAATGCGCTCAAAGTTAGTGAAAAATAAGGACATAAATAAGTATAAAGAGCTCTTTTTACTCCTTGATATTACAAAGTGACATGCGTCTGCCAAGCAGCTGGATATTTCCTTAGAAATGTTCCCGTTTGTACTTGGACGATGTACGACTACATGAGTTAGAGAAAAAATAATAAATATTGTAGCGTGTTCAAACTGTGTTCAAACAGCTTCGGAAAAGAAATTCTGACTGTTACGTTTCAAAACAGCCCAAAACAATGTCTGTGTACCACATGAATTATCAACAGCTTTGGATGTGCTTTGGATGAGACTGGGAAAGATGTTTCAGGATCAATTTCGTAGGATGGTAAGGAAGAGGAAAGCAACATTTTACAGACATTTGTATTTTTGTGCGATTTGGTGCCCGCCACAGTTTATCAAACGTACAAATCCTGAGTGTCTGTCAGTGTCTTTGTCCATCAGCGTCCTCTTTGGTCTCTTCACCTCTGTCATGATGTTCACGAGCTAACTCATGCAGTAGCTACAGTCTGCAGCAATTACAGGCTGCTTTTAAGGAAACTCTGTAAATCACAGAGAGTTGAGGCAGAGCAGCCGGAGGACATCAGAGGGGGACAAAAAAAAACTGAAAACATTTTTCTCCATAAAATTTGATCCAGATTCACCAAAATCACCGACAGTTGGAACAGGAGGTCCAGACAGATGTTTCCAACAGATGGTCTGGGTAGTCATCTAACAGTTTGGAGCGTTTTCTGCTCCAGATAACTTTGTCAACCCAACTTCTTGATGATCATTGCCTCATTGGACACATTTTTGGCTTTGTTTTTCGCAGCAATCCCAGCAATTATTGAACCTACTGTAAGAGAAATAATTTTTTTTAATAAATGTCTTTGTCTCACTTCAAACCCTGCCGGCCAAAGTCTTAATTATTGACAATCTTAGTATCTGACAGTAGAATTCCAAGCTGTCAGGATGCGTTCCACCTGTTTTAAAAGGTCAAATTAAATGATATCAGCCTGAAAATCACAGGACTTATCTGTTGTGGGCAAAGAAGTCAATAGTACGAATTTGAAAGATGTGTGAGCCTCATTTCATATTAAACAGAGGGGGAAGATTCTTTCATTCTTAATCATCAGGGGGTTTTTTTCGTGCACATCATCTTTTATCAGCAGACAAAATAACATTGTTCTGTTTTGCACGTTGTCTCAGGTTATTGGAATATGACCACATGATACGAACTCCATGTTGTCCTCCTTCCCTGCAGCAGCCTCTCCTCTGCTCGGCCCGTCCACCTCTCGGATCCCCGAAGGTCCGCCGACCCCTTCACCCAAGTCAGGACGGCGGAGTCCACCGAGACTTCCTCTCATCAACAAGCCCTTCACGTCCGTCACTGTCTCTTCTCCTGAGTCACAGAGCTCTCTCCCTTATTGCTCCCTCCTCTGGAAGCCTTCCTGTCTAGTTACGGAAATGCATGAAGAACGTTCCGCTTCGTCCTCCTCCAACTCCTCCATCGGCTCCAATTCTTGTTGCTTTGGCGCCGGCTGCCTGCTTAATGCAAACGCCAAAGAGGTCAGATTTAAATTTCTTTGCTTTAAGTGATTTCAAGTCAGACCTAATCTGTGTTCCAATTCCCCGGAAAAACAAGACTCTGGATTCCGATACAACAAGAGGTTTTTACGACTAAATATCAACCTGCGGAGCGGTTTTTATATTCTCACAACAAATTGGTGGTGAGAGATGAGAAGCATATTTTTCATCTCGTTACACAGCCGTGGGAGGTTTTCTGCTGAGCATGCATTCCTTCACATTCACACATTGTATTATTTACATTGGTACGCTCCCTGTAGTGCTGTAGTTATCTGCTGCCTGTCACGGGAAAAAAGATCTACTAACTGGGACCCGCTGAGCTCAAGAGAACGTCCACAGCAGCCGTTCAGATAAATCACAGAGTTCAGCGCGGTGACCTCAAGAGCAGCTCAGCACCAAGAGAAACGCAATACATCAAACCTGGATCGACCGGTAAACAACGGTTATACATAATGACCGGAGAGGATGATGAAATCCGAAATAAGACTTGCTGAAATGAAACTAGGACTAAGTTTCACCAGAGCACACCACAAAACCCCCCAACTTTGAAATGCCATGATGCAACAACATAAAATGATGATGGTGCAACATAAAAAGTTGCCCGAGAAAACAAACAAGTATAACATTTCACAATATCAAGCCGGTCTCACGTGGATTGAAGTCTTCAGAACTTGTTTTTCACATGAAAACTTCCAGCAAAGGAGGAAATATTTCCATAATTTTTTAATTTCAAATGTCAACAGCTGGAAAAAAATGATTAAAAACACTCACTTTAAAGCTCCTTAAATATTCACAACTTAACGGCAACAATTGGAGTTAAAGATGACAGAAAGATCACTATTTTTTTATGATTTATTAATGAAAAGTTAAAACATTATAAACTCTGACATCACATGTTTTTTCCATCTGAGCTACATCCATTTCAAACCAATATGAAAAGCGAGGGCAAAAACACAAAGACAGGAATCTCTCATTTGAAATAAAAACTAATAAAAGCTGCTCTTACTTTGGCATGAAATGAAATTCGAGACCTTGGAGAGAAATGCATTTAGAAACTCAAAGCTCGATTTAGAAGGAGTTTTGCATAGCTGTGCCGAAGCCTGCAGGCAGTCACACAAAAGAAATTTGTATCTGCAGAAAAAGTTCTTACATATATTTATTAATACATTTTAAGACAAGACTTACAGATGTTCTCTCCTGAGCAACTCAACCACGACACTCTCAGTTCCTCAGGAAATAATGCACTGAGCTGCTGATTTACCAGCCAGGATAAAATATTCACTTCTGTACAGACCACTGACACCTGAACGCCCCACATCATGGGATCTCACTTTTGTGGTGGTGCACAGTGGTGGATTTACAGGTACCGAGGCTGGCGAGCCAGTGACATCACTAAATATTAATGAGACGTCGGGGACAATCTCCAGCCGTGGCCGTGGCGTCCAAATTGGATATGTTGGAGACGGAGTCAGGACGTCTCCGCCTGCGTTTGTGGTGACAAAAATGGGTGGTTGTAACCAAACCTCTGGGGATATTTAATCGTGTTTGATACGGAAAAAAAAAACATTTGTTTTTGATAAGAAGTCTGAACATCTTCAGCCATGTTTGTGTTGACAATAACGGATGTTTAAACGAGACTTTGGCACATGTCCAGATGCTTTTGTGTTTTCAATGAGACTTCAAGACATCTGCAGGGTATTTATGGCAACAAAAGTGGGCCTTTTTTAAACGAGGGACGGGGGACATCTTCAGCCATGTCTGTGCTGATAAACTCGGTGTGTTTAACAAGACAGTGGGACATTTTCAGCCACGTTTTGGCAACAAAAAACACGTGTTTTTGACAGGAAGTCAGGACATCTCCAGCTAGCTTTGTTGTGACAAAACCAGGTGTTTTTAAAAAGACCTTAGGACATGTCCAGCTGTGTTTGTGGCAACCAAAATAATGTATTTTTAGCCAAAATTTCCTCTCCCAAGATAACCTAAGTGTTTGTTTTTGTCTTGAAACATAAAAATGTCAACATGTCTATTGTTTTGTAGGAACAGTACATTGCCAGACTTTTATTTTGGCGGCTGAGTTGCTGCGATCGCTGCCAGCTGATACACCAGCCTGGGAAATATTTT
>CAEMYA010000069.1:3458760-3475517 GCA_903131615.1 Diplodus sargus | reverse complement strand
TTTGTTGTGACAAAACCAGGTGTTTTTAAAAAGACCTTAGGACATGTCCAGCTGTGTTTGTGGCAACCAAAATAATGTATTTTCAGCCAAAATTTCCTCTCCCAAGATAACCTAAGTGTTTGTTTTTGTCTTGAAACCTAAAAAAGTCAACATATCCATTGTTTTGTAGGAACAGTACATTGCCAGACTTTTATTTTGGCGGCTGAGTTGCTGCGATCGCTGCCAGCTGATACATCAGCCTGGGAAATTTTTTTTTTCTCACAGAAATCTACATATTGTTTAAATATTTTCTGGCCCCGGGCAGTAATTAAAATTTTATAATTTCTCGGCGCAGCCTTGAATATTAGAGATTTGCATGCTTTCACCACCACGGGGGGGGGGACGCCTGGGTGGCCTTCTGTTGACAGGATGAATTCTATAATGCTGTAAATGGTATATTTTGCTTTTGAACGTGTCTTGCACCACTTTCTCTTCATCTGTGTGTGTGTGTGTGTGTGTGTGTGTGTGAAACAAAGAGGCCGGGGAGACAGACGCAGGCAGGAAGAGGTGTGCTGTGTTTTTAGAGAGCCCTGTTTTCAGACTGTGACATCTGACGGCAGAGGAGGGGATGAACAGATGTACTTTGTTCATGCGTCTGACAGGTGTACCAGAAAGCTCTCTCCTCTCTCCACTTTGCTGACAAGCGAGCAGGCGCTCTTCTGCAGATCTCCTCTGAGCCATGCTCCTCTCTCCTCCCTCCCCCGTCGCTCAGCCGCCATGCCGGCCCACGGCACCCGCAGGTGGGACCCTCACCGGCGACTCCAGCGACGTGCCCGGGATCCTATTAAAAAAAAGCCACTCTGTGTGCTGTGTTCTCTCAAGTGTAAAGCCTATTTCATTCCCTACGAGCCAAACAGCTTGCAGTGGCTTGACGCTCTGGTGGTTTGTTGCAGATGGAAAATAGAGGTGCAGAGGCTCGGGTGTGTTTGTTTTGGCATTTGGTTGTGATCCAGATGCAGTTCGGGGCGTGGACCTGACGGGGGGGACTCGGCTCGGCTCAGCACCAAGCTTGTACTTACAAACTCTTAGTGGTCAGTGCTGAGATTCACTCTGAAGCAATTCCAAGTTCGATTTTTTTTTTGTGTTTGACTGTTTAGAAGAAGTGGCAGATAATTCCTCTAAAATGCTGACTGAGTAAGAGTTTGGTAGACTTTAGAAACCAAAATGTTATGGACTTACAATAGAACCTGGTGGAATATCACTCGAAGGCTTTTTTTTTTAACTTTTGCTTTCCAGAAAAATGACAAAGTAATTTGTTCTTTAAACATCAAACAAACTTTTCAGGACAGGAAAAAAATACTCAACCTTGTTCTGTCTGACCAAATGCTTCCAGCCTCCATGGCAGAACCGGACTGTGGCTGGTAAGACTAACATCAGTTTAGCGATCGAGTCCACTAACATGAGCCCCTCATTGTCCACATTTGCCTCGTCACACACGTTGGTTGATACTCCTTATGGTTTGGGCGAGGGGGCAGAGCATGCAGGCGGCAAGATGTGAGGTAAAAGTTAGCCGTGGAATCATTTGCTGTGTCTCAATTCAGGGTCTGCATCCTTCGAAGGACTCGGCCTTTGCGGTCTTCGAAGGCGAGTCCTTCAGAGAGACCTTGTTAACCGCGTGGGACGTTGTTAAATGGGACGGTCTAACCTTTGGAGCATTTCCTGGCTGCGTCACCAGATGTTTTACCCTTATGTCACGAGTTCTGTCACCCAGGCCCGCAAAAGTGACGACCAACGCCACGCGATGTCATCATTTTCTCTCGTTCTCTCTTCTTTTTCGGGTGCACAAAGAATCTTGGGATATGTGAGGCCACGAAGGATTGTAGCGGTGCATCCTCCAAAAACAGGGAAAAGAAGGCCATGTTTGTGGGCTGCGTTTGGAGGAAACTTTGGACTGGGACAGCCTTTGCCTGGCATTGTGACGTAATTGGCCTTCAAATGCTCCTCCGAAGGATGCAGACCCTGAATTGAGACACAGCAACTGTCCCTGGATCTGACTGATGATTTTGGCATCGGCCCAATTCCCCAGAGGTTCTCGGATCTCTTCATCCTTCCAGTTCCTAGTTGTCGACTCCGGACAACTGTGTGCTCTGTTCACACTATGGGCTGGCAGGGTAGAGTCGAGCGCAAATGCTGCAGTCGTTTGTGTTCACACATACAGCTCCTCTGGGTAAACTGGATATGTTTGTGAGGGGTTATGAACCAACGACCAGCTTCCAGCACAACTCAGAAGTCCTACATTCATTATATGATAAGCAGTTGGTCTTGGTGATTTGCAGGTGAGCAGATGTCGAGGCGATTTGAAGTGATTGTTTTATGGCTTGGTTACATACATTCAATGGACACGTAGAAGTCCAGTTTCATCCCACTCGTCCTAGTTTCGTGTCCTCAGGTTTCCAGCAGCACATCTATGAATCGTTTGTTTAGTGTTTCTGGATTTTGGCAAAGTCAAGTCTGTTTGTTTTTCCTCCAGGCAAAGACCTACAGACACCCGAGAGCTGGAGCCGCACCGTCTTACAAATTCTGTTTCTTCCCTGACCTTGATGCAAAGACTTTGTTTGTTTTATACATTCCTGAAGCACTGAATCGTGCAGCACCAGTCTCTCAAGTATAAAGGAGTAAATAACCTTTCTGTGCCAGAATTAAGAGAAGGCAGAGCGTTCTAATCACGTCTGCACTTAAATACTTTAATTAACTCTGTAAAGAGGCCTCTAAAAGAAGACTTTGCGACTGCACCCCAGGTGTTGAGAGCAACACATGTAGAAAATTTAATTAAATTATAACAGGCTTTAACACTTCTGAAATGCCTCTGCGCTGACACTTGTCCTTGTAAAAGTAACATAAAAGCTCAATTTAATACTTTGTTTTCTCTCATTTGAGTTCCAAGGTGGCAAAAGGATGTGGACCGGGCTGAGCCTCGAGATCAGGATCCAAGAAAGGTTTTATTGGCTTGGCAGATACAAATAACTGTTGTTTTTACGGGCAAAAAAAAGAATCGACAATCAATACCCCACCGGGTGTGATGTTGGTCCGATAGCAGCACTCTCTCTTGTTTCAGCTCCAAGATGGCAAAGGGAGGATCAGGGAGAGGATTGATTTATTACAC
Organism: Diplodus sargus; assembly: GCA_903131615.1. NCBI lineage: Eukaryota > Metazoa > Chordata > Actinopteri > Spariformes > Sparidae > Diplodus > Diplodus sargus. The sequence continues at coordinate 3,472,375 of CAEMYA010000069.1, read as the reverse complement.
CTCATCAAGAACTTAGCAGACAACAAGTGAACATCTGTTATGTTCTTCCCCTTCTGCTCAAAGTTTTCCGAATCAACATGAATAAATTACATTAATTAAACATTAGCTCTGCGCTCACCAGGATTAAAAAATAACGCTGGCAGTTCACTTTCCTGCAAACCACTGAAACTTTCACATTTGTAGGCATCATTTCTACAAAATGTGTCATATCACGGCAGTTTGAGATTGCGTTTCAAAATTTGTAAGAGTGATATTTCTGGATTTTTTCAAGGAGACTTCGGGACACATTCCAGCCACATTTGGGGCGACAAAACCCGCTATTTTTGACAAGAACTCTGGACATCGCGGCCTGTGTTTTTGGTGAACAAAACAGATATTTTCAGACAACACATGATCTTTTCTGAACCCTGACCAAATGGTTTTTGTGCCTAAACCTAACAAGATCACAAGCACAGCGATTTTTTGTCAAGTCAGTGGTGTTAATAGTTTTAATCTGATGTCACAATGGCCTCTGACACGGAAAAATGTAATGGAACCGTCATCCGAGTCAGCACACGTATGAGTTTCGTGAATGGAATATTTAGATACGTTAATATATATAAAAGTGCTGTAAAATGAAAATCTGTTGCTCCATTTTCCCTCCTCGGTGTCATTCATAATGTAACAGGGCTGCACTGCAGAGGTTTTAAATGTGTGAACACTCGCCAAAGAGACATTTTGTTACGGTCGGACGAGTTGTTTGCTCTCTTTTGGCATCGAGCACCTGCTCAACGCTTTGAAGGCTGGAAATTTAAAGTAGGTAATTCTGACCACTGATGTTGACTGAGACGCAGTATTGAACTGTTTCCCCTCTCTCTCTCTTTTTACTATGAAGTGTTTGTGCTGTGAAACAACACTGTTGTTTCCATTCAATTGATTTGCGCTTGATAGAAGTCTTTGTGAACATGCCGTGCGTGCCGGTTCTTCCCTTCCCCTTTTTTAAGTCCCCTAATCTGTTAAATCAGCTGCTGTGGTTGGTGGTGAAGTTCAGAGACGTGCCATATAAACATTCATTTGCAGCAAACATTGATGTTTTCCCTGAGCGGACGCACTGGGACGCATTTAGATTTAGAGTTTGCGTTGGATTGAAACAAATAGATGGGACGAATCTGTAAAGTCGGTAGTGAAGGGGTCGGATGAGCAGAGATTTGATTGTGCGGTAAAAACAAGCAAAAAGGAAATCAGAAGCCGTAACGTAAAGATCGGTGGTGCGATCTGCCCAAGGACGTGCTGCTGCTGCTGCTGTTGCTGCTGCTCGGGCTTTGTATGCACACCAGGCCCAGGTGTGTACCATGTCGCTGATTAACCTCCCAATCGGTCTGCAGCCCTGGAGACAGAAAGCAAGCGGCAGCAGAGTGAACCAGGCAGGGGGGCTGTCACAACAGCGAGGGCTGAAAAATCCTTGACTGCAACACTGTAGACTGAAGAGAAAACCTGCAGATTCACATGAGGTCTGCAGGCGTCAGAGCGTGAGGAGAATTTTGGGTACCTGTGGAAACACACTGAGACATTTGCTCAGCTGAACTCTGGTCACTCCGAAGAGCAAACTTTAATCATAATTTGAATCTTGGCTGTCTAACTTGCTGGCAAAATGCCTTTGAAGACATTAAAGGGAGATTCAAATAGGAAAAAAAGGGCTCCATTTCTGAAGGGGAGCGGCGTTCTGTCGCTGACAGAATGTGTTTCAGTGAAGAGAATTTCATGAGTGCAAACCCATTAAAAGATAAGTTCAACCCAAAAAATGGAAACATTTAGTCATTAGCTACTGACCGCTGTGCTGATGGAAAGTCAGGTGAAGTTTTGTAGTTCGCAAAATATTCCTGGACCTTCACAACAAAACAGCGTTCTCAGCAGCTGAAGTAGAATGGGGTCTTATTTTGAAATGTCAAAAAGCAACCGAAATAAAAACTTAAAGTGGCTCCGTTCAGCTTGTCTGTTGTAATCCAAATCTCCAAAAGCTGCAAGATCTCAAACAATTTGAGAAAAAGCGTAACTTGCACCCTTTTAAAAGCTAAAAATCTCCACTGTAGCCGAGAGCGTTTATGTTGTCTTCTATCTATAAAGCAAGGACTCCCTGTATGTCTGTCTGTGATTCACGTATCTTGAGAACCGTTCATCCAATCTACTTAACACTTTTTTTGTTTGGACCAGAGGAAGTGCAGTGTAGAATTTAGTGCAATCTGAACATGAGAGATGTCCAATATTAACACATTTTGAATAAACAACGAACACTCCTTTGTGCAGCAGCGGGGGGGGGGCGTGGCTTCAGCGCTCTGGCCTCTTGGCTCTGCAGGCTGAAGCTGGACTCATATGATCCCTCTCACGTGATCTCATGGGGAAGTAGATGTTAACAGAATGGAGATTAGAATGGGAATGCACAGGTTTTCTGTCCTTTGACGAGAACTGGAGCTGAATTTCTGTCAACAGTAGTAAGCTAGCTAACTTAAGCCTTGTTTGTTCTGCAAGACTTTAACAAATTGCTTTTTTCTCTAACAGAGGAAATGAATAAATCATCAAATAAATTAATACACTTTGAAATGTTTTATTTAAGATCTGTCTCTGGCATCCGTTTAATCTTCTAGTCTCTGTGGTGAGCCATTTGTGTTTAGAGGCCGTAACACTCCCTCACGACTTGTTCCAGCTCGGAAAAGCCCAGATGAGTCTGTGATCAGTTCAGGAGTCTTAAGACTAGATCTGTAAAAACTCCTCAAAGTGCCAGATAATCTTTGTCAAACAGCATCTTTTGAAAGGGCACTGCAGAGAAGAGCAGCACGGAACCAGACTGTGTGTTTTTCAAAACAACTTAGCCCTTAAAATATTGTCTTTTGCATCTGATTTATCTGATTTGTAGCATGAGACACTATACATGTTCAACAGTAAGTTAACTTTTCATATTTTCTCGTGACATTTTATCGTGACTAATCATTTCATTTCAATGGCATTCTGACCTTTCAAACACTATAATTGCATCCGTTAATTCAATGTCTTTCTTTCAAAGCCTGCTGAATAGATCACCATCTCTTTTGACGGATCAAATAAAACCACGCTGTCGGAAAAACGCTTTAATCGTTTGGAGGAAAAAAAGCATGTTTCAATTGGACATTCAAGTTGATAATGTATGCCCTCTGCGCCCCGAGGCACTCATTTTTTATTTTCAAAAAAAAAAAAAAAAGCTGAATACGACGAAGGTGAGAGAAAAGTATAAATCACCGTCAAGGCTTTTGCGAGAAAAACATGACGTGCGGGTCGTGACAACCGCTGCTATCTGGGAAAAATGGCTGTGAAAAGCAAATCTGCATAGGCAAACACTCGCTCTGTGTGTCTCTCCCGTGCAGACAAACACTGTGATTCTTATTTCTGTCACAGGGAGGAGTGCAGGTGCTGTAACCTTTCGCTGCTGGTCCTGTCAGAGTGAAAAACCCAGCTGTGCGGTGGGAATGACATACTGCAAATAGGCCTTCAGCGTCTTATTGGCATTCAGGGAGCCTCTCTCTTCTTCTTCTTCTTCTCTCTCTCCTCTCGCTCGCGCACTCAGATCCACTTCCTCGCTTGTCACCGTGCATATTGATAAGCCCATCCAGAGCACCATCTTGTGGACATTTCCAAACTCTGGCGGTTGTCTAAAATGTCACTTTTGATTACATTCAATTTAGCAACTGACTCATCAGGTTCAATCAGAAGTGCCCGGGAGTTTTTTAAAAAAATTTTTTTCCTCTTTAAGGACACGATTTCAATTATGAATCCAATTTATGGAAATCAATTCTCTCTATTATAAAATATAGCCGTCATTAGCATTGTCTGTCTCCGTCTCTTCTCCTTGGCATTTGGCTCAGCGAGACACAACTGAGCCAACTTGTTTTTTAATTCATGACTTTTAGTTTTGAAGTGGGATCAAAGGGATAAGTTTTAAAGCAACAAGCAGAACTTTTTTTCTTTTTTTTAAAAATGTTTTTTGCATAACAAACAGCGACAAAAAACAGTCTTACCCACAGTTCCAAATACCCCCCGCCAGCTCATGTAAATTGCATTTCCGAATTCGATGTGCGCGTGTGCTGGCATGATATCTGCCTCCCCAGGGTGTGCGGTCGGTGCAACCCCACCGCCTGTGTTGTGGTGCAGCCATCTGGATCTCAGCGGGGAGCACATGACACCTTAACACGGCATCTGCTGCACTCCCCTCGCCAGTCGCCTCCAACTGGAAACCCTTTCCCCTGTATTAGCAATAAATGTTTGTGCCCCAAAGGCGTCGATCGAATGCATTTCGGACCGAATCTGTTGCATTTTGTTGAGAATTCCTGTGATTCTGCTGCTCTTTTTCAGCAACATCCTGCATACATATTGTTATCTTTTAAAGGAGCACTATGTAAGACCTTTTAATCAGAAGAGAAAGATTTCATTTCAGACTTCACTGACTTCATTTTTTATGCTTAAATAAAATAAATAAGCAAACGCTGTTTGCTTTCATGACTGAATAAACTGAATAAATAAACTGACCTCAAAGGACAACGCAATTTCACACTGTACCTTGTTTATATTTGGCGGACCCTGCCTCCTTTTTAGCTTCAAACAGTGTTCTGCGGACATTATTTTCCTCTGACAACAGCTCCTTTATTCAGTTATGGAAAAAAGGAATATTTGAGTTTTGTATTATTCCCCCCATTTATATTTGAACTATTACAATTCAGTTTGAATATCATCTCAAAAAAGCTGCTCTAATTAATATTTAATAGTCATAGTAACAGCAGTCATAGTAAAGGGTGCAGTAGTTGCCTGAGGCAGGATTCGAAGTGCCAAACTCATGATCATGTGTCCCTCATATGTTCTCTATGGCACAATTTTGTTGAAAAAGTTTAAAATTGTAAAGTACATGAGGTATAAAGGTGAATACATGCACACCATTTCCGAAAGAACTGTTGGTTTCTGTCTAACTTTTGTATAAAGTAAATGAACATTTTTATTAATTTGGGGGGTTTAGGACTCTAATCCCCGTATTCTTCTATTCCCTTCAAGATTCTGGTGGCGTTTTAGCTTCTTTCAGCACATTATTTTGGTTTTATGGCTTGAAATTTCACTGTCACTGCTGTCCTCAGCGTTTATATCAGCAAAAAGTTGACTATATGATACCTGAAGCCTCAAATTGAAGAAAAAATACCTTACCAACTATCTTTTAAACACATTTAGCAGCTAAAGTGCCCATACTTCTCTCAGGAGGTGGTGGAGACCGAAAACAGAGCTAAAAAGAGAGTGAATATTGGATTTGTATTCACCAGGTGGACACAAACACGACCATAAATTGTTATAGTTAAATAGGAAACTGTTTGCTCACAATTTCGTCATATCAGCTTCAACGGTAATATGTCAGTGCTGTATACAGTTTACACAGAACAGCTGCCTCCACCTTGAAAACCTTTCTTATTTATATCAACGCACTGATGTCTTGGTTTGTTTACCAGCCTCATTCGGGCGTTCACCTTCGTCAGATTTATTGACCAACTAACTCAGCCAGAGGTCGCCACGTACACAAGCAATCAGCCGGGTTCCAGCACACCTGTGAACTCTGTTGTCATACTGATGACAGCTCGCATGGAGCTGGAAAATCTATAACTTCATCTTCAGGTGCACTCCTGATAGAAATGATAGTGTGAAGCCCTGACATGGAGCCAGTATATAAATACAGGGGTGGACAAAAAAAGGATCTAAAACAACTGATGATATGAGTCAAAAACGTACGCATTTAATGATGCTGCTGTCCTGTACATGTGAGTTTCTCATTTAAATTCTGTGATTGTTTTGTGGCAACAACTTCTACATGAAATTTGAATGATTTCCATAAGAAGCGATGGTAACAAAAGTCTTTGAGGCGAACACTTTCATCACTACAGACACCAGTCACAACAATCTGCTCTGTGACTTCATTTGCATTCAATCCGAGGAACGAGGAGAATGAAAAGAAAAAAGTGTAAAAAACTGCCTGACAAAACAAAACTCCCAAAAAAAAGGGTATGATAAATTGTGGACTGTGATGAAATTATGTTTAAAAATACGATGTTCAACATAAACATCTTAGTTGCTTTTAATTGGGTACAGATCCAAGATAATGCAGGACAAGGCACCCATAGCAACGACGTAAAGACAGTAGAGCAAAAACAACCTATTAATCAAAAGGTGCAATATGTAAGAACTGGATGCCTGTCAGATTAATTCCCAGAACAAATAAGAGGCAGCATATCATCAGAGTAAAAGCTAAATGTAGCTGCTGTTAACTAGTTAGCTTTGTTAGCCGTGCAACTACCGGGAGTGCACCTTCATTAAAATTCTTACATAAAGTACCTTTAAATTAATTAGCAAACAGTTTATTATGCAACCACTTTGTATTTGCTCAAATGAGAAGGTCTGCTGATGTTATTTGTCAAACATGATAGTTAACAGAGTATTAACTCTTCTGTATTTTGTAACTGATTTGGACTGTTTGTCTAGACAGTAAGATCTGAATATATCACCATGGGTTCCAATAAATAATGGGGACTTGTCATTATTTTCTGATATTTCATAAACAAAACAACAATTAAGATAATAATCAGCAGATTAATAGATGGTTAAACTAAGCAAACATTTCTACACAAGAGAATATGTATCAATAAAAATAGAAAATATCCCTATTGACAGAGCACAAGTCTGTCAATCTGTTGCATTTAATATACAGAATGCTTAAATTACACATCACGCAATTACCGTAACCGCTACTACATTTTTACTTATCCACAGTCCTCATTTTGGCATTAAATGTCAGGATGCATTGGAAGAAAACTGACTTTCAAATGTCCAACATGGAGAAAAATACAGTCCAACAGCTTGTCGCTGTCTGTCATGGTCCATTATAGCTGAGAGAGGAGTTGAGCAGCATTGTCGACATTTACAGATTCCTTTGGCGGCTCCCTGACAACCTAGCAGGGACAAAAAATAATTATCACTAATTATACACTTGAAAAATATCACTTCATAAATAAATAAATATAACAACAAATACAAGGAGTTTCTTGCTTTTAATATTAAAGAAAATCTGTCGATGGAAGAAAGGAAAATGGATAGTATTCTGACTACAAGTTAGACAAATATACTCTGTAACAGTTTCGCATCGTATCAAGAGAATTCAACTGTTGATTGAAAAATACAAGTTTTAAATGGTTTGCAATTCCACACCTGTGTTTGTTTCTTCGGCTGAGGAGCAACAGACTTTGAGACGCTCTTAACATCCCTCTGGACTTCTGTGAAAATCTGATTGAGGTTCTCCACCTTCTCGTTTTTCACCGCATTGATCTGTGAAGGCACAAATTATGCTGAAGCGGACGGAGCAAACACTACATACAAAAAGAGAATACAAAATATATCCGAGGAAAAAAAGGAAAACACCAGAAGGGGCGATCTTACGTGTTTGAGTGTTGTTGTGACTGGCTTGGCTTTGTTCTTGGGCTTCAAGTGCTTGTTTGCGACTTGAAAGACGTTCTTCTGTTTTTTCCCTTTTTGCTTATTCTTCGCCATGTTACCTGGGGACAGAAACACCAAAGAGTGGGGAGATGTCATTTCTACACCAGAGCCCGTGCAACTACTGTGTCTGCCTGCTGTAAGGTGGTAGTTTCCGCACTGATCACACCTGCTCACAGCTCTCTGAAAAACACAGATGTTGAGACTGATCCAGTTTGTAAGCCTTGTGCACTCAGCAACCATCCGATTATTAACACATCCGTTCACACATAAAGGTCTGGAGTCTTAAACTTCAACAGGGAGCTCAGGTGATGTATGAATATGTGTAATCGAAGGGATTCTTAATGTCACATAACCTGACACCAAAAACAGCAAGTTGTACATTATACAGCGGACCTGCTTAATGCACATTAGTGTCTCGACTAGGGCTGCCCAAAGTGAGGCCTGTGGGCCAAAGCTGGCTTGCAATAAAGTTTTGTTTGGGCCTCCAGATGTTTCTGGTGAGATAAAATAAAAAATGAAGAGAAAGAAAATTATAATTTCAGGTAAAATGCCCTTTAAATATGCATGATCCCTAATTATTACTACAGATTGACACTTTGTGCAGGACGTCAGGCAGTTCATGTTAGACAGGATCCTTGAACTATGTAGAGGCAATTAAAAATAAGTTGAAATATTAGAAGCCTCCCAAGGCTTTTCCATCTTAACACAACAAGTATTTGCTTATGGCCCACGGTCCACCATTACATTTTAGTTTTGCCAATGTAGGGGAAAAAGTGTGAGCACCCCTGGTCGAGACTTTACTGACCGTTGCATCAGACAAAAACAAACCCCTGACTCTGGGTCAATAACAGACTGGCAGCTACCTGTAGGGCTGATGGAAAACCCCAAACCGTGAATAAAATATAAGCTGCTTCTCAGAAAAGAAGCTGAGATTATACTGACTGTAAACTTTATAAAACATTTTATACATGTAAAATGTGCTTCACATAAAAGGTGTCAAGACAGCCTTTTTAACTCAACAGATATTGTCATGATGTACTGTGAAGCCTTCTGTCTGCTGTTTTCTTGTTTTGGTCCATGTCACCCAGCCACAGGGGAAATATCCCTACTAATAGCTTAATGTGAACAGACATCAAGCACCCAGTCTGCCTGTTACAGACACATTTAAGTGACTCTGAATAAACATTATCCACCACATCCTGCTGGAGAAACACAAGTCAGTTAAAACTTCTTACAAACGTCCAGATGTTGTTGCCAGCTACTGTCTGTCTGCCTCCCTGTACTAATGTGTCTCTTATTCGTTATATTCATCATTTCAGATAAAGTCGATTAATTATACTAGGTTCGGTTATTATGACAAACCAATACGTTCACATTTTGACGACTTAACAACAAGAGAAACTTCATAAAACAGACCTTGTTTGAGGAGCGGTTAGCTTGTGTTGATATCCTCACGTGCTAATGTAAACGTGCCGTCGCTGTTACGTCATTTCTGTGCGACAACCGTCGACTCTCACCCGTTTGACATTTGTTAAATCCCTCTCGTTTGGCGTCAATAAACAGCGGGAAATGAAGGTAATGTAGAATAAAGACAACACGATTTACTCTGTTAAAACCAATTACATCATTTGATGTAACTTGTTGCGTTCTACAATCGACTGAAAATTGAAAATTAGCGAAATAAAACGCCATTATTTTGAAAGATGATTTCAGTGAATTGAAGTGATTTCTTTAAAAATGTCCGGCGACACGGTGCAACTGTTAAGCGTGTGTTTCACCTGTAGTTGTCCTTTCTCTTATAAAATAAAGGTTTTAAAATGATTTGCTCTCTAATTACTTTCGCTTAACCAAAATACTCCCTTAATATTTGATTTTTCGGTTCAGAAGGGAGCTCTAAGCTAATCGGACAACATAAAAACAATACTTCCGCTTTCTTCAAAATAAAAGCACAGTGTTTAGACCTGTTAATAATAATGATAATTCATATCAGAGGTTAAATATGTCGAAAATCATCCCAAAAAACAGCTTGGAAACACATTTTTTGGCAACGCACTCTGCGTCGAATTGCTCTGTGATTCTATTATTGAAATTCAAGCTAAGTCTGATTTAATGATGTAACATTTTGTAGAAATTACAACAGCCTACATGACATTTGAAACACCTTTAACTACCCTTGATGCACTTATCAGATTAACATGGAATTAAAAGTAATATCTCTCAGTTGGTTATGTTTGTTTGCAAAGGGTTCCCCCCTTTGAACGAAATATAAACTACAAATTAAATTTTTTTTGAATGCTTGCAGTCTCATTTACCAACAGCAGGTGGCATCACAGTACCACCACAGCTGTGTACGTGACAGGTGTATGATTTCCTGAAAAGCTGTGCTGCCACAGCACACTGAGCTGTTTCGGCCACTTGAATGCAGTTAAAGAGAAGGAGAGACAAAGACATTGTGCAAGCCACACTTTGTCACTGTCATTGTTTATATGACCATATGAAACCACACATCTGCTTTCATGTTCTAATTATATGTTTCTGATAAACCTATTTGTTATGCAAATTATGTAGGCTACTAACAGCCGTGTGATTATAATGTGTCAGCCGTCTGGGGGAGTTGACTGAATTCCTTTTTTTTTAAAACACCGCGGATGTGTCTGTCTGCTGCAGCAGCTCCATCACACATCAACAAATCATGTAGCCCCTCCAGCAGACCTTCCCTTTCGTTATCTGTGTTGCTGAGCTGTGCAACAACAAGTCAGATAACTCTGCAGGCCTATTTCTTCAAGTCAGAAAGTGCATGTTTGAATTTAGCTGTGGAATAATAAAACTTACTGTCTATTAGTTTTTGGTCCTCTGAAACTCTGTAAATGCAAAAATCAGAGTCCTTGCAAAAGCTGCAAAAGAACTCCCCCTGTCATTGACTAAAAACCCCTAAAGTATAAAATTAAAGCCAAGCAAGCACCGTTGTTGAGGGCCCAAACAATACATCTTGATATTTAAAATAACTTTTTGGTAACACTTAACAAGGTACACAAAAATGTGAGCAATTACTGAGGAGTGTGCGCTCACGTAATGTGAGACATCATACTAAGTAGTTACAATACAGACTCATTAGTTGCTAATTACTTAATTATTAGTTACTCTTTGTGTACCTCAAGTAAAGTGAGACATCATCCTGAGAGGTAACAATATAGACTCATTAGTTACTAATTACTTAATCATTAGTCACTCTTTAAGTAAAGTGAGACATCATGAGACAACCAGTATAGACTCATTAGTTACTTATTAGTTACTACTAATTACTTAATCATTAGTTAGTTAGTTAGTTGGTTAGTGAGTTTGTTACTTTTTAGCGGGAAGTGGAAAGTGTGTTTATTCACAGATATTCTTATCATTACCTAATGATTAATTAATATATTATCTCCTAGTCTGTGACTCTGTTCACAAGTAACTCATCTTTATCCATTATTGAATCCTCAAATCACAGTTATTGATTTATTTATTAACCATCAAGTTGTTCCTGATTCATTCCTCACTTGTAGCTCAGTAACTGCTCACTAGTGTGTGTGTGTGTGTGTGTGTGTGTGTGTGTGTGTGTGTGTGTGTGTGTGTGAGTGAGTGAGTGTGTGTGTGCGTGCGTGCGTGTGTGTGCCTTATTTTAATGTGTTACCAGCTTTTTAATCGTTATTTGCATGTTTTTCGTCAGTTTTTACGCGGCGCGTTCACGTGTCTCCACGGCGCGTCTCTCTGTAATGTCCCAGCTGAGGCTGACTTTCAGTTTGAAGGTGACACTGTCACCGCTGCTGTCGCGTAATTCCGTTACTTCCTGACACGACAGGCGTGTTAGACCCGTTAGCTGGAAGGTAAAAAAATATATGTTTTTTTTTTAATTACAAAACGCGCTCTGCACGTTGATGGAGGAATACTATCCAGCTCATCGAGCTGTAGTAGCCTGCTGTGGAGCGTCAGTGAGGAGTTCTCCACCACCACAGCAGCAGCAGGGAGAGAGAGAGAGAGTGACAGAGAGAACGAGAGAGAGAGAGGGAGAGACTCATTGATCCACATTGTTGCAGCGTTGCGGCGCATCTAAACTCCTCCCGGTCATTGCGCGGACATCATGTGGCCAACAACAGCCTGACAGGCGCGCACCGCTCACTGTGGGACCCTATATAAGCTCTGCAGCTGTCAGGTGGAGGACACTGGCTGCTTTGCGCTAGGGGACGACTCGCTTTAAGGGAATTACGGCACTAGATACTCACAGATCCAAACTGTAACCATGTCTCATGCTTGGGGATACGCGGCAAACAACGGTGAGGCGCTCATCGGCCTGCATGCTGTGTGATACAGGGGTGTTTAAAAAGAACCAGTCATACCGGCAGAATGTGCTGAATGAGCGCACGGGTCACTGCCTGCAGAGATTTATTGCTTCATTTATTCTGCACATTTGGGGGCTTTTTTACGCGCGTTTTAAGCACATCGCCAAAACCAAAATGCGCAAAAAAATACATGCTTCAAGATTCACATTTTATTAATCCCAATTTTTCCATTATTATATGATTTCCAGGACCTGACAAATGGTGTGATAACTTCCCAATTGCCAATGGACCCCGCCAGTCTCCCATTGACATCGTCCCCGGCGCAGCATCTTTCGACGGGGAGCTGAAGCCGCTCAACCTGAAGTACGATCCCTCCACCTGCCTCGACATCCTCAACAACGGACATTCCTTCCAAGTGACCTTCGTAGACGACGCCGACAGCTCAAGTTAGTGTGACATTAATATTGTATGAATATCAAGCGCAGCCTGCTCGGCTCGAAATCGACGCCTTCAGAATCCGATCAGGCAATTTGCATTCCATATTTTGTCGTTATCGTGGAGAAAACACGATATTTATCCTTCATTTTCCGATTATTATCGCAGGATTTGTTAATATAATAATTGACCTGTACGATGATTGCACTTGTAGGGTTGCAAACAAAGACAAAGCGGTGCTGATGGTGATTTACTGGATGCAGCAACCTGCAAAAAAAAAAAAAGAAATGCGGCATTCAGCTGCTTTGTGTCAACGCTGCACCACCTTCAAGGCTGTAAAACCCATTTATGTTATTATAAGGTTAATATTTATTCAGGGTTTCATCATGAGCAAACAAAAAAGGGAAGAAAATATGTTTATTTATTCATTTTATTCGATAATTTATTCCAAAAAATCAAAGAAGTCTGGCTGGAGTTTGGTGGAGTGCTGCAGGGGTTCCATTCAAACCCCGAGCACAAAGCCACTGCAGATCCTAATTGAATTGGTAATGTAACCCCTGGTAAACCTTTCCCACGCCAACTCCTTTCTGCTGCCAGCGAGGTCAAAACCACCAGAAAAGAAAAAAAAGAAGAAGAAGAAGAAAAAACCAAGGTTACTCTGCAAACAAACGCAGGCTTGCTTCACTATTCATGCTCCAAACTCTGCATGTTAATGAGTCACCTATAAGATCCTTTTGTTTTCCTTTCCTGGACTATACAATTTAAGAATGCTTTGATTTTTTTTATCGCTCTATTTTCTTTAATTGCATTTTAATTAATCTACAATTTGGTTTCCCAGAGAGACAATCACTTCGGCTTCTTCAGTCTTTTTTGTTTTTGTCGATATTTTGAGGATTTGGGATTCGGTCGTCCTTTAAGCCGATCTGAGTCTAATGCAGAAGATGGTTACATAATCGACACACTCACGTGGATTATTTCTAGTGGACACACGTTAAGACAAAACAGAAGCACCTAAAAATGTCATCTTGATAATTTGGAGCCTCCGCTGCTCTTATTTTCCACCCGACCCTTCTAAACAAAGGACGAGCTCAGTCTGCGTCATCCTCCATCATGCATCGTGTGTGTGCGTGTGTGTGTGTGTGTGTGTGTGTGTGTATCACCTTAGCCTCTTTATATTTATTTTTCACGGATCCCTTCATTCCCACACACACACACACCCTCAAAAATTGCAAAGACCAGTTTGATATCTTCTTATCATTTGAGGGCCGACTACTGAGAAACAAATATCCTGTCTGGAGAGTGTGTGTGTGTGTGTGTGTGTGTGTGTGTGTGCGAGAGAG
>CAEMYA010000069.1:3380477-3442796 GCA_903131615.1 Diplodus sargus | reverse complement strand
GTGCGAATGTAACGGTCCTCGATGATGTCAGAGCTTTGATAAAGCCGTGTCATTATTTTAAGAGGGAGCGGTCGTTTATTATAATAATAAGTTGACTTAAGTGGTTGGACCCTGACCGCCGTCAGATGTTGAAGGTGTGTCTGTGTTAGTTTTAGATTGCGTATTAAAGAGCTATGTTTGGTTTACCTCTGCAATCTACTATTAATCATCATCCCTTAGAAATAATTTGATAGCGCTTGATTTAAAGATTACATGACTGATGATTACTTTATTGATGCAAAAATCTGCCAGTGGGATGACAAACTCAATCTTCCAGTTTTCCTAAAACAAGAAAAAAACATTTCTGAAGTTTATTTTAACTGATATTAGCATGAAAACACAAGACAGACAAATAAGATTTTATGGACAATAAGTTATAACCGTATAAACCCAGTCTGTCACCTAAAACTCTGTAAGAAAACGAGATCTGAGGGTTTTTTTTTTAATGATATTTTAGTTTGCTACTATAGTCTTGTAGTCATGTTCGGACATCTCAGCAGCCTTCATCACTCATGAAGATAAGTCAAAGTAAAATCACTTGAGAAGTTAAATTTAGGCCCACTTGACCCTAAACAGAGAGTCCATGGTGGCGGTGGAGTACCTGACCATCAAGACTTAAATAAAAGTGAGGAAGACATTGAACAGATGCCAGAGTGTGTTCCCGAGACAGAATCTCACTTCTTTTATTTTACTTTAAGAGGGAAATTATCTTTTAAAAAATAGGTAGTATATAATCTGGGTTTGTCCATTTACCCAATCCCAAGAAACGGCCTCATCTATGTGGGGAGAATAAACATGGTGACTATTGTCAGAGAGAAACAGCACGACACTAAATGTATCTAAATGAATAAAAGTGTGTATTTTTGTGATCAACTATATAGTGTTCCTGTTTAAAACGTAATAAATCTCTGTTCTAATTCCCTAAAAAGACATTTTGCATATGAAGGAGAGGCCAAAACATAAAGAGAAAATATTCATTTTGCAGAAATATGTGTGGACAAGGCTTCAGTCTTCACAAAATACGGAGGAAAGCAAAATGGCCGCCCCCCAAGAGGCTGTGAAACCATGTGGAATAGGATGATGGTGACATAACAATGTTGCGTAAGAGGTACAAAAACAGTGAAAATGCTGAGTGGATTGACTTCCACATGACACAGGAGACAGTTTCCTTCTCTTCAGCTGCCACCTGAAAGCGCTTTCCTCCTCGATTACACATTGAAAATACCGTCAAGCTCTGAAAACACATCAAATCTGTTTTATGTTGACCCGCCGCACGTTGTACACACAGAAAAAACAGTCGAATCAAAGGTTTGGCACTTATCACGCAGCACAGACGCGTCTGTCAGCGCGCCGCAACTTCGACAAAACATCACAGCCATTGTCGATGCTCCTAAAGAATCCCTTTCATTTTAAAGTGAACCCTCGTCTGGCGCCATGTATGTACAGTGGAGGAGGAAATTCCTGCACGTAAACAGGAGTACAGAAAGATCACGCCTATGATAGACCAACATAGCCTAAATAGCTTCAATGAGAGCCTTCTGAGGGACAGGAAGTGTGTGTGCTCCACACAACATGGGGTGATGAGGTGATAAAGTGCAGCAGCGGCGGCGGCCCTCATCAGTTTTCAAACAGGCCGGGGATGATAGAGATGCTGGAGGTCCCCTGACAGGTGATAGGCGCGGGGCACATGTAGCATTATCTCACGCCGTATGTTGAAAGACTCGACCCGAGCTGGCCATGATTAATGATGCTGAGCTGCTCAAGGAGCTCTTGCAAGTCTTGACTCAAATCGCCAACTCATAGACCTTCAGAAGTATCATTTCCTATTTCTCAGAAATCTGATAAACAGGAAACTCATCACGTTCTGTGCCCCGATGTCGCTACTTTCAAAGCAACTGTAGCTTATTTTTTTGTGGAAGCTTGTGCATCCTGATCAGAGAGTTCAAACGACTTCCTCTGATGGGATGTTCAGCGCGCAGCGTGCTGATTGGCCAGACGGCTCTGATATAAAAGGGCATCAGGTGATTCAAGACAACACAGACATTATCTGATGTTCATCTGATCGTGCTGAGCATCTGTTGGCAACACTTGGCAAAACACTTCTGTCTGTGACCTCTGAGCTGGTGTTCGTCGATACCACACAAACCAAAACCTCAGAGGAAGTTCAAGTTTCGTGATGGGTTTCACAGTCTGCATGGCACCTGCAGAGACGCAGTTCTCGTTAAATTTATCGAGACTGACCTCTTTCCCACGGATGATGCGGAAGATAACGTGTGAAATGTTGCTTAAATTCTTGCTAAACGACTGAGCGTTCACCCACAGAACACAGCGTGGCACTGAACTGCGTCTGCTTTGTGGGAACCCTGCGAGCGCGGCTGTCACACTGCTGTCGTAGAACTGAAAGCAATTCAAAAGAATGAGCCGTGTGCATCTGATATTTATGGCTGTTTCGTGAAAAACCTTGGGTGTGTGTAATTACGCCTGACATTAGCCTCTGACAGCTCGCTGCCTCTGTGTACCTGATGTTAATGGTTCACCAGGGTTGTTGTTGTTCAGACCACTGTCAGAAAGTTAATGTGTAAATGCAAGAACGGTGACAGCGTCACATGTCAATTTTAATGTTTTTTAAATGAGCAACCGTCAATGTGTTTTTCTACGCTCTGTGCAAGCAGGAGCATCAGATACGATGCTCCACAGGGCGCGGTTGTCTTTTGTCTGCTTCAGACTTCTGGCACCAAACTGTATGTTGGTTCTCTGATAACATACAGTTGCTCTGATAACGTCGCGTACTGTATGTTCTGTCTGTGGACAGCACGAGAGGCGGCACGACCACCCGAATCTGCACTGACCTACAGGCGAACGTCGACAAATATCCCAGAATGTGCCTTTCTTTCCGTTTCATTTAATTTTTACACTGACATCTGAATTATTATTTTTCCTCCGAAACATCTGCTTTTGAACCGTTTTCTGTGCCTGAACCACATTTACATAAATAAAAAATGACGGACTTCTAAGAAATGAAGGCAGAAGCGCATTAATCCTAATAGAAGTAACATTTAGCAGCTGTTCGGGAGCTTTGGGACACATCGTCCTAAGCAGAGGGATTTTACCAAGTTGTCGTGGAATTTCAACGTTCAAAATCAACATGAACAAGAAGTCGAACATCTACAATTTTAGACACGTGTCATGAGAACGTGCCAAACAAGAAATGCTGCCATTTATGATTAAAAGATCCAGCACAGCTACTCACATATTTCCACTCAGGCTGTGTCGGAAATTCAGTCCAAGTATCACAATATCGCAATATTCCATAATATACAATTCAAGATTAACTTAACTGCCAATATGGAATATACTGTATATGTATGTATGATGACATTTCTGTTTGTAATTCCCTCAGCTACATATACACACAGAAACACACAAAACTATACAGACTGATTCATAAATAATAATCAAATGAGATAAATGAGCAGAGTAAGAGATACTTCTGTATCTTTTGGCAGCAGCCTGCAGTCGTGCCACAGAAAATGTAAATATAAGCTTTTACTTTGAAAGGGTTACAGTCATAAATATGGCACTGTTTTTATCCTGGGTGACATTTTCAACACAAACCTATTGAATTTATTTGTGTGCAGCAACTAGTGTATCTTCAGCGTCACTATTTACGCTCACACACAATTAAATCAAACATCTACACTCTGCTATTCTCAAAGCGTTTCCTTTTGCTGTGGTTATAAACCACTGAAGTAAAGGCCCACAGTGCAGCATGTCTGTGCAGTGTAGCACAAACTGAACGTAACCGAAGTGTCATCCAGCGCAGCGGCTCGCCTCCGGGCCCGGCAGGCTGTTCAAGAGAACACGAAATGACAGCTCCGTTGTAGATGTGACAAAAGAGAAACGAGGAAGACCTCGAGGGTCGGGCCTGAGAATCTGCGGGATGTTTATGCAATCATGTTTGTGTGATTGTGTGATTGTGTGTGTGTGTAGATGGTAGGAGAGGAAAAAAAGATAAACAACAATCGCTGACAGATGATGCATGGACACATTCCAAAACGCGAGCATTGTTGAGCCATCACTGCATCTGTTTCATCAGATTAACACGACCTCTCTCGCCGTCCCGAGCAGGTGGGTTGTGAAATGTGCTCTGAGACGCTGGACAGCAGCTGAAGACACACTGGAGACAAAGAGAGGCATGTTTTTCCACGTACGCTCGAACCTTTGACGAAGAATTTGTCTTCCAGTCTATTCAACAGACTCTCTCATGCGCAGTTTTTGAAATCGCATCGACCGTTTACGTAATTCTAATGCTCATATTCCCATTTAAAGACTAGCTTTTGTGAGAAAACAGCATCAAATGGACATTAAGGTTCAAGTATGCAGTTTATGACCACTAGCAGTGCTATGGAGCTGCGTTTTGATGAGTGGTCTCTCATTTTTGTTTAGTATCTCATGCTCTTTTATGCACATGCACATTCCTACATACTGCTCTGCAGAAGGTGGTAAGTCAGCCTCTGTGGTACATGCAGAAGAGACCAGACATGAACAGGAAATTTAAAAACAAAGTGTAGCTCAGTCAGGTCTGTGTAACTTAACCTGAGCTTATCTGGGACTGCACATCGAGTTTGCAAATGCAGCGGCAACGAAGCAAATTCACCTCGAAGATGATTCGACGTAAAATGAAAAGGAAATGCAGTCGGGCACCGTGAATGTAAAACAAGGAAGGAAATGCGTTCAGCACATTTGTGAAACATCGAAGGTTGATTTTTTGTTTTTAAGAATTGGTAATTAATAAATAGATTTAACCACTGTAATTCAAGTATTTGTCCTTGAGATTACGGTCGAGAATAATGGCATCGTATTTGTAATCCAAGATCATTTCTCCCTTCACAGATTACTCTCCTGCTTGTGTGCCACACAGAAACCTCACATGGACACAACAGCAAGAAGGGATGTTTGAAAATGGGTTCATCACATATTAGGTAACAGCAGAACTGTGCTTCCCCTTCTACCGCTCCGATGATTTGTCCCGATCTCCGTGCAGATAACGATGATTGCGGTTAATTATCCCGCTGTAACACACACACACACACACACACACACAGGCATCAGGAAGCTGGTGCTGCTCTCTGTCGCCGTTGCCTCATGTGAGATGCTGTTTCCCAAATCTGCCGCTTAAGCCTGCTGACCTGAATTCAGCATTTGGATGCTCGTTTTTTAATACTTTTTGACATGCAGGCACGCACGTACTGCTCCGGGGTTCTCTGCTGCAACAAATGCTCGTATTTCAGCTTGAAATCGACGTAGAAACGGAAGACAGACTTTTTTTTATTTTTTTGTGCTTGACATTTCTCTGACCTACACATGTGATGTCGTCTTATCTACCCTGCGCAAAAACCAGATACCGACTGTGTCTCACTGTTGGCAAAGCAAACACAAAATGCCTCCGTCATTTGAAGTAAAAACAGACGGGAGTAATAGCCCAGCTGATTGCCATCACACTTCCTCCCCAGCGAGCATGAGGGGTCGAGCGGCCTCTTTATGCAGCCAGACACGATCTGTCTGGCACCAACATATCAACACCGACTGATGTACAAATAACGAGAGAGATGAGGGAAACAGGTTTGTCCTAAAGAAAAGTCAGGTGTTCGGGGATAGTGATCACATTTATCTGTTTGTACATCACACATGAGTGGCCATCAGAGTTGAGAGGTTCAAGGGACGCAAGGACATAAGCAGTATTCAGGTAGTAAAACAGAGAGTGTCCAGTGTTTTGGAGTCAGTCTTGGTAGATCACGATTCAGTTTTTTGTTATTGTTTTTGTCACAAAAGACCAAAAGGTCAGTTTTTGGTCTGGTACTTATGAGATATTATTTTTTTTTTCTTTAATATTTTCATTTACTGCTACTTTATACTTCTACTCATTACAATTTAGAGGTAAATATTGTACTTTTTACTACAATTATTCGATAACTTGAGTTATTAAGTACTTTGAAGATTAAGTTCAGTATACAAAATGTATCTATGACTCAAATTAAGTATGTTAGATTATAGATTAAGATAAAACATTATTGATTCCTTGGAGGAAATCCATAAACTACCCTGCGGATAAAGTATATTAAGTATTTATACCACCTTAACCAGATATAACATGTGACACAAGAAAAATAATCAGCAGAAAAGCAAATTCATCCTCTTGCAATGTGAAAAAACCCTCAAATACATGCTTATTTTTCTGTAATAGTATTTCTGCATTATGACATTGCTAATTCAACTTAACTCCAAGATCTGAGTGAACTTTTTAGATTTGCTTTAAAGGCGATAAAGTGCATTGAAGCATTGTTTCCTGCAGCAAGTCAATAAAAGGTGAACATCAACATATTGAACAGCTGATAAATAAGGGAGAACTTGTTCTCAGCGCCGACGAGCTAAATGGTTGTTTCAGAGGCTAATATTTAGAGTCACAACACAACAACAGAGTGTTTTCAGGTTCACGTGAATTCCATTTCCTTCTACTCAAACCACCGTTTCCCTTAAGGTGATTATGAATGGACAAAGGTCTGCATTTATGAATAATTAAGACAGCTTTAATTGTGTTCATTTGCACCTGAGGCTTAGCTCCTGCTCCGAGGACTTTAACCTGATCCCACAGAGCGCTGCTGAGTATTTCTCTAAGAAACAATGAAAAGCATTGTAAAAAAAAACATGCTGAGCTGGTGAACGTCTCACTCTCGGTGTGTCAAGGTCGTCCTTAAGATCCGTCCTTAGAAAGTAGATCTCATTATCTTAATATAGCACACGACAGCTTTAATCCAAAGCCTCGCTGCAAACGCACAGTCACAGTCGTCGGCTGCAGCTTTGTGAGACGCTCGCTGACCGTTAAATATCTCAGGTAGACAGGTTTCATAAAATTTCCACTCTCACCTCAGACTTTCATTCTGTTGGTCAAACAGGGGCTTGTCTGAGTTCCACCGAAGACCTCTGACGAGTATCAGATTTTACACATTAAAGTCTGTCTATCAGTCTTTAGAAGAACCACGTGAGGAAATGTTGTATTCGTAGAGGGAGATGCATGAAATCTGACTGATGTCCTCACATGACATTACTTGAGTAGATGTATTAGAACCACTGATTCACATTGTGTCATTGGCAATGTACCATGTTGACATTCATACATCACATGTCATATTACATTAACATTAACATTTTCATGTTTGACCAGACTGTCACATCTGGAGGTGAATGTAGTGGTGATGGAGTAGCAGTGTGTCAAGTGTATTCAAGTAGAAGTCTGGACATCTTCAGCCATGTTTGTGTTGACCGAAACGGGTATTTTACAGCAAAAAACATGATCTTTTCCGAATCCTAACCAAATGGTTTCTGTGCATAAACCTAAACACAGCATAAGCACGGCATTGTCGCTACATTAATTGAGACTTGAACCTACACAAATGCAAAGTTGTAACATAAAGATGTGTTAAGTTTCAGGCAACATTTATTCCAGCGATTTGGTTGGGAGTTTACTCAATACTGATGTTACTACCTCCTCTTTTTACCGGAGCAAAGGAGGAAGTCAGGTGTTATAGTATGAAGGGTGACACATGGTGCAATCCTTTGCATTTTAATATTTTCATATGTATTTAGTGAATATAGTGTTGCTGTAATGTGTAGTTTTCATTTTCACTTTCATCCAGTCGATTTGTGCTCAGTCGAAGTCCTTAAGACTTGTCATTCAAATACTCACTCGCAGCAGGCATCCATGTTTTTACTGAGCATGTGCGCTGGAACACTTTTTAGCTTGAGAGTCGGAA
Organism: Diplodus sargus; assembly: GCA_903131615.1. Lineage (NCBI taxonomy): Eukaryota > Metazoa > Chordata > Actinopteri > Spariformes > Sparidae > Diplodus > Diplodus sargus. The sequence goes on along the minus strand of CAEMYA010000069.1, from coordinate 3,434,946 downwards.
ATACTGACTTTCGAACATTGGCTTCAGACAAAAGATCACATTAACTTACGCAACTTACTTAACTTGCTGACTGAATGTAACTTAACATAGCTAATTTCACTCAAACCATGTTCTCTTCCTAAAAGTATTTTTGGTTCCTAACCCTAATCAAAGTGCGGCTGTTTCGAGTTAACCATGTGACAACGAAGTGCTGGTGTGATTGACCACAACAGTGCGCCCGTTGTTGATGCTCTTCAAAGTTCATATACGTTAGGTCGCAGTTTTAGGAGTCATCGGCATTCAACCTATTCAGTTTTTTTTTTAGGTATAAGGATGCATTGCGATGTCAACACATGACAAAGAATTAATGCCCATCACTTGGATTACAAGCTAATAGCCACAATGTTGTCACTGTATTCTATTCCATTTCTCTCAGTCTCATGTCTGAACATGGCAATAGCGGATTTAATGCATTGTTTCCCATCCCACAAAGAGGATTAGCATATTAAAGTCCTGCAGGCTTTAACAAAGGCAGCGATCAGTCACGACCTCAACAATTGTGCTGGACTTTGTGCACAATTGCAGGTTTTATTGAGGATCTCTGCCAGGTTGTGCCTTTCCACCACCGTGCTTCGTTTTCGCCACATCATGCCAAGCCCATCTGAGTAACATGGAGCGGTGGTGAGCAGGCACAGTAAAATAAAAAGATAAGATATGATGAGAGGTTATCGATCTGTGTCAGGAAATGAGGTCGACGCAGCAGTAAAGGTTTAAAGACTCTGCAGTGAGGAAACTAGAGCAAACAAAGGCTATAAAACACAGTAATAAAGAGAGAGAAGAGGCTGAAAGTAGCAGCTTTTGTCTGGGGATTATAGAGAAAGAGGTGTGGAAAATGTATGGATTTATTCACAGTATAGCTGTTAAATGGCTGATTACTCACTTAAAGTAAAGCGGAATTATTTATAACTGACTGTGTGTCCTGTAAATTGATTCAATGGCTTCAAATGACTTCTGTCCATTGTCATATAAGTCTTTCTGGGTGCAAATCATGGCCGGTCATGAATTTCTGTGCCTTTAATTCACTGTACCAGTAACATCACGGGGCTGGTTATGTAAGTTGTGCCCATTTTATCATTGGCGGATTGGATCCAACCGAATGGATAATCCATCATTTTTACATTATGAATATTATAACAGGGTTTCCAGGAATCTGATGCCCCGCAGACATCAGTGTCGTCCCCTTTTGCTCATTCATCTAAGTCATAATTCATCAGCAGTCCATTAAAGATTCATGCGTCGTATGGTCACCATACTCCGCACGTCCCAGCTATCACGCCAAACGCCCTGAAATATAGAAAGAAATGGTGTATCGATGCAATAAATAGCAAATGAGCAGATTTCTGAGAGAACTTTGGGTCCAAAAAACACTAGATTCTATTGGAGAGGGAGGCATTTTGTTGTAGTAATTTCCAACAGATGGTTTCTCCTGACAGATGGAAGGTCTCCCTCCTCACCTGAGAACGACCGTCTGTTTGAAACACTGTCAGTCATGTCCGCGTGAACTCAAATGAGCTTGGGAAGGAACGAGACAGAACTATTCTGTTATTTCTCCTCTTTTCAGTTCCCTGAAGAAAAACCCTACACAAGCAAACAGACGCACTCTTGTGGCCCTTGGCTCTCGTACAGGAGGACGAGTAAGAAGGCCGTCTTGCCAGTAAACCAGGGGGAGATGGGTAACTGGGAGCCAGAAATAACGGGTGTGGGGGATTGAGCATACACGCTGCGTTTGCCAAGTCTTCCCTCAGAAAAAAAACACTCTTGTACGCCCTATAAATGGGAGCCACAGAAACAAGGCCAGTTCCCTTTTGTGCCTATTGAAGCCCGAGCGACTGAGAGCACAGAGGACGCCCGCAGTGACACACAATACCCTTCAATTGGCAGCATACAGTGTGATAAGATGTGAATATGAAGAGTAGCAGTCTCGAGCCTTGTCTGTGCGTTCTGTAAGCTGGCGGAGGGATTTCAGCATCTTTTCTTTTGTAGCTTTCCAACCACCACCTGCCACCTGTTCGTCACCTGTTGGGGGGCCGTGAGCCGACTGAACAAAGAGCTGAAACGCCAAAAAAAAGGATTTTCTGCCCACAGATTCAACAGAACAGGACAGTCTCCACACAGTGTACAACATCATGCAGGATTTCATTTAAAACATTTTGGTATCGATGGCTAATTCTCCTGTTATGATAAGTGCACAGGCCATTTTGGGATTGGGATGCGGTCACACACACACACACACACACACACACACACACACACACACACACACACACACAAATAAAACATTCATATCCGGTTGCGATGCAAATCCACATTTTGGCTTCGTGTGGCGTCGACTGCTGACCAGCAAATTTGCAGACGCAACCAATCGCAAAGATGTGTGTGTGTGTGCTTGACCCCATAAACAGACTGCAAACCAGCACACTGAGTTCCATGTTTGTCACATCCGACGCCGCTCAGCACCGACGTTTGCATAATGTGTAACCACAGCCTTTATCCAGGAATGAGGTGGAGTCAGGCACTACCAAGTTACCACACGGAGCATCGCGCAGCTCTTCCGAAACTTACGGGTGAAAAGATATGTGATGTTAAATGAAATAATGGTTGTTTCTTGTGATAAGAAGGTGTCAACAGGTTGTTGGAGCCACAATGTTCATCAGTGTTACTAGACATGATATGGTTTTTGGTCTATTGAGCTTGTTCACTCGGGTTTGATGAATCTAACTCGGCTGATTATTCAAGTTCAACTCACATTTTAAAGACAGCATGGAAACTCCTGTGAAGTGAACACACTTATAATGTCTCAGTCTTGTTGTTGCATTGTTCAACAATCTTTCAAAGCCCGAGAGTTTTTGTGGTTTTTGTTTTTAGTTTGTTTTCTCATTTGCATCTCGAACACAGTTTGATTCTGCCAAAGAAACAAACAAAGAACAAATGGAAAAGTCAGTCTGAAATGGTTTAAATGATCATTATTTGCTACGAGCCACAGGGGAGCTTTAGAAAGTTCAAAACTAACATTCAGATTTTACTGTGTTTGCTCACCACAAATGAGACAAGCAGGAATCTTGTTGGTTTTAGGGAAATCTGAGTGGATTAATGAAAAGGATTAAAAACCTGAAGCCATCAGGATCCGGCCTGAAAAAAAAGTGTTTATACAACAACTTTCTGGTGGATGGTTTGTGTTTAGCAACTGCTGAGACCTTAAATTCCCTCAGGGACGCACTCTGAAACAGGCGTGAATGGAATATCAATAGTCCGTGGCTTGACCGCTTCTTTTTTTTTTCTTCCGCAAGACTACAAAGAAGTGCCAAGTATCACAGCTTAAATCCGGCGCTCATTCAGATGCATATGAACCCTGCGAGCTTCTCTCTCAGCCCCGTGCTCCGGCTCGCTTTTCCTTTGAAAGTCCAGTTCTGTGTCCCTCCGGCTCTGCGGCTCGAGTGGCTCCTGTGAATAGCAAAGAGCTCCTTTTGCAGCTGACCACTTCTCCTTTTTGACAATGACACAAGTTTTCCAGAGAAGACGTGTTTTGCATGGTAACACTGGGGAACATAATGCATCTCGGTCTATTCATAGCAGTCATTTTGCATGCCGGATGATGAGTGTGTACATCAGAGATGTTGACGGCTGCAGATGCAGCAGTTGAGAGAGCAGCCTATGTATACACAGTTCTTTCTATATTTACACTGTATGTACTGTATGTGTGTGTGATTTACAGGCTGCAGTCGTACATACTTGTCTGGCAGTATGTGCAGTTTGGTGCAGTGTTTAATATAACACCTACTAGTGGAATCACTGCAGTGGACAAATATGGCAAATTTCCAGCTTTTCAAGAACAAGAACAGCATTCAGCCTGTGTTTCAAGGTCCTCTGCATATCTGCAGTAAGCCTTTATCATGAAAAGTGAATTAAAGGGCAGCTACACCAATTTCAGTGTTCCTTAAATTTCTCAAGGAGTACTGCTGCATGTGTGACATAAGTAGTATTGAACATTTTGTGCCTCCAGAGGAAGCTGCATGTAGTCTGATGAATAACGTCCAATGATGTCACTCAGCGGCTAAATTGCATTGTGGGTAATGTACAGCAGCTGCCAGGTTTTGAAAAGGAAGGAGAAGGTGTGGAATATCTCTGGTTCTGCTGTGTCCATTCCTCTCGTTTATTTTGACAAACATGGCAGCAAGATATCCTGACGTTTTGTAAAAATATTACACTGTCAGCCATATAGGTCAACTGTGAAAGCAGCTTACTGCCGCCCACATTGATGTTTGTTCTCTGGTGGTGACCTCTAGTGGTTGCAGTAAGTATTACGGCAGAAAAGGAGGAAGTGAAGTGATTAAACAAGCGCAGGACTTTCATCCAGGAGTTGTGCCCAACCCAAAGCCACCGGCAAGTTGTTTTTAACTTGCTAACATAGTTGAGTCACATCAAGTACATTGGGTAACTTAAGTCACTTTTACGATAAGGGTCCAGTGCATGTCACCATTTTGGGAAATATAATATATGATATGATAATGTAAGGGGGGTTTAATGTGAGGGGGAAAGCTGGAGTCGGGTGGAGACCAAAGAGTCCAAGTTCAAGGTGAAAACAGCTCAAATTTATGTTACAATTGCTGAATGTATACAGTTAAAAGAGTCTTAAAAATATTAAAATCCAGATTTGAAGAGTCTCTAAAAAAACCTGCCGTCCAGTATAGCAGAGGAAAAGTGGCAGCTTGTCAATCTCCCTCTCACCACCTGCACGGACGTCTCTTTGTCTCTAAAGACCTGGAACACCATCATCATGGTTCTGCAGGTCCATCCAAAACTTTTCCCTTTCCCCTCTTTTTCCTCTCTCCTGTTCTGTGCCAGTCTCCTCATCTTTTAACCTTTCGGCCAGACGGTTGGTCCCACCCGTCAAACCACGCCACTGGTCCCTCGTGCCATTCTCAGAAGCCCAATTGGTGGTTTGTCAGTGCCTGTGACAAAATCAAGCAGGTCTCCAGGTGCAGGTTATCAGGCAATCAGGTGAGTTAAAGCGGAGTGCAGGCAAACCAATTAATAACAATAAAACCATGCATATAAAAACACACTTATTCTGTCCTTTGACAGATGTTGTTTTGGGAATCCAAAGACAATATGTAGATCACACAGCAACTCAGTGACTTACTACAGTGATGTTTTTTTACGCGTGGGAGCTCTTTCTAATCCATTTGATCAGCGCTGTAGTCTAAATAAAAATTGGGATTATGTGAAGTCTTACATAATGTAATCCTGCACTGAAAGGGGAACTAATCAACTCTGTGTCCGAGCGGAGTTCTTCAGAATTTCATTTAACTGGAAGTGAGAGTCTCACAGCCGGCTGAACTCCCTGAGAAAGGTTTCAAGGCACATGTGCACACCGCTGTCATCATTTATGTGATTTCCCCGGCTGTCCGCGAGCGTACACTGACCAGATGCGTGAGGCCCGCACCTTCATGTATTTCCTCTGCATGTCAAGGGAAACTAAACGAAAACAAAACCCTCAACTTAAACAATTACCAGATCATTCTTATCATTCCTCCTCGGTGCCTCTCGAGATGTCTAAAGTTTCACTGCTCCCCTATTCTTGAGTTATCAGTCTTAATATTCCTGCATCATGAATATGTGGCAAATTCTGGCCCTGGATGAATGAAGCTCTTAAATAACACAGATTTGTACTTTGTCATCCCGTGTGGCTGTAATGTAACCCACTCGGATTACATAAAAAAACATTGTCCCCAATCCAGTTGCTCCTAATGAATCATCTGGATTCAGTTTGTGTATTTTTGGACCCCGTCTGTCTGAGAAAAGGGCAGAAGGGTTCAGAGTCGTTTGCTGTTGTTGCCCCCCCCCCCCCTCAAATGTTTTTNTCAAATGTTTTTTCATGCCACTCATCCATCACAAACCCTCAGACCAAATGTGCTCTTTATCTTTTGGGGCCAGCGTGCACGTGTGTGTGTGTGTGTGTGTCTGTGTGTGTGTGTGCACGTGTGTGTGTGTGACTTTCCACCAAAGTCACAGGACGTCCTTCTTTCTGTATAATTACATAATTAGTGCGGGTTAGTATTTACTTTGTACAGTACACTTGAATGTAGCAGGTGAGTAAGCAAACTAAAGGGTGCATACATTACATGCAAACATCGTGAGGAAATCTCTGCATCAAGTCGTTGAGCAGTACAACATGTTCCCAGATCAAACTCTCCTGTGACCTTCCAAGCTGCAGTATACTGTAGCAGCCTTGTTTTAGTGCATGCACTAGGCTATGTTATGCATTTGCTGATAAGCAGTGGCAGTAAATTACTGATGCGTGTTTGGGGGAAACTGAATTTAGCAACCAGTTAAGCACGTAAGCTTCAGCAAAATTGACCGATAGCCTGAATCAGAGCGACTGGCACAACTGCACGACACCCACCCCCAGTCACTCTGTAAGTCGAGCTCTTAATTTCCAACGTGTACGGTTCTGCTGTACATTGCTGTAACGAGTCATTGCTCGTTTCTCAACTGTGCACCCATGGGCCGTGTTCAAAATGAGGTGTGGTGAGGTGCATTGATGGCACGTTGTTATCTTGAGGCAGCAGGGGGTGACTGGTTGCGTCATTGACCAAATAAAAACCTGATCTAAAGTCAGTGGCGCGGGACTTTTTCTTCGCGTTATTCAGATAGAAAGATGCACTCTGCTGTAATGATGAGACAGGCGTCTTTCAATCATTTTAAACATTGTTCTTTTTCTCTTTATTGCCCTTTTTGAGAACAATAGCGAAAAATAAAAGGACATAATTCAAACAAACTCAATGGACAGCGTTTCAATCAACATACAGAAATAACACCAACAACAAAAGATACATACAGTACATGCACATTATAAAAAATGGAACTTGTTTTTCTGGGTTTTCGTACTCTGTAAGTACGCGACTCAGCAAAGTAAATTTTGCTTCATCAGCAAAACAAAGTAAAAACTATAGATTGAGGGGTTTTTTTTCTATAGACAGAAAGACAGAGAGGGTACAGAACAAGGATGAGCCTTGGTTTTATTCATTAACATACCAACTTCAGCCTCAGTGCTTCCAGTCCATGCAAAATCGTCCAAACCAAGAGATAATAATTTGTTTAGTTAGATGTTCTGGTCAGCATTTAAATGCCTGTTGATTAACCGGAGACACACAGTGATGCATTTCATCAGGGATCCTCACTGAGTCGCTCATCAGAGAGCATGCAGCTGTTATTTCCCCCCCGGCTCTATCTCAAACCCTGCTCATTGTGACTACGCGATAAGGTTCACTCGTAGAAACACGTCTTATTAATGATTGTTAATCTCTGGGAGATGTGTGTGTGTCAATAATTGCTAAAGAGCTTCCGCCACGACTGTTCCTCGCCCGCCTGATGAATTATGAGATGTACTGTAAATGTCAAAGCAGCCGGTGTGGGAACAATGGACACAACAAACCCCCATGATATATAAATAACTCTGTCATGTAGATGTTCTTACATTCAGGGCTTTAAAGGCATCATAAAACGTTGTGTTGACAGGCAGAGAAGATATCTACTGATCCAATGGTTTAACATCCTGTGACAAACTAACAGAGTATAGAAATAAAACATCAAGAGGTAGCTCGGGGTCTGTGTGGAGATCCTGGCGAGGTCAATAGGGAGTCACAGGCATCAGATGAGACAGTCTGGTCATATCACTAAGGCGGCTGTGGCAGACACCAGTTGCTCAAGTGCTGAAGGGTTAGTATGATGGCTTACGCTTGATAGTTTGGCTCTGATTGCTGGATAAAGTTCATACCAAGTGGAGCTGCACCTGATACGTCTGAGAGAAGAGGAAGCTGGCACTGGATCCAGCCCAGAGTCGGATAGAGGGTTACACTTTAACCGTAGTTCTTCAGCAATAAAAGCGAAGAACGCTGATAAAATTCATCTCCATACTGGCTGATTGATTATAATTGCTTGTGTAAAATAATATATTACACTCTGATGTCGCTTAATGAGGGTGCCTCTCCCCATGGGAAGTATTTGGCAGAGGCGGCATCTGGCATGACGAGGAAAAATAAATGTGTCGCGAGGCGAGGACCTGGAAAGATACTGCAGGATCAGTTCACTGTGCAAAGGGTGCATGATGTAATGAAAAATGTATTTCACATGGCTGTAGAAAGGCCATAAATTAATTCATGATTAAGGAAGTCAATTAAGGGCAACAACACAAGATGATCACAGTCAAATTAAGGTTAGGACAGACAAAGCATGATAAGGAAAAAAGTGTGTCATCTTGATTTAAAGCACAAAGTCGACAGTGATCTAGAAACGATTTCATATAAGCATACCAGACCCTCACTAGGACCAACAGATAAATAGACGATGCCATATTCACTGTCCTTCACTACCTTGAGAATGAGAACAGCTACATCAAGATGCTGTTTGTTGGCGTCGGCTCAACCCTGAAAACAAACTCACCCGTGAAGCTGCAAATAGATATTGGACTCCCTCACAAGCAGATCCGAGGCACAATTGGCGGGAACACCTCCTCTAATGTAGTGCTCAACACCTGAGCCCCCCTGGGATGTTTTCGCTCAGCCCAGCTCTGCTGACGGCACTCCCAGACATCAAGAGAGCTCAATAATGAAGTATGGACGACACCACCACTCGATCGTGATCCACGTGTTGCCTCTGTGGTGTAAGAAAAACACTGAGACTAGACAACCTCTTGGTGTTTCATATGCTCCCAATGCTCTGTGACCTAGTTGCAAATTGAGTGCCTCAAGGAGAGAGGGCAACGACCTGAGCAAGGACGTCAGATGTGAAACCAAAACAAGAGACACTGGGGAAAGCAGTTGTAGACTTGTACAAGTGTGAGTGTATTATTTATGTACGGGGCATCAGAGACTTGTCTTTTCTGGTGACTCCAAGTGGTTCCTCAGTCACAACCAGGAGTCATGTCCCCTGGATTCCTAAGGTCAGGGATATGAACCCTGGTTGCGGTGGGTCCTATATGTTCTCATGTTTGCATGTTTGCCCCGAGCATGTTCCTGTTTCCTCCACAATCAAAACATGTAAAATAAGTTAATCCTCTGGTCAGCTCCCTCGATCACAGGGCACCGAACTCTGGTCAGACTATCCTCACTTTTTCATCTTTCCACCTTGAGTTGAGTTTATGTCACTGAAAGAAAAGCAAAGAACTGAAGGTTTTCCTCGATTGAAAAGATGTTTCACCTTTTTGCACCTTTTCTCGACTGACCTCGGTAAGAGTTTGATTTACCCGCTGACTTCGCTCTCCTCTCCGTTGATCTGATTGGTTGAAACTAGCCCATTGTAGACGGTGATGAACAGATGGCTCGTCCAATCGCATGCCAAGTATCTTGTCAAAGTTCCCTTTTCCAAACAGTTTCTGGCGGTGCCTTTCCAGATGGCTCCATGTAACAAACCATCTGGCCTGTCGGGATGAAGCGGTCAGTAGAACTCACAGTTGCCTTATTCCCCTTTAGCGTGACCGAATTTCAAGCAAGCTTCTTAAAAACATCCTGCTAGTATGATCTAATCTTTGAAATGTAAGCAGGCTTTTACACCGAAATGCGATTTTTACATCTCACACTGCTATAAATGTCATGAAGCAGCCATTAAAACAGGCCTCCCTGTCCCCCAAAGGAGCTCGCTGTCACAGCTTTGAACTACAGTATTGACTCCTCGAGACGGCTCTATAAATAGCGCAGGACGCCTGTTTTCCCAGGGCCCTAATGACTGTCTGCTCACCCTCAAAGGGCAACGTAACCTACATCTACCACAGTGCCATCTCGCGACAATCTTGAATTATCTCTAATATGGACGGAGCAGAGCACACTAACAGCTTCAGATTGGTGTTCTGACACAGATGATGCCACCGAGATGACACAGCGAGGATCAAAAGCTGGATATTAAATTAAGGAGCTGAATGGTGGGATATCTGCAGAAAAGCTGATTAATGAATCTGGTGCACCACTTCTGGAGTATTTTAGAAAGGCAAGGTGAGAGTGTAGAAAGAATCACAACCTATTTTCTCCATCAGCTTCTTACTGTGAGTGATGAGGTGATTTCAAATGAAAGATTTCAAACATATCACCTGGGTAACCGACAACTGTTGCTTACTGCAGCTGCAGTTAGCAAATCAGTTTGTTTAGCCATACAGTACAAGTAGCTGTCCAAACTGGGAGCTTGGAGTGGTAATTCATGATGGGATGGGCTGAGGTTAGCTGGCTGACATGTTTACTTTAGTAGGTACCTCTACAACACATGGATGTCTGTGACATAATATCAAAACAGATATATTTTGGTTTTAAACCAAAATTCTTACATAATGCACCTTTAAGAATTAAAAGGGGCTTGTAATTTGTAAGATTGACATTAGTTTGGAAGTTCAGATCTTATACTAGCGCCTCTGTGCTGCACTTTCATTGGACCCTTTTCAACTGTCACTTCACCTCATCCAGAATATCCATGTGTTTTTGCTTCAGTGGCTGATTATTTTTTATATTTTGTTAACCTTTTGTTAACCTTTTGTTAGTAATTATGTTTCCCTCTTACCCATCTTATTGAAATGTTCTTTGTCAAGTGTTTTATGATAACGATGACAAAGGAAACCAAACTAAGACACGCTGGTCTGAAAATAAAGTTGTTGTTTATACTGTTGGCCTCGGTGTTATTGGAGTGTTGAACTCTTTTTACCTGAAATTTAAGTGTAAATAGCTGCTTACAGCACCACAATGGAAGATCGACTCGCTGAGAAGGCAAAAATCAGATGCCAAAAATACAAATAGTTCAATTTTGATAATGATACATACAAAAAACAAACCACAGTAAAATAATTAGTTTCAAACTCATAATCATACAAGGAGAGATTTGGATTTCCGCACAAAGGGTCATACACAACCTGCCCATGAGGGGTGGAGGTGTTGTGTAACATACACTTGTGTTTTTTCACAAACATGTTGTATGATTGAGATAAATGAGACAGGAAACACTTCACATTCCTCACAAAAACACTTCTGGCCTCCATCAAACAGGGGGGAACCTTTACATGACCCTCCAGTTTGTGCAGTGGCTGGTTTCTCCTGAGGAAACCCAAATCTGGTGAGAAAAAACGCTGTCGCCCAATTACATGGGGGGAGCTGACGAGGCAGAGCTAAACGCTGCGGTGTGTTTGAATCAACAGTGCCGGGGTAAGATGAAGGGATCTGTCATCTGGTGTTAAAGTAAGACCTCAGTTTAAAGAAAGACTGTAATTATGAAAGTATAGATCGCTATCTCGCTGGTGGGGGGGGAAATGGTGCAGCAGTTGAAAAAGCCATTACGGGTCGGAGATTTGGATCGGTACACAGGGACAGTCTGAGCAAAATGAATGGCACCGTTTATGTGTTATGTAACCAGTGCAAGAGGTGAGGGAGGCTAAGAGGGCGAGGATCTAAATACAGAAGCACAGCGGGGGGCTAGACTAAACAGAAATGTGAGCGCTGGGGGAGCCGGTGGAAGGTTTGCCTGTACAGTAAAAGTGATGAGGACACTCGGATGATGACTGCCGCCTCCCCCATCGTTTGAGGTTTGGTAGATGAGAGCTCAGCGTGCAGGGCAGACTGCTGGTCGCCTGCGTGTGTGTCAGTGGGGGCAGCGAGGGATGTGACCTTGGAAAGATATTGTTGTAATGTAAACAGCCGGGCGGATCGCTCTGCCAGCTCTGCTGCTGACCTGATTTTTAGAGGTCAAGAAATGTGTTATTTGTACTCTTTATTTAAACGCAGTCATTCTCTAAACCACGGCGTTTTAAATGCTGACGTGGACCTTTGTGCCGGTCTTGGAGAGTCAAACTTCAAAGTAGGATCACAGCGTTACAAACAAGTTTTCAAGACATAACATTGTTGAGACGTAACAACTTTTGTTTGCAGCTAGCACCTACATTATGTGGGATTTGTATTCACAACAATGGTGTTGCACTCAGAGACGGCACACAAAAAAAGCCAATTTCTACTTATTGTTGCTTTAAGAAAGAGGAAACAGCTGCTATGTGCTTGGTTAAATCTTAAATTAATTTAGCTGAATCCAAGATATCTGATGTCTGTTGGTTGGTTTGTAAGCAGGAGTACACAAAAACTATGGAATGGATTTCCAGGAAACTCCTTCAACTTTTTCTGGATAAAGTAAAAGTTGCAACCCTGAGTTGTTTACATGCATCGTTACCTGCCAGCCATCTTCCTTTCTCCTGCCCCTGATCGGTGCACGAGCGCCACATGTTGATGATTTGAAAGTGGGAGTGCTTGTTTGTATGTATGCATGTAATAAACAAGTAAAACAGACCCACGTGTTAAAAACATTGCTCCACCTTTTTATTTCATAAATATCTCACATTCTTGTTATATCTCAGAGGGTCTTGGCCTATAATAGACGCTTTGACTTTGCTAGATAAAAGGACGGATCCAGGAGTTTTCTCTCACTTTCTTTAACATTGTGAGTCTTTTTCAACATTTTTGGTCAATTCTCTGGGAATATTGCACGAATGTTTATTAGCTTAGAGTGAATACAATTTGATGTAGATTCTAGATGTGGTGGACTTATATAAAGAGCAGTTATGGGTGGTTTAATTTAGAGTGCTAAGAGGCTGTTGAGTTTAATATAAGATTGGACTTGATTGGATTAAAATGTCTGATGGGCCTAGGCGGAGGTATGCGCTCTACTCAATGCCATTATAGGTATAAATGTAATGTGGTTTGGGTTGGACAGTGTGGGTGGACACATTTTCTTTAATTTTCGTTTGTTTTCCTGTATTTTCTCTTCTCACATTACTACGTACATATTATTTTTCATCCTGCATTTATATGTAAGTTAATTATTTTGATTTGTTTGTAGATTTCTGTGTGAAACGTTTAAAACTAACAAATGTTTTGTTTTTTTTAAGTTGGTCACAAAAAGGTTTTGAACAAGGCGATCCTGTGGAAAAAATTATACCTGAAACAAAGTTGTTTGCTTTTAATCTCTAACCTCTTCTCACATTTATAATTATTTTCTAATGGAAACACTCTGTAACTTTGATTTGAAGTACAATATAAATAAAACTGTCATTTTAATTTATCTTTTATTATATTTGTTGTTATCATTCTGACATTGAGTCTTGCATGATGACATTTCACAGAGTTGTATATCACACCACTGACCACCTCAGTGGTTTTATGTTACACATTTCTTGGATGTGTTTTTTAGTGTTTAAACATAAAAAAGTAGCAACTTCATCACCTTTAAGTTATACTTGTGCCAAACCTGCAGTCAGATCACTCTCGGATGTTCTCCTTCAGCTTCTTCTCTCTCGTTTATTTGTGTTTTTCCCCTCATGTACCAAAATAAAAACCGGCATCCTCTTACTCGCCATCTGCCAAAGTAAAGTTAATATCCCATTATAGCTAATGGATTGTTCTCATAGTTTATTCAGAGCATCCTCCTGCCTCTTCCATTGTCTTCAGCTGCTGGGAAGCTGGTAATGCGGCGCCAGTAATAGCTCATAGGTAAACTGTTATGTCTGATGCTTTTTTTTTTGCCACTGATGACAAAACAGTTGCTCATCAACAACAGCAAACACAAGAGAGGATAACGACATACGAATAACAGACAAATAGGCACATAGACTGTTATTGTGTCACATAATGAAATCTACATTTAAGAATATTCACCTGAATGATGTAACTTCAATGTGTATTTCTGTTTGTTTACCTGTTGCACCTGTTAAATAACATGTCTACTGTGAGTTAATCATAATAAGTCATGCTGTCATGCAGCATATGATATAATAAATAAATGAAAAATGAATCAACAGCCACTTACAAACCACTTCCTGTCTCACTTGCCACCACTTGTTGCTTAAATAAACATGGGAAAAGGAAGCCAAAGACAGGGAGGTGGAGGGTCTGGGGATACAATCAGGACTGGAGACTGTTTTCTTATCAGCAAGGATCCAATTATATCCCACAAACACACCTCAGTCTCTGCTCTCTGTCAAAATGCACATATATGCAGGCATACACACACACACACACACACTCATACACACACACTCATGCACTCCTTTGCTGACTGATCTTGCACAGAAAAGGGAAGGAAATGTTTGCTTACGCACAATCAGCTGATGACCGGCACAGTGTTTCCTGTTCTAATGACCTTCCCTCTACAGCGTAATCCCACTGTATGCAATAATAACGTCTCTAAGGTATGAATGAACCATTCATGGAGCTCTGGAGAGGCTCGACGGGCGATTAGGTCTTTTCTGTTTCCTGCTAATTATTTGCCAGCAGAGTGAGAACTCAGCCAAGGACATGATCTCTCCCAAATGCCAACCTGTTAATCTGTCTGCAGGCACAACACAGAGGTGTCTCAGGGCCGGTGGCCGCCTTCAGCTGATTCATGGAGGTCGGTGGTCTCTGACTGCCATCTGCTGGAGAAAGCTTGAAGTACAGAGGAGTGATCAGACATTGATGCCTGTAGAGCAAATCGGTCTTCCTGCTTTATCTTTATAGATATGACATAATCGTCAGTGCACTGTAAATTTGATTCAAAGCACCAGGTGGTGTAAAAGAGACTATCCACCAGTGCAAAAGTAATGAGTGCTGTATTTTTAACACTCCACATACTGTGCATGTTATACAAATCTAGGACATTTTGCTTTGTTTTTATTAATTCAGTTAATATATATATATTATTTATCTTATTCAATCATCTTAAATCATAATTATCTGTAATTTCGCAATAACAAAGTAATATAATTGAGATTTCTTTGAAACAATTCCCCAAATCCATCTCAATAATTACCTCAATATTTATAGGAATATATGATTCAATAATAAAGTAAGTAAGTAATAAAGTTTAAGTAAAGATTAAACAACAACATTACCAATAATGTTGAAGTGTTGCAATTTGAATTCATATAACTTAAGAAATATAAGATGTACAGTAGTTTCTTTGGTTATTGTAAACTCAACTAGCTGTGAATCTTTTGAAGTTACGTACTTATGATATTAATTTACTTATTCTTACTGAAACAATTATCTTTTCTTCGACCAAACCAAGCAGGTTTTGTGCCTAAACCTGACCAAGTGTTACGCCTCACAGAAGGACAGAGTC
The DNA here is from genome assembly GCA_903131615.1 of Diplodus sargus. Taxonomy (NCBI): domain Eukaryota; kingdom Metazoa; phylum Chordata; class Actinopteri; order Spariformes; family Sparidae; genus Diplodus; species Diplodus sargus. Next base: position 3,419,793 of record CAEMYA010000069.1, on the reverse strand, counting down.
TAGTACGAGTAGTTTTGGTGCATTAACTTTATCAAAACATAGCCAAAATGTAAATGCATTTCATTCAAATCAAATCAAATCACATTTATTCATATAACCTAAAATCACATTGCCTCAGTGTGGTTTCCTAGAAACTTGAGGTGTTACGTAATCATGACTATGCAATCTTCACCATGTGGCAATTAAAGAATATATGTGCATGTTATATATACAGTAGCAAAGACACTGATTAATAAAATAAATGTCTATAAAAAGTTACGATACTGCCGATATTCACTTGATTTTAAAGGCACCTACAGTTACAGTTCATACTGTCACAGTCATCATGACTTTCAGATTTACGCGTGCTGCCCCCTCTATCAGATGGGGCATCTGTTAATAGGAAAGGCATAATAATAAATGTTAGAGATAAACTTTGGACACTGGCAGTAAGTTATGACCAGGAACTGTTACTATATGTCCCCTCTGATCCAAATACTATCCCCGGCACCATCACCTCCATGATTAATAAATATAAGAAGGTGGCAGACAGCGAGGAAATCAGTGATATAAACTGCAGATTAATGGTGGTGAAAAAGCCCTTTATCCTAATTGACTTGCCAGTTTCTTTATCTAATTATCAGGTGACAGCTTCTGTCAACTTTACCCCACTTCCCACCCTTCCGGCGGTGACGGTATGACTAATCGAACACCCACAGCACAGAGGACGGACACAAACACAACGCTCGACCAATCAGCGTTCTCCGAGAGCGATCGCGTCGCAGCTGATTGGCTGAAGTCCCCGCCCATCAAGAGTAATTATCCGACGACATTTCCGCATTGCAGTTTTCAATCTAGCTACGCTTTTTTTTTTGTTTTTAAGAAGTTTGATCCTGTTGAATGTGAGATTAAAGATTCGCTTTCAGATTTTGAGGACAGCAACCACCTGACAGCGGAAGTACAGTAACGATGCAGTCTCTCAGGTATGTTGTTTCTTACATAACATTCATGTAAATACTCATAATTAGCCTGCTGCTAATAAAGATGCAGTATAACTTCTGCTCAGGTGGATAGCTAGCTTAATTTTGAACAACTTTACTGACAAGTTCATTGCTTCAGATATGTTTTCTTCTTTAGTTGACAGCAAACGAGCTGTTTATTTAATTATTTAACGACTTTATTCTGTATTTGGAGGATGTGGTTTTGCTTCCTTTTCAGCTGACTGTGATGTAACACAGATTTCTTAACATCCTTAGAAATCTCTTCTCTGCTGCTTGGTCTTCTACTGCAAAGCTAGATGGCAAAACTGTGGTCATCACTGGTGCCAACACTGGTATTGGCAAAGAAACAGCCCTCGACCTGGCGAAGAGAGGTTAGTCTGACTGAAACCCGAGGAGACAGTTTGAATTTGGACTTTTCTGAATTTACATCTCATGTTTCTGTTGTGTTTGCTTTGTCACTGTGACTTGCACCTTCTTTTGTCATACCAATCCCAAAATTGGGTGGAGCGCTATTTGACATTCTTTAGATAAGACAATAATAGGATAGTTTTTCAACGACACCTGGAAGATTATAGAAATCCTTAAAGACACAGTTAGAAGGTAATTCTGGCTCGAACAGCAAATGCTCACATAGAAAAGGAACACAAGTAACAAATTCTGTTGTATTTAACTTTTTTTTTTTTTATTGATTAGTTACAATTTAGGCTTTTTAAATCTTCCATACAAGAACTGTGACTGAATGAAATACACTCTTAAACTGACAGAATTATCAATCAAACCAGGTGTAACTAAACTGTTGTGTTGTGTAAAAAACAGTTTTTTCTCCTGTGTGATCAGAGCCGCAGCTTAACCGTCCCTCCTCACTGCATCTGTGACTTTCACAGATATGTCCTGCAGAAAGTTGGTCCCTGATTCCCTCACTGAAAGGGCAGCGTGAACGTCGTATATGACAGAAGAACAGATGGAAAAAACGCTTGCCAGATTAATATTTTGAAGTTTCCACTTGTTGCTCAGAGGATCCCAAGTTCCATTCATTTTAAAGTATATATTTGTTGGCCTTATTGACAGGACAGTTATAGATATGACAGGAAAGAGAGAGAGGGGGAGAGTGACACGCAGCAAAGGGCCCCAGGCCGGGAGTTGAACCCGGTCCGCTGCAGCGAGGACAAAGTCTCTGCACATGGGACGCTGCTCTACCCACTGAGCTAAACAGCAGCCCCGAAGTTCTATCAATTGACTGACTCATACAAATTGTCATCATTTTCTAAAGACATCTGAAAGAGCCAAATCTAACCTGATTGCATGTTAACTCTGGCCCACAGCCTCCCACTTTGAGCAGCCTTAAAGTAAACCATGAAATATAAAATTATCTGAAGGATGCGTTCACCCAAAAATGAAAATTCTGTCATTTTCTACTCACGCCGAAGCTGATGAGTGTCATGTGAAGTTTTGTAGTCCACTTTATTATTTCTGGGGCTTAAACTTAAAGCAAAACAGCATTGCAGCATTCTCCTCCCAAAAAAGAAAATAAAATGGCTCCATGCAGCTTGTCTGTTCCAAGTCTCTGAAGCCAAATTGATTTTAAAATATGTTATTTACACCTTTCTTTAAGTGTAGCTGCTAAGTTAAAAGTGTTAGCATGTACCCCGCCTGAAGTGGCACATGTGAGTCTGTACTTAATCAGTAACGGAGTTTAAATACTTCCTAAATTCCCCTTTACGAATCCACTACACAACATGCAAACATTATGTCACAAGGGGGCGCTCTTCACCCAGATTACATGCCTGTCTGTGACTGCAAACACAAAACCAGCATGTGTGTACAAACATAGTTTATGCTAATGTCTTTTAAATGTTGTTCATGTTTCCGCCTCAGGGGCAAAGATCATCATGGGGTGTCGCGACATGGAGAAAGCAGAGGCCGCTGTGAAAGAAATCATCGAGGGCTCATCCAACCAGAATGTTTCCTGCCTGAAACTCGACCTGTCGGACAGCAAGTCCATCAGAGAATTCGCTGAAGCCATCAACAAAGGTGAACCGTTGTTCCTCAGAGAACTGAACACGTAAAGGGATTTTAAAGCTGCACTGTTTGACTCCTCCATGTTGTTTTCATTGCATTCAGAGCCCAAACTGGACATCCTCATCAACAATGCTGGTGTGATGGTTTGTCCTTACGGGAAAACAGCAGATGGCTTTGAGATGCAGATCGGCGTCAATCACTTCGGTAAATAAAACTATGTTGTTGCTTACATTTAAGGAGTTAAAAATCTGTATTTGACACGTAAATTATCATTAATAACATCCTTTTCATATTAAATGGTTTAAAAAATCAATTTTATATGAATGTTTGCAGATAGTTGGCCCTTTCTGTATCAGAGCAACACTAATAATTTGTATTATCTGTCACGTTGGACTGCCATCATCTCTTAATTAATCTTAGTCCAAGGTTTGTTTTTATATCTGCAGGGGAGTAATCAGGATATTCAGAACACCTCCCACACATGTTTCGTCCACGAGGAGGCAGACTTGCTCCTTTGCAGTTGGCAGTTTGTGTTCAAACTAGATGCTTCAATGCAACAGCACTTAAATTTCACTGTAAAAATGTTTTGTTTGTTACTTTGGAAATGGTAAAAACTCAATTTATAACCACATTTATACATACAGAGAGAAAGATGTGAGTTTTAAATGGGATTTTACATCTATTCCTTTCACACTCACCTGTATGCAGCACTCTGTTGTACTTAATATCCTTCTGCTGTTAAATATTGATTGATGTATTAGAGCCTGCTCTCTGATAAGGCAAATATGTCAGATAAAGAGACGTATTATCGCCCCGCCATCAGAACTTTTGTCCCTGCCAAAGTTACAAAGTGCCACATTTTTGAAGACACTTTTAGTAACTTATCGTTTGTAAATTTGGTCGATAAAATTCATGCAGTGTTTTCTCTTGGATGGACATTAAGACACATTTCTCACACTGCAAGACAATGTTTTTTTTTATACCCTTTATGAAGGAATTAATGGAAATGAGGAAGGAGGTAATATACATTTGTATCGGAAATGACAGACATCTAATCACCTCCGCTGAGGATGAGAACGTTTTCACCTTGTTGGTTGGGTTGTCAGCAGAATTACACAAAAACTACAGAATGGGTGGAGGATGCGTCTCAGCCCAGAATAGACTCCATTAACTTTTGGCATAGATCAGAACAAACAAACAGATCGAGTTTTTGTTTTCTCACTTTCTTACACATTGGCAGTTTTTCCACATTTTTGATTTATTTCTCAGGGAGTGATGCACAGATCTTGATGGAAAAATAGAGGCATATTTAGGTTGCTAAGTGACATTGTAGTTAGAAATAAAAATGTCAAATTTTGAATCGTCAATATGACACTTTTGCCATTTTGTAGCAGTTAATTTATAATGTGCCTTAGTCCAAGCATTTACACATTGATGATTTCCATTTTTCACATTCTTGGAAATGAAAAACAAAAATAAATTTCACTTGAATGATACAATATCCTTTTTCTGCATCAACTAACTTTGTTTTCTTGTTTTCTAGGTCACTTCTTGTTGACATATTTGCTGATTGACCTGATTAAGAAATCGGCTCCGGCCAGGATCATCACTGTGTCGTCCATGGCTCACTCCTGGGGCTCCATCAACCTGGAGGACATCAACAGCGAGAAGAGTTACGACAAGAGCAAAGCCTACTCGCAGAGCAAGCTGGCCAACGTCCTGTTCTCCCACACTTTGGCTAAGAAACTAGAAGGTGTTGTGAAGTTGTTTTAGCGATTTTAAATGCATCTTGTGTCCATATATTCAGTTACACATACTGTTTCCTTCATGTCGTAGACTAACCATGTAATTGATTTGTGTATCAGGCACTGGTGTGACGACCTACTCCCTCCACCCCGGAGTGGTCCAGACGGATTTATGGCGTCACCTGAATGGCCCTCAACAGTTTGTCATGAAGATGGTCAGTCCGTTCACCAAAAACTCGGTCCAGGGCGCTCAGACGACCATCTACTGCGCCGTGGAGCCGTCGCTGGAGAATCAGACTGGTGGATACTACAGGTACAATAAACACAAGTGGCCAAGTCTCATATTTCCAATCCAAGAGAATGACGTTTCTCCTTCTCAGATTGATTTCTTCGAATAATGATTAAAGGCCAAGAATACTGAACATATTTCATTTTATTCCTGTTAAACATCTTTCAATCCTTCATGTGATCCTGACAAGACAAGACTGAACACATGAAAGATCAGTTTAAAGTTGCTCATCTCATATGCGTTTCCTCACAGTGACTGCGCTCCTGCCAAGTGCTCAGCATCCGGTAAGAACGACGACCTTGCACAGAAGTTGTGGGAGCTGAGCTGTCGGCTGCTGTCGATTACGTGGGAATGAGGCACTCGACATAAATCCTGTTTTCCTGTCTGTTGGATGTCTTTACTTATTGGTGCAATATACTGTATCTTCTTTCACTACTGCCTGCCAAGAAATAATTGCAAGAAGACAAAACCTCAGCACAAATTGTCTTACAGCTACTTATTTTTCCAACACTTCTTATACAAAATTGTTTTACATACTAACAATTATATTTACACAACATAGCACTACTTATAATTAAGAAAATACTAAGATATCATTTGTATTAGGTTTACGATTCTGATTTTAAGAAATTATTTCCATCTTAGATACATTTCTATTAATGTTTTGACCAGCTTTGCAGTGGATGTTTTGATAAAGTTGTAGAATAATGCAGATTGAAACTGATTTCTAATGTTTCATACTACAGTTGTCTACATGTCACATGTTTCAAATCTTTTCTGTACCTGTATTTTCTCAAATTAAACTCAATGTTGCACTGCATCATTGAGTCAGTCATTTTTCACTAGTTGAGCTGCTACATTTTTGCTGTTTCAGTTATTGTCAAGTTTCTTTCTTGTCCAGATGGTTTATTTTATTACTAACTCTAACTCTTACGCCCACACATTACCTCGTTGACCTTTTTTGATAGAACATAATAAAGTCAACCGCAGTTTACGACTTTGATGCCACCGAATGATCTCTTATTGACTGTGGTGGCCTGATAAAGGCAATAAAACAATTAACAAAAAGATTAACAGGTTCTGCTTCACATGGCGTAGATGGAAAATATATTCATCGGCCAAATTATCAAACCAAAAACTAAATCATGTCATATCACATGAGGCTTTTTTGGTTGGTTTACTGATTCCCTTTAAAAAGTTAAAGAAAACTGAAATGCTACAGTGCAAATTAAAGCAAACACAACATAATTGAGTGCATTTATTGTGGAAAAACATCTAATTAAAGTGATCTTTCGATGATTTTTATTTGCAAAACATTGTCCAAAGATCTCCTTGCATACCTTGTTATTCACATTCATCGTATCTTTGAATGTGGAAAGAAGAGGAGCGTCCACTGGATGCAGTAAAATAATTATCTGAAGAGATTTTTTTCCGCTGATTGGTCAAGAGGGCATCTACTTTGATCTTAACGTCCGAACATAAAGCTCACAGAAGGTGAATTATGGTCACAGTCTTACTTAACATGCGTTGTATACATTGCATAATGCATTAATGCAAAATTGTCTCATAAAGACAAATGCGCCTATTTCTAAGCAGTTACTAAATATTAGAAATGTTAATTTATTATATTGGATGAAGTTGTGACGTTTGATTAAAAAATGTTACCCATGAGAATATTCTAAACTTGACTTCCTTGATCGATTGGTTGATTATTAGTCGGGGTATTAGTGTGATAAGGTCCGATGAAACAAGACCCAGAGTCACCCCGAATGTTTAACATATTGATTTACTCATTAAACTTGGTCTAATCATTTGCGAGGCGCCATAAATGTGTGCACTGAAGTCCTTCATCTCCATGGCCACGTATACAATCAATCATTAATGTTTAATAAAGACAAGAAGCTGGCTATAAGAATCAACCGCAAGTCCGGCAGTGATACCATCAGAGACGGAGAAGTCAAACGGTATGTAAGGATGCAGTCAGCCATTTCAAAACTGGACTAATTACACAGTTTTAAGAATGCTTAACACGTTTATTCCTTGATGGGACAGCTGGAAGAAAAAGAGATGCTGACACGGTGATGCAGTAAAGATTTTTGATTTCTCTTTCTTAGTGATGTTCAGTCAGAATGGAGGAAGCTGAAGACGGTATTGCAGTGGTAGGCATCGGATGCAATTTTCCTGGGGGTGAGCCATTTAATTTAAACTTTTAACTGCAGATTTCTATGTTTGTCACAAAGTGCAATGTGATAAATGAACAATATCTCTGAATGTAATTATAGAAAATCTAAAAATCAGAAAACTACAAAAAAATAAATGGCTTTATTGTCTCCTACAAGTTATAGTTCCACATTTGAGCCCTTCTGTACTTTATATATGTTTCCAAACAGGAGAAGGGCTTGACAATTTCTGGAAGGTTTTGGTGGATGGGAGAAACTGTTCTGTGCCAATTCCCAAAGAGAGATTTGATCTAACCAGTTGGTACGATCCTGATGACAGCAAACCGGGTAAATCCCGCACAGCCAAGGCTGCGCTCATTGACGGGTATGTCCGTTAAACCTTATGATAGAGTCTATTAAAAAAGCCCCGCTTTAATGTATTTTGTGTTCTTTATTGTATGTGTTTAAGATACTCTTATTGTCTTTTTTAATCTCTCTATAAGATCAATATATATATATATATATATATATATATATATATATATATATCATTATTATCATTATTATTATTTTATTTATTTATTTATTTATTTTCCAGACCATATTTTTGAGACATCTGAACATTTTTGGTACATAATCCAAAAGTCTTAAAGTTGTGTTCTTGGTGACATAAAAAATATGTATTGATAGAAATGTTAATCCCATTTTATTCTTCAATATATATGATCTTTAAAACGAATGCTTGATCATTATGGAGAAGCTTCTTTCCTCAGGTCGTGAGACTCCTTAACTCATCCTTCTCACTCAATTGTACGAGTTATCGTTTATTAATCCATCTATTTAGTTTATGTGTACGAGTATAGATAATACAAACTTTATTTCTTATACCAACATGCAGTAATATAATTAAAATAAGAAAATGAATCCTAAATGACAATGTTAAACATGGGAAACTATAGAAAAATGGTGTTTCTCATGATAGAAGTGATTTAAGATCATCAAACATGAAGAAGGGTCTTTCCTCACATTTCAAAAACTCAGATCTAGACCCACGTTATACTTTGGTATTTGAAACCAAGTGGTGTGTGGAAAGTCCCCTTCACAGTGTCTCTGCTTTACCAGTATTGCTTTGCATTATATTGCTGTGCAAAGAAAGACTGCAGGTTAAGGTTCACCATCAGTTAATCTGCTGATTGTTTTCTCAATTAAATGATAAATTGTTTTGTCAATACAATGTCAGAAAATGGTGGGAAGTGTTGATCAAAAGTTTCAGTTCAGTTTTGTTCATAACCCTGAAATAAAATGTATTCAATAGTTGACAATTAGTCAATTGTCAATTAAACATTGGAGATTTTTTTATTTGTCATCACGAGGTGAAGAAAAGTGACTTTCCCCAATTTAAGTATTCAGTTATGATCTGTTAATATATTTGATTGAATGTTTTTGACTTTTTTCAGGTTCAATGAATTTGACCACAAGTTTTTCGGCATCAGTGACAGCGAAGTGGAACAAATGGACCCTCAACAAAAACAGCTCCTTCAGTGTGTCTACAGGGCTTTGGAAAATGCTGGAATTCCTATGGAAAAGGCCAGTGGGACCAGGACAGGAGTGTTTTTTGGTAAGTCAGTAAAAATGGGTTGTTATTGTTAAAACTTTGGTCTAATAGTGGGAAAACATGTTCCATGTTGACTTAAATTCCAGTACTTACTCATAAATCTTCCTCCTCACAATTTGAAGTTCCATCAGATTTTTACTATCGTTCCCTGGAATATCTCTGAATAATCTTCATGCGGTAACACCCAGTTTATTTGTAGTTTTCGTAACAGTTTTATGGTTCTTTTATTGCAGGCCTAATGAACAGAGATTATGAGACAAACGCTGCACACGTGCACCCGAGTGTGATCAACCACTGGACTGGCACAGGCCTTGCCATGAGTATCGCAGCAAACAGAGTCTCCTACACCTTCAACTTCACCGGACCCTCGCTGTCCATAGACTGTGCCTGCTCATCGTCTCTTGTGGCTCTTCATCTCGCCTGTCAGTCCATTAAACAAGGTCTGTACAGTATATCTAACTACAGTCAGAGCAACTAATCCAAATCCATGATACACTTTGGTTTTAATTAAAAATATGAGGTGAGTTTATGAATAATTAATGTTTTATCTCATCAGGTGATTGTGACATGGCTGTTTGCGGAGGTGTCAACTGTATAATAGAGCCAAGAGTGTTTGTTGCTCTCAGCAAGGCCAAGATGATCTCACCTGAGGGGACCAGCAAACCTTTCTCCAACAGAGCAGATGGTTATGGTAGAGGAGAGGGCTGTGGTGTTGTTCTCCTGAAGCCTCTGAAACAGGTCAGAATATCAGAGTGAAAAAAATGCAACAATTTTCTGAGGCTGACCGTATCAGATATCAGACTAATATTGATTAATAGCCAACAGTCTGGGCAGTATCCATAAATGTTCTATTAGTCAACCACTTCCTTGTTCCCGTTAGACCTGTCCCTCTTCAGAAATGCTTTACAAGTCATTTTGAATAGCACATTTTTTTAATTCCCATGCAACTGTATAAAGAGTATGACATACTTTATGTTGTTACACAAACTCTCATTGATGTTTCATTTTAGTTCTGTTGTTGCTTCACAGGCTATTCGAGACAATGACCACATCTGGGGGATCATCAGCAAAACAGCCGTCAACCAAGATGGACACTCAGTCACTCCAATCACCAAACCTTCCATGACACAACAAGAGGAACTCCTGCGAAGAATCTACACAGAGTCGGACCTCGCAAATGTCCAGTACATCGAGGCACATGGGACTGGAACCCCAATTGGAGACCCAACAGAGGCAGGAAGCATCTCAAACGTCATTGCTAAAGCCAAACCTCCTGGTTCAGAGATGCTGCGGATCGGCTCTGTGAAGAGCAACATTGGACATACAGAATCTGCAGCTGGAGTAGCCGGACTCATTAAGGTCCTCTTAATGATGAAGCATGAGACCATTGTTCCCTCAGCTTTCTACTCTGAAGAGACTGCAAGTGTAGATGCCAAAGCCCTGAACATTAAAGTTCCCAAGGAAGCAGAAAAGTGGGAAGACTCTGGTGCAAGAATCGCTGGAGTGAATAACTTTGGCTTTGGGGGTACAAATGCACACGCCATCGTCAAACAGCACAAACAGTCAAGTGCTAAGCAAAGGAATGATGAGAAACGGGCAAAGTATTTTGTCATGTCAGCAAATTCACCAAAATCTCTTACTCTGATGGTGGAAGACACCATTAAACAGCTAGAAGAAGGTAGCAAAGTTGACCTAGATTCTCTGTTGTACACATCAGCATGTAGGAGGAGCCATCTGAAACATAAATACAGGAAGGCCATCGTGGTTTCATCTGTAGTCGATCTTAAAGAGAAGTTAAGTGCCACTGTGGGCAAAAGCATGAACCCGTCCTACTCAGATCCAAGATTAGTGTTTGTCTTTTGTGGAAATGGTGTCACTTACCATGGCATGTGCAAGCAGCTACTAAAACGGGAGCCTGTATTCGGAGAAAAAATCAAAGAGATTGCGAAGCTTTTCCAAAGACTGGGTACGTTGAACATCTTGGACGCACTTGAGAGTGAGTTTGAGGACAGTGACTTCAATAACCCAAATGTCATCCAACCACTCCTCTTTGCTATCCAAGTTGGTATTTCCTGCCTGCTCAGACTCTGGGGTGTCAAGCCCGATGCAATCCTCGGACACTCTGTCGGCGAGGTTGCAGCCGCTCACTGTTCTGGCCTCCTGTCTCTTCAAGATGCGGTAAAAGTCATCTTTTTCCGCAGCACTCTCCAGTGCAAGGTCACTGGGGGGAAGATGCTTGTGATCAGCAACATGGCTGTATCAGAGGTAACTGCTCTTCTTCCTCGATACTCTGGTAGAATTTGCCTTGCTGCTTTCAACAGCCCGCAGTCCTGCACCCTCTCAGGTGATGCAGATGCAATTAAGAGCCTCCACAAGGAGCTGAGCATCTCCGCTAATGGTCAGAATCTGTTCCTTCGTGTACTGGATGTCCCTGCTGCTTACCACAGCCACATGATGGACCCAATTCTGCCAGAAATCGAGGAGTCAATTGGCTCCTTACGGGTGAATGAGCTCGACACAGCATTGTTCTCAACAGTGACAGGAAAGGAAGTCCAGCAGAGGGATTTCTGCACAGGGGAATACTGGGCGAGAAATATTCGTGAGCCAGTAGCTTTTGAGCAGGCAGTGAGGTCAGCAACTAAAGGAAAGAAGAACACAGTCTTTGTTGAGATAGGGCCAAGAAGGGCATTGCAGAGAAACATCATGGAAACTCTGGGTAATGACACCGCTGTTCTTGCATCAGTGCAGCCGGAGAAAGATCATGAAACAATTATGTCTGTTGTTTCTAAGTTGTTCGAACTGGGCGTCCACGTAGACTGGAACACCTTCTACAGAGGACATGAGACAGTGCCACTACCCATCCCCAAATACCAGTTCGATTGCTCGGACAGAGATGTTATCATTGGAGCAGCACAGAAAAACACACAAAGTAATCATCCTGTTCTTTGTCAGACAGGAAGTGAAAGCAACGTTTTCAGCTGTGATCTGAAGTCTGACTGTTCTTTTTACCTGAAAGAGCACAAGCACAACAATGTGCCCATCATCCCCGGTGCCTTCTACGCTGAGTTGGGTTTAGCCGCATTCATGGCAACTGCCAAACCGAAAGTGCCGCTCAGCTCAGTACAGCTCTGTGTCAACTTTCACAGCCCCTTTGTTTTAACCCAGAATTCGCCTGAAATGAAGGTGCAGCTCGAACAAATGGAGAAAGAAACTAAGTTCACGGTACTCTCCCCATCTGCAGTGTATGCATCAGGCACAGTGGTTTCAAAGAAAGAGAGGCTGATTGAGGAGCAGTGCATTTCACTACCCTCCATCTACAAAAGGTGCAAGTCAGTGGTGAGCTCCCAGGAGTTCTATGGGTACCTCTCTCAAGGAGGCTTCCAGTATGGAGACGTCTTCGTGAATAAGGGGGATGTGCACTATGGAGAAGATCTCAAGGAGGCTTTTGCAGTTGTCACGGTCCCAGATGAACTGCAGCCTCAGTTGCATGACTACTGCATTCACCCTGTTGTGCTAGATTTTCTGATGCAGCTCCTCCCAGTTACAGTAGAGCACATTTTTGCAGGTAGGCCAGGATTTCCGGCCAAAATAGGAAGTTTGACTGTGTTTGAACCCTTGCAAGATGAGATGATTGTCTATCTGAGAGCGACTGATGTGGGCGTTGATCACTTTGAGGTTTGTGGTTGCTTTGCAGATAAAGAAGGAAGAGTGTTGGTTGAGGTTAAAAATGTGGTAATCAAGTACCTTGGCAGTCGCTCTCATGTGGTTGAGGAGTATTTCTACCATAATGCCTTCAGTGTCGTCCCTGAAGGCATCGCATCTGCTACTCCTCCAAGGGCCCTGGTCTTTTCTGACCGTATCGGGATCACTAAAGGCCTTCAACAACACCTGAACTCTGCGTCTAAGTATGTTTCCTTTACACATGCAAAAGATATCTTGAGCCATGGGTTTCCTTCTCTGTTGGCAAATCTCAAAATAATAGATATTGAGAAAAACTTTGATGAGGTCTTGTTTTTGTGGGGCAAAGAGAACCTCACTTCTCTGTCAGCTGATGTTGTCCTGCAGAATTTGGCGAGCTGTCTTGAGACATTCCGCCAAATAGTCCTTGAGCTAAAGCGAATCCGCTTCCCGAACTCCATCAGAGCGGTCACCTACTGCTCATCGGACATCACAGTGGACCACATAAATCCAGGTTTTGCTCTTGCTGGCATGACCAGATCGTTTGCCGCAGAGATACCAGATCTTTCATTTCAGCTGATTGACATAAGCACTGTCTCAGCCAAGGACATTTCAGCTCTCTCTGAGGTCCTAAGATCTTGTCCTTGCAACAAGTACCCAGAGCTGGTGGTGAAAGACGGACTGATTCTGAAACCTTCAATTGTCCGTACTCCACCTGAAACCATTGACAGTTCAGAGGGCGGTTTTATCTCTATGACATCTAAGCCTTACATCCTTCAGACAGCTGATGCACATAAGATGTCCCAACTCAGTGCCATTCACTTTGAGGAGGAGGTCCAGCCAATAGGTGATACACTGGTTGAAATTCGGCCCACTAAGATATGTGCTCATTCTTCGGATTACTTTCCCGTCAGTGCTTCACACCTGAAATTTGGCCAGACACTGTACTGGGACAAACACTCATCACAGAACCACAAGCTCCTGGCTCTTGATTTATGTGGTACTATTACAGCAGTTGGAAAATATGTCAGGAAATATAAAGTGGGAGACCATGTTGCTTCCTGTTATCCTGTTGTGGCAGGCAGCAAGGTCAGAGTTCCAAAGGAGGTGTGCTACAGCACCAAGCAGTTCCCATTCCTTAAAAAAACACCCTGTGTGTCCTACTTTGTGCTAGCATGGGAGATCCTGCACCGAAACTTGCCCAGAACCAAAGATAACCTTGGAATCGTATCTTCTGTGGCTGATTCAGCTCTAATGAAAGTCTTGGCACTCACCTCTTCCAAGTCAGGTTGGAATGTGATTGTTGGCACTAACTGCAATGGATCGTTTGTAGATGCCAATCAAATAGATGCATTTGTCCTCCTGCCTCCATTTGATGAGTCTCTGATTGCAAACGTTTGCAACTTCCCAGGTGTCCAACATGTTGTCTTGATCTGTGAAACGCAGGCCCAGTGTTTGCTTGCTCAGGATGTGTTCCAAGGTGTGAAGGAAACTGTTCGTGTGCAGACAATTCAGATGCCAGTCATTTTGCAAAAGGCATCCTTGAGTGCAGAAAGGCCACGGATTTATCACTGGCTGAAGTCCTTGAACTTGAGTAGGAAATTTGCTCTTGAAAGCTTCACCTTGCAGGGTATGAAATCTGAAAGCATAAAGAGCCTTAATTCAGAGATACAACAATCATACTTCAACTCGAAGAAGCTGGCCGTTGTTTCTCTGGAGAAAGAAACCAGCAGTGCGCAGTCTGACATTCCTCTGCTGTCAACAAAGAAACAGCTTTTCCAAAAGCGAGCTGTGTACATCGTGGCAGGTGGGCTTTCTGGTCTGGGCTTTGAAACCGTCAAGTTCATCTCACAGAAAGGGGGTGAGAACATCGTGATACTCTCCAGGAGCAAGCCCACACCAGATGTGCAGCAAGAGATACATAATGTGGAGAAACAGTGTGGAAACTACATCACTGCCATGGAGTGTGACATATCTGTGTCTGAGTCTGTGCACAAGGTCATCAGTGTCATCGGCCAGAAATTCCCTGGTTGTCCAATCAGAGGAGTGTTTCACAGTGCAGTTGTCTTGCATGACGGGCTCATTGAGACTCTGGACAGATCTCTTTATGAGAAAGTTCTCAAACCCAAAGTAAACGGTGCACTGAATTTGCACAATGCAACACAGCGTTGTCAGCTGGATTACTTTGTATGCTACTCCTCCATCTCAGCTTTTCTGGGGAACGCATCCCAAACAAACTATGCAGCCGCCAACACATTCCTCGACATGTTCTGTCAGTACCGGCGCAAACTCGGGCTGCCTGGCCAGTCTATCAACTGGGGAGCTCTAAACCTCGGCCTCCTCTTGAACAAGGAACATTTCCAGCGGTTTCTGGAGGCAAAGGGGATGATGGTGTTGGATGTGGCTGAGATTCATAAAAGTCTGGAGCAATGCCTTGTGCTCAATCGACCCCAACAGGCCGTTTGCAGGTTTCATTTCAGAAACATCAGATACAACATCCTCTCTCAAAATGTGGCCTTGACGTTGCGCTTGTCCGCTCTGGTAGAGGAGGCTTTCCAAAAAACCAGAGAGACAGAATCTCAGACTAAACAGGCTGAGTCCATCTCACCTAAAGAGTACGTCATCTCTCTGCTCAGTGAGACCATCGGCATGGACAGAAATGAGCTGAAAGATGAATCGCCGCTTTCATCTTTAGGCATCGATTCCATGCAGGCCATGACTCTGCAGAATCTCATCTTCCAGGGGAGAGGGGTGAATGTGCCGCTGGTGAAACTCTTGGATCCCAACGCCACGTTGTCAACGGTAGTAGATATACTGAGTGAAGGAGGAGAAGGCGAAAGTTCCAGTGGGGACTCAGAGCCTCTTCCAGTCGGAGTCATTAAGCTTGATTCTACTAGATTGTAAAAGTCATAAAGAGACATTAAATACGCTGAGTTGTCAGGACATCACAAAACTTCTTTACTGAAAGGTTTTTCTTTGTGTTAAATGAGGTAATTCATTGCATTAGACTATTAACCTTGTGTTAATGCCACATGTTCATACTGTGTTTTGTCAAAAATTCTGCCTCTGTTTATTGTTTTGGTTCATTTTTGGTATTTCAGTTTTACTTAAGATCATATTATGTTACTCACTTTTTTGCAGACAAGCTCAATTTTAAATGGATGGGTGTTTTTTAATCGGTTTTATTTGTTCTGGTATTCATATGTTTGTTATACAAAGGAGAAAAGAGCCAGCAGAACAATGAAATACCACATTTTTGTTGATTCTTTTTTTATTATTATTATTTTGGTAATGTTTAATAAACTTTAAAACTCATCTGTTATTTTTCAAGTGTCCTTCAGGCTTCAGCATACATAACTCTATGGTCAACCTTCTTTTATCTGCCTGTTTTACATTCGTTCACCTCTGTTAGGTCAGTTGTTATCACTGCCAGCTCATGGATTTTGATGTTGATTATCACCTTTATGATGATGGAATGAAGCATGTGATACAGTATTCTGGCATGTCCCATAAATCTTCAATTGAGGCTTTATATGATTATTGAGCCATTCGCTGCTTGACCACTAATTTATCACACTGTGTGGACAAGGACATTGTTCTCTTTGTGCATATTGCCACCACAAGGAAACACATGCAAATATAACATAAAAACAGATAGAGTGATCATTGTGTTCATGTTTATAGCAATGTTTTTCTTCTACAATATGCATCCTCTCAATCAAGAAATGATTTTGCTACAGATTGACAGATATTTGTTTTAATGCAAAATATTGGCATATTTTTAATGGCCATCGCTGTTGTATAAAAATGTAATACCAGTGAATTCTTACACTTATCATAGCAACATGTAATTGTTTTTATTTTCTGCCGCTTTATGGCACAATAAAACCATCTGCCAATTTAACTGTGCACTTGATAAGGTTGAGTTACTCACAGATGTTCTTTCATGCAGATTACACGACAATAATTTACAGCACAAGAAGTCAATTTGAAGGCACATTCTTTTTCTTTACACACTCAAATATGCAGCTGTGCATCAGTGATTACAAATATTACAACATCAAATAAATATGTACAGCTATAAAAATCCATCTGAAAGTCATTTTAGACAGAAATGCATTTTAAGTTTGAACGTTAAGCGATGGGTGTCAGTGCAACATCCACATAGTGACAATGAGAGTTGTGTTCCATGACATGAAGACATGAGCTATATCAGGCTTTGGATGCATAAACAACACTTCAGAGTAGAAATAACTAATTGTTGGTTTCAGGCTGATTTTTGTTTTTAAGCATAACATCAGCGTTTTTGGCTATTGCCATCTTTATAAGCTGTTTTGCAACTAGACTTATGACATGATCAAGCACATTAATGTAAAAGAAAAAAAGTGTCAGCTGAATAACAACACATCCAGGAAATGACAATCAGAGTTATTTTACAGATATTCCAGAGAAAACCTAACTTTATAACATAAATATACACACCTTATAATCAGAAATCAGAAAGTAGTACAGCACTGTATTTAAAAAGTTGGAAATGTGCCAAGATGTCAGTTCAACCACAGCTATAAAATATACTTAGTAACTATAAAAGATTATTGTAGGGTTGTATAAATAAGCACTTGCTCACCTCTGACTCCTGCTCCTGTCTGGTGATATCAATTCACTTTTGCTCCCGACTCAACCCGTTCAACCTGCCTGCCCTCGTCTTCATCAAAATAAACCTTTTACTCAACAACTACTCTTCATGTCTCTGCCTCTGGGTCTGCCAGCAAACCCAACATAACACATTTGACTGCTCTGAGAACAACACCACAAAAGTGAATTCCCTTTAAAAAAACTAAAATTAGTTTACAATCACAAAACCTTGACATACTGAATATTCAAAGCATTTTGGATGTTGTACAGTACATGTAATTATTCATTCTTCATTACAATAGTTTCCAAAGTGGTCAGTGTACTGTTGGGGTCCAATATTCTAACCAAAGGTATATTCACACCCGTCTCTTGGAAGACCTTATTCTGCAGAGTCATGGCCAACATCGAGTCGATACCCAGTGCACACAGAGCTGAGTCGCCATGCAGCTCATCGACACCAACGTTGCTGATGTCACTCACAATTGTTCTCAGACTTCCATGTGAAGACAAACGCTGAATCCTGAGTTCATTATCTGCATAATCTTTTAGCTCAATTTCCACTAAAGCTGACAGCCGCTCTCTGAGAGACGCATTTTGTGAAAGCACATGAATGTGAAGATTTTTGAAGTTGAACTTGCATATGACTTGTTGTGGTCTGTTCATCAGAAGACACTTTTCAAGCGCCTCTTGAACGTCACGCACATCCATTGTCATCATCCCTTTCGCCTCCAGGAACTTTTGGAAATGGGCTTTGTTCAACAAGAGACCCAGGTTCAAAGGACCCCAGTTGATGGACTGTCCAGCAAGTCCAAGGTTTCTCCGATAATGGCAGAACATGTCGAGGAAGGAATTGGCTGCTGCATAGTTACACTGTGAGGGATTTCCAATGAATGAAGAGATGGAGGAGTAGCACACAAAGAAATCTAGTTTGTTGTTAAGTGTCGCATAGTGAAGGTTTAGAGCGCCACTCACTTTGGGCTGCAGCACCTTTCTAAAAAGGGACTGATCAAGGGTCTCGATTAACGCATCATGTAGTACTGCTGCACTGTGAAACACTCCTTTGATTGGACATGAAGAGAATCTTTGTTCGATCTTTGAGATCGCATCAACCACCTGCATTGACACAGAAACGTCACATTGGACATTCATGATCGTCACCCCACTTTTTCTCTGCAGGAGCTCCATTTCAGACTGCATTTCATCAGTGGGAGTGCTTCTTGACAATGTTGCAATACAACCTCCACCGTTATGGGCAATGAACTTAACCGTCTCAAGCCCCAAACCAGAGAGCCCTCCAGTAACAATATAAACACAGTTGTGTTTAAAGAGTTGCGCGTGCCTGGAGAGGAAAGGGATATCAGACACTGGACTATCAGATTCTCTGTGATGCAGAACAACTTGTTGCACGTTCTTTGTTGTGAAGTAGGACTCATCCTCTGCGTTGGTCTGAGGCTCTTTTGTGCGTGATACTTGAAGAGTCTCCCCTTTTAAAGGTAGAGATGCTGTATTGAAGCCTAAAGATATCAGCCAATTCAAGACATCCCTGTTATTTTCTTGCAGATTGGCTCTTTGGAGAACATTAGCCACGTCAACCTTATGTACATGCATGTGTTCACTCTTTAGCGCAAACATGTTTGCTGGGAGCGAGGATGATATGTGATTGCTACATACAAAAATAAAGTGTCTGTCATGTCCTCCACTGTCATACAACTCCCGCCAAGTGTGATCAAATGGGGGCAGAAAAACAACTGCACGGCTCTGATCAAAATGTAAAAGCTGTCGTCTGTAATTTGGCCGAGAGGAAACGTTCCAGCCTGACCTGTTTGCTGTCAGAGCCAAAACTTTCAACAGAGCAGAGGCTAAGCTGGAGGAGATAATCAGCAACTTCCTGTGCTGTTGTTTCACCTTCGACAGCACTCTCTGCAGGATCTCCCATGCTAGTATGAAGTAGGAAACACATGGGGTGGCTTTCAAAAATGGGAGTCTCTTTGTGCTGTAACCAGCCGTTTCAGGAATTGTAATCCTCGCAGTTGCAGCTACTGGATAACATGAAGCGATGTGATCCCCGACTCTTAGATTGGAAACGTCTTTCCCAACAGCGGTGACGATGCCACTGAAATCTAAAGCAAGAAGCTTATGGTTCTGTGACGTATGCTTGTTCCAATACATTGTGTTGCCGAATTTCAAATTGGAAGTGGTGACAGGAAAGTAGTCGGATGAATGCACACATATATTGGTTAATTGGATCTCAACTGACTTCTCTTGGACAGGGTTTATATTTGTGTCGAAGGGGGTGGCAGACAAGTGGACCATTCTGTAAGGATCAGATGTCTGTAGAGCAAAGTCTCTCACATTAACTGAGTCGATATCGATGCCCCTTAAACCGCCTTCCTTCATCGGTGTCCTTGCTATTCTTGTTGTTGATGCTTTCCCTTCGCTGATCATGACCTCTTGTTGCTCGCAGGTGTTTATTACCTGAACCAATGTTTGAATGTCTCCGGCGGTCACAGATGCGAGATCAATCAGGTGAAAAGAGAGACCTACCATCTCTGCTGCACAAGCCCTTGTCATACCAGCCAGCACAAAACCAGGATTGACATGGTCCACGATGGTTTCTGTCGATCTATAGGTTATGACATGGACAGTCCAAGAGCGTTTGCTCTCTTCCAAGGCTAAAACAACCTGGCGAAAAAGCTCACAGCAGGACACCAAGCAGTCCAGTGTCGTCTCAGATGACAGCAGACTTAGATTCACAACACCCCAAATAAAAAGAACATTTTTTAAATCCTCATCGGTGTTCAGTGCATGGGACACTACATTTCGAACCTGGTCAGCCGCCCAGTCCTCTGTGCCCTCCACAAGCACCGACTCTGTGTGTATGTATGGCCTGAGTCCTTTAGCAATGCCAATTTTGTCTTCAAAAACTATTGCTTTTATTTGGCGACTCTGAGAGTCTCTCTTTGCGGGAATTGCATTGATTTCATTGTGGAAGAACCAAGACAGAAGATCATTTGAGCAGTTGCCCAAAAACGAGATCCTCACACCCTTCAGTTCCACTAGTACATGACCCTCTGTGGTGCAAAAGCTACCACATACCTCAAGGAAGTCTGGAGTCTCTTCAGTGGCTCGTAAGTACATGACCATTTCCTCTTGTAGTGGTCCTGATACGACTACACTACTGACAGCTGAGGGGAATCCTTGCTTGGCTGTTAGCTTTCTGATCGCTACCACGGCAGTCATTTGCAAGAAATAGTCTAAAATCACAGGGTGAATGTAATAGTCATGAAGGTGTTTCAGAAGTTCATCAGGAACTTGAATTGTTGCCACAGCTTCCTCGAATTCCTCTCCAAAATGCACATCATCAAGCTGTCTGAAGACAGAGCCGTATTCAAATCCCGCTTGAGAGAGAACTGAATAAATCTCTTCTCTCCTCATAACCGATTTGCACCTTTGGGAAATCAAGTCAAGACAAATGGTTGGTTCCTCCAACAGTGGTGTGCCGTCTGTAAATGAGTATGTGCCAGAGGCATGTGTGGCGACAGAAGACTGTATCTTAAATGAAGCTTCATTCTCTGCATGATCCAGCATCACTTTCAGCTGATTACAGTTCGAGCTCAGTGTAAATAGGCTCTCAAATCTTACACTGAGCTGGATCAGAGAAACAGGTTTCTTTGGCCTTAAACTTGCCATCACTGATGCGTAAGCGAGCTCGACATACAGTGCACCTGGCACAATGGGAACACCATTGTTTTTATGCTCCCACAGATATGACGCGGTGTCTAGTGAGAGGTTGCATGTGTACTCTTTGTCATCCTGCTTTATTTGGGATATGAGCGTATGAGGATAAAAAGCAGATGATTCATTAGCTTTTCTAACAGCTTCAAAATTCAACTCTTTCTTTATGTTGTCGAACTGATAGACTGGAAAAGCTGTGGGCGATGTCTCACAACCCTTGTAGAGCTTATGCCAGTCTACACTGATGCCCAATTCAAATAGTTTGGCCACGGTAGACAAGATCGTGTCGTATTCTCTCCCTGGCTGGACGGAGGAAAGAACTATGGCGTTATCTCCCAAAGTCTCATGGATGTTTCTTCTGAGAGCCGTTCGAGGTCCAATCTCCACAAAGACAGCATTTCTTCTTGACTTCTTGTCTTTGGTGGCAGCACGCAGGGTTTGTTCGAATAAAACAGCCTCTCGGATGTTCCTCACCCAGTACCTGCCTGTCGTAAAGTCACCATCAGAGTAACTGTCTCCAGTCACTGTGGAAAAAAGTTTGCAGTTCTTGTCGTTGGCAACCAAAGGATCAATACTTTTCTCAATGTCATCTAGAACAGGGTCCATCATATGGCTGTGGTACGCCGCTGGAACATCTAGCTCATGGAGGAAGATATTTTTCTCGGTAAAGACAATCCTCAGCCTCTGATGGAGGAGGTTTATAGCGTCTGCATCCCCTGACAGAGTGCAGGACTGGGGGCTGTTGAACGCTGCGACACAAGCTCTTCCAGAAAACTCCGGAAGGATTTTCAACACCTTTTCTACGGCCACATTACCGACAATAAGCATTTTCCCCCCTGTGACCTTGCTCTGAAGGGAACTGCGGTGGTGCAACACTTTCACAGCATCCTCCAGAGACAAGAGACCAGAACAGTGAGCAGCAGCGACTTCACCTACAGAGTGTCCGAGCACGGCATCAGGTTTGACACCCCACTGCTTCAAAACAGCAGCAATGGCAACTTGAATTGCGAAAAGAAGAGGCTGGACAACATTTGGCTTGCTGAAATCATCATTATCATTCTCACCAGCGAGCCATTGACTGATGTCGATGCTTTGATGACTCTTGAAGAGATTCCCAACTTCTCTGACCTTATCTCTAAAAACAGGAATCTCTCTCATGAGCTGCTTGCACATACCCTTGTAGGCAACCCCATTTCCACAGAACACAAAGACCACCTGGATGTCAAACCTTACTGGGTCAAACTTGGTTTTCAGTGTAGATGTCAGCTGACTCTCTAAATCTGAGAGGGAAGATGTTGGGAAGGCCTTCCTATATTTGTGTCTCACATGACTCCTTCCACACGCTGAGGTGTACAGCAGTGCCTGTAAGTCAACTGTTTGAGCGCTGCAAAGCCTCTGGTGGGTGTCAGAGATAGAGAGGATCAACGATTTCTCAGAGGCTGCAGATATTACAAAGAGTTTTGGACAGCCTTCTGGGATCTGTGAGGGAACATCGGTCTGTCTGTACTCGCTTACGATGGCGTGTGCATTTGTGCCTCCAAACCCAAAGCTGTTTATCCCAGCGAGCCTTTCTAATGACCCGTTCCTCTTCCATCTTTCAGCTTTAATCGGAATATTCATTCTCAGAGATTTTACATCTACACTAGCACTGTCTTTTGAGTAGAAAACGGAGGGAACAATGGTTGCATGCTTCATCATTAGGAGGACCTTAATGAGTCCGGCCACTCCAGCTGCAGATTCTGTGTGTCCGATGTTGCTCTTCACAGAGCCGATCCGGAGTGTCTCTGAACCAGGAGGTTTGGCTTTAGCAATTATGTTAGATATACTTCCTGCCTCTGTTGGATCTCCAACTTGGGTTCCAGTCCCATGTGCCTCGATGTACTGCACATTTGCGATATCCGACTCAGAGTAGATTCTTCGTAAGAGTTCCTCTTGTTGTGTCATGGAAGGTTTGGTGATTGGAGTGACTGAACGACCATCTTGGTTGACGGCTGTTTTGCTGACGATCCCCCATATTTTGTTGCAGTCTTTTAAAGCCTTCGTATAGAAAGTCACACTGTCACATGCTGGATATATTTTTTTAATGACATGAAATTAATGTAAAAAAACAGAATACCTGCTTACTTTTTTCAGAGGCTTCAGGAGAACAACGCCACAGCCCTCTCCTCTACCATATCCATCTGCTCTGCTGGAGAAAGGTTTGCTGGTCCCTTCAGGTGAGATCATCTTGGCTTTGCTGAGAGCAACATACACTTTTGGCTCTATGATACAGCTGACACCTCCACACAGAGCCATCTCACAGTCTCCTAGGTGAAATAGAAAGCAAACATTAAAGGTGTAAGTGGTAAGAAATAGCAAGAACTCGAAGGCAGTTTCAAATTATTGGGGGCTGCATTGTCCCTAATTACTGATCACTGTTCTCTTTGCCTCAGCTATCTTTGGCTGTAGCGACTAGCATCTGTTAGCAAGTAGCTCAGTTAGCCATAGAGCTAACCTGCCTCATTAGCTTCCTTAAGGGATCAAGGAACACAGCAGGCGGAGACAAGAGAAGCATGAAGGGACAGAAGAGCTAAAGGTGAGAGAGAGCATGTAGAGGTACAATATTTTCAAATCTGACTGAGTGAATTGAGTATTTATTTCGACCAAACCAGATGGGATTTTGTAAAGCTACATCAGGCTGTTTTGGTGAGTTTCATTTTGTTTCTGTCAATAAAGTAAAAAAAAAGTGTGTTGTTGAGTTAACAGGGCAAAATAAGAGAAACTTGAATTCAGAAGGTTGTATTTTTTCATTTTGTTAATTTATTTAGTTTACTTGTCAGACCAAGTAGCAGACTCATCACTGATATATCTCCCAGCTGAAATTATGGGGGCTACTGGACTATTGCCTTGTGCGGTACAAAGTGGTATTAGGAGACAGGATGGGCTGGAGCTAGCCGGCTAGCATGCTAACTTATGTAGACCACTGCAACACAGTACATACAGATGTCGCTCCCAGGAAACATTAACATTTAGACACTTGTTTCTTTACATGATGTGGAT
Source organism: Diplodus sargus (assembly GCA_903131615.1). Classification (NCBI taxonomy): domain Eukaryota; kingdom Metazoa; phylum Chordata; class Actinopteri; order Spariformes; family Sparidae; genus Diplodus; species Diplodus sargus. Next base: position 3,395,899 of record CAEMYA010000069.1, on the reverse strand, counting down.
AATATTAGTTAAATCATGGTAATTTGTTGGGAAAATAGAACCAAATACCTTGCTTTATAGCCTGGCAGGCTAAATGAAGAGCCACCAGAGATGAAGAACAGGCACTGTCGATGGCAAAAGAAGGTCCGGTGAGATTAAAGGTGAAGGAAATTCTATTAGCAGCTACACTCATTGCCGTCCCAGTGCAGTTGTAATGGCTTATTGTAGTGGAACTGTTACTTTGGAGCATCTCGTAATCCTTGTTCATCAGACCTGCAACACCAGAAAGAGAAAAGCAGGAATATGTCACAATTTATGCATCATGACATCTCTTAAGAGTTTTAAATGTGTCATAGAACGATAGCGGCCACCTATGTAAACTCCAGTTCTGCTTCCGTTGATGCTTTCCATCGCAACTCCTGCATCTTCTAGTGCCCTGTAGGTACACTGCAGAAGCAGTTTGTGCTGGGGGTCCATTGAATCAGCCTCTGCTTCAGTGATGCCAAAAAACTTGTGATCAAATTCATTAAACCTAAAAAAAACAGCAAACATGTCATAATTGAGATTCAACAGATGAAAAGCACTTCATTCCAATCTGCTTACCCTTCTATAAGAGCTGCTTTGGTCGTCTGTGTCTTTCCTGGTTTGCTTTCATCAGCGTCGTACCAGAAAGTGGTTTCAAACCTCTCTGCTGGAATATCAACAGCACAGTTCTTTCCCTCCAACAGCACCCGCCAGAAGTTGTCCAAGCCCTCACCTAAAAATTAAACAGATCAAATATAATTTACTGTAAAACAAATGAAAAAGAAACATCAACTCTGAGGAAATCGAAAATTCTTTCGTCTTACCTCCAGGGAAATTGCATCCAATCCCGATAACCGCTATGTCATCCTCTGCATCCTCCATTGTTCCTTTGAGACGCCGGTGAAATTGCTTTGGAGACTTTATTCTATTCAAAAAAGACAAAGTGATTTTTCAAGCCTCTCCATAGTAAAGCATGATGTTCTGTCCTGCTCGCTGTCTTTTGTCAGAACTAGTGCCTTTGTAGATCCCACCCTTTATAAACATTGTGCTAGGCATCATTGAAAAGGGAGACGGGGGTACAACAATACCCCGTCTTTATGCATCTCAGTCGGCTTCATCTGGAACTAAATACACTGTAAGTTAAGATCATTCAAAGGGAGCAGTGAATACGCCTTTGTTCTTGTTTTTTGCAGCCTTACAAAAGAACTCAGTGTATACTAAGAATCTAATTCTAACAGACTTTAAAGTCCTCTGACTTTTCATTTTGACTGCAACCTGTGGTCACACAGTCTCTGACAGGATATTTAATAGATTTACCTCAACACGTCATCATTAAGGTGAATATTACAGCATTAATCAGGTGTTCAAAGATCTATAAAACATAGAAAAGGAAAGACATTTTTCTCTACTTTAAGACAAAAGTATGCTTTTATGCTGTGTGACTACAGAATCTCAGTGTAGTCGTGAATAAGTGAAAGCTGGTCTAAGTGAGCTTCTCCACAGGGAATATACATTATGGATAACCTCAACTGATTCCTAAATGGGTGAATGGGAAGATTCTATTTGCTTGTTTCTTATGATATGAATATGAACAGTGCTGTGTTTATTTGTTTTTTATCATATAGGCTCCCTCTTATGGGATGTTATTGTTGTGCTGGTTGTAGTTGAATATAATTGCCTCATTTTTGTATATTAATTGTAAAAAAAAAATAAATAATTTTAAGTCTGAATGCATGATGTGAAGGGCAGCTTGCCAAAATAGCACATTTCTGCAAAACAAACATTTCTGTTACATGTTGCAGCTTTAGGTTTATTTAGGGTTAGGAAAAATCATATTCAGGTGACTGGACTGGATTGTTTCAAGCTAAAAAGCCAGTAGGTGTCTGTATCTGTAGACTGAGAAAGTTAGCAAGTAGCAGGTCAACATAGTGGAACATTAATGTCAGTTAGCAGAGCTAAAATAATGTCTCCTTATCTGTTGTATGTGTAAAGAAGGAGCTTTTTGCTAATGTATCAGTCTGATCTCAGTGCCGAGCTACACTTTGTTGCGCTGCCCCCCAGTGGCCAAAAACCTGTCCGTTTATGCAAGTCAAGAACTGTACAACACCTTCATGGGTAAGAGTAACCTTTATTTGAGCTTCACATGGCCTTTCTCTAAAGGAACAAACAGAAGCACAAAGCCAAATCTTTGCACACGCTTACAGTATTTACATATTCCCCCTCATTTATCAGTTACAGGTGATCTCAGAGTTGGACATGAGGGCCTATCACTAATGTCAAAAAAAAGAGGACACACCTTTGGGCACTTAAATAAATAAGAATACACAAAATAGATAGCATATGGTGGATGCAACTGAAGGACATCATGTTTTTGAGACAACACTGTAAAATGAAGAGTTCAGCACGAACAGCGATCGGTATCACCTGTACCTGCTACAGCCAAATGGTACATTCTAGACTGAGGTAATTTAAGGTCCTACGGTGTTCACAAGTCTGTACAGATTTAAAATGAGACATAGACACGTGAATTAAATCATCTCACCTTCATTAATCATGATCGTTGTCTAAATCATTTGTATTGGAACCTTGTTATGATACCAAATATGACTCTGATGTATAAAACTACGACAGAAGTCATTTATCTTCAGAGCAGATGACAAAGAGGCCACTGATATAACATCTTTGTGAACTGTGGTAGACAAAAACATTTAGAACACATTTTCAATTTAATCCAATTAAACCTCAAAGTGCTTTAAAACTGCTGTGAATCCTTGTCTCTACAGGAAAATCCAAAGAAATTAAAATTAACCAAATAAAACTTTGTAGAAGGGGGTGAAACTGAATCATTTCTGTCTTGTCTTCACATTGATAATAAGAGGGATACAAACAAATGAAATACAAGGCCTCCAAAAGGCCTGTGCGTAATTGCACAGCTTCATATATATATACACAGGATACAAGAGTCTAAAACATCTACTGAGTCATCGTGTGGTCCAGTGATTTGCCCTCCAGCACCAGCTTGATCTCTTTGGCGTCCAGAGTTTCATGCTGTAGAAGGGCGTCAGCTAGCGTCTTGTGCTCCTTACTGTAGGTCTTCAGGAGGTTTTTAGCACGTTCGTATGAGTCCTGCATAAAAGAGAAAGATTGATTCATTAGAAATAGATAATGAAAGAGGTGTTAACTTTAAATAAACCCAGAGTGTCGTGGGAAAGCTCACCTTGAGTAAAACCCTGACTTCCTGTTCGATAGCAGCTTGTGTCTCGGGGCTCTGCTTGGTTACGTCACCGTAGGTCATGACACCGAGCTGCGGGAAACACACAAATTACACCCTTAGTTGGACGAACAAAAGACCTTCTCAAGCATTAGTTACAATCATTATAAGCTAAGACAGTGTTGTTAGGAGTTCAGAGTAAGACAGAGCTAAATTGTCTTGGCTGTAATTATATGTTGTAGTGATGTCAGAGGATTGCAGGTCCAACTTCACTATAAATCTGTGTCTGAAATTAAGTACTGTAGCAACCTTACATGGTTGAAGTAGGTGCAGTATATTAACACTTGGCTTTGTGTAAACGCTTTCCTGTGTATATAAAAGGTTCCTACAGCAATGTATGCACAGTAAAAGCCCCAGGAGAGCACCGTTTAGAAACTTTGTCTTCTATGCTCATGGGAAGGATAAAAATGTTCACTCATCAACCACAAAAATGTTAATTTTACCTTGTCACTCATGCCGAACCTGGTCACCATCATCTTTGCTATTTTTGTTGCTCCATCGAAGTCGCTAGAGGCTCCTAAAGTACACAAACGGTAGAAGATTTAACTCATGCTACATTACAAACAACAGAAGGATAAAGTCAAAACGATCAGACATGTTAAATACTAAATTAATCACCAACTCTTTCCCTAATCAACTCATTGGTCCCAGTTCATTTTTAGCTTCTTGAATGTGAATATCTCTGTGTTAAAAATCAAGTAAATATCTTTGGGTTGAGGACAAAAAAGATATTAGAGGATGTCGTCTTTAGTTTTGGGAAACACTGATCGATATTTTTTAAATGATTAATATAGAAAATAACAGACAGATAATGAGTCCACAGTAATAGATCAATTAATAAAATAAAAGTACATCAGGTTTAAAGTCTTATTCTCGTACCTGTGGTGATGTTGTCATCTCCAAAGATGAGCTCCTCTGCGACTCGGCCGCCCATACTGACGTCCATCTGAGCCAGCAGCTGAGCTCTCGTCTCGCTCCAGCGGTCGTTCTCTGGGAGCAAGGACACCTAGACGACAGACAGCAGGACGGATTAGTTTATAAAACACTGAGCACTTTCTGTTAGATTAATGTTAAGAAACATTTAGACAGCTCACATGTCCAAGAGTTGGGCCTCGAGGCATGATAGTGGCCTTGTTGATTGGCATTGCATCTTTGGTGAAATAGGCAACGATGGCATGGCCCGACTCGTGGTAGGCTGTGATGGTCTTGTTCTTCTTGTCGATTTCAACGCTCCTCCTCTCAGGGCCTGGTTTTAAAAAAAGGATACAATAAAAGGCTTCATGTTATCTCTCGTTAACATTCTTCCTGTTTCCAAACCACAGTGTGTGGAGCTAATCCGTCTCATGTGACGTGAGGGTCGCAGAGCGGATCTAAACGCTGCGTGTACTCACCCATGAGGATCTTGTCCTTGGCGAACTCCAGATCCTTCATTGTGACCATCTCTTTCTCGTCCACAGCCGCCTTCAGGGCTGCCTGGTTCACCAGGTTCTCCAGCTCTGCACCAGAGAAGCCCACTGTGCCTCGGGCGATGATCTCTGCTTCCACGGCTGTAAAAGAGCACAGAAGAAAATGCCATCTTTACAAAAAAGGTAATCAGTGTTCAAGAGGCAACACAAGCATTCAACAGCTTTGAATGCTTTTAAAAGAGTTTCAACAGCTAACAAGTGCAGGATCATTTGGAACATTTTACTGTGAGACTTACCAGTGTCCACTTTGATCTTGGAGAGGTACCAGTTGAGAATTTCAGTGCGTCCCTTCACGTCCGGGCGAGGGACCGTCACCTGCATGTCAAACCTCCCTGGTCTTACCAGAGCACTAAAAAAATAAAGAAATAAAAATAAAAACAGGAGCAAAGTAGGATTAATTAAGAGTCATAGTACACAAATCTTAGAACAGCTTGTTTATTCAGTTATGGAAATGATAAATATTTCTGAGTTTGTATTATCATCTCATTAATATTGTAAATATTAGATTTCTGAGTTTGACTTTCTTCTCTAAAGCTGCAGAGTGCCTCCTTAAATAAGGTGAAATGCTAGATTAAAAAAATTCAATAAAATACAAACATTTGTGTTTGTATTGTAAACGTACTTATCCAAAGCCTCTGCAAAGTTTGTAGCACCAACAACGATGACGCCTTCATTTGGTTTAAACCTGTAAAATACCCAAACATTAAAAACAGGAAGTTAAAGTTCATCACAACATTTTGTGACCATGAAGGCTATAAAAAATGTCACATCCTGAAAACTGACCCGTCCATTTCAGCCAGCAGCTGGTTGATTGTTTGTCTGGAATATGGATGCATAGGAGACTCAATCCTCTTTCCGCCAACGCTGTCCAACTCATCGATGAAGATCACGCAGGGAGCGTTTGCTTTTGCCTCTTCTGCAAACCACAAAAAAAAAGAGACATTGTCGTCTTCTGGTTGGTTTCTCAACTGGTTACTCGAATTGTCCTACATTCAGTGGACTTACTGAAAAGGTTCCTGATTCGGCTCGCACCAACACCCACAAACATCTCATCGAACTCTGATCCGGAGGCGTAGTAGAAAGGCACGTCGGCCTCCCCGGCCACAGCTCGAGCCAACAGAGTTTTTCCTGTTCCTGGAGGACCTATGAGGAGGATCCCTGGGAGCATAACAGAGGAAAGTAATTAGGATACAATAACAGCATATCAAAAAATACAAGACAAGACCGTCTGACAAATTTGTGCATTCAGCATTTTGGACTTAGACAATAAAAACAGAGGAAATGGAGCATGTGGAGAAAATATAAAACAGAATACCTTTAGGCAGCTTTCCACCGAGAACGGTGAACTTCTGAGGGTTCTTGAGAAACTCGACAACATCTTGTAATTCATTCTTCGCCTCCTCCACTCCTTTGACATGCTCAAATGTCACATTCTTCATCTGGATGGGGTCGACGGCTGAGTCGAGACCAGATGTGGTGCGGAACCTCACTGCGAAATCCCAAAACAACTGCAGTTCAGTACAGTAACAGAAGACCAACTTCTTTACAGTGTCTCAAATTACAGACGGTGTAACTGCTGGTTACATTATTCTTATTGTGTCACATGTGTAAATACTATACGACTGCGCTTCTTTTCTACAATTATCACTTACAAACTATTTGAAAAGTTCCAGCACTCTGGCATGAAAACAGATATAGTTGATATCGATATTTAAGCATGACTACACAACAGTATGTGACAATTATCAGTTAAACTCTACATGCACACCACAGGAGGTGATACACTTTAAATGATTAGCTTGAAGGTACACATTAAAAATATATTATATTGACCATTTAAGCTGAAAATAGAGACTAACAAGCTTTGTTCTGTCTAACGTGTGCATGTAGGGTTGTGGGTCGATTCGCAAGTGTAGGAAAGAATAAAACTGAAACAAACCAGCATCAGAAAAGGAGCCTTTACCCGAGAGAAACGGGGTTCTTGACAAGCCATAAATACCAAGAAGTAGGAGGACCAACAGGATCACCCTGGTTCTCCTCAGCGAGTCTATTAAAACGGAGCAGGGATAAAAGGTTAGATAAGAAGTAGTTTGTGCCAATCATAGGATATCTGCGTCTTAACTCAACACTGCCATCTGAAGAAACCCTGCAGTAACTGCTGACTACATACCCTGTGTTCTCTGAGTGTAGGCCTGAGACCTCATGAAGCCCTCAGTGAAACCAGTCTTGAAAGCCTCCTGCTGGTTGTCTGGAAGATTCTTCTGTTGGAGCAGTTGGTCCAGCGATTGTGCCTCTGGTCCCTTTTCCCTCTGAAGCAACCCCTGCGATGAAAAAAAAGGGAAGAGATTCAAGATTCAACTCTTGCCTCAGTGCTCACTGTAAATATTTCAGCCACAGTTATTTAAAATTGCTGCAAACCAGTTTGTTTTTGTTTGCTGTGCCTCGACAAGAGCTGTCACTTTTCTATACATTAGCAGATAATATATCTTTACTTCACCGGTCTTTAGAGCTGGCTGAAGGAACCTTTAAGTTCCTTGAAAAGAAATTCCAGGGACTAAAAGTTTTGGCTACTTTCAGTCTCATGTGTACGATCACAAAAAGGTGCCACTAATCTTTCCATTAGACACAATGTTTCACTGCTGAACTGCAGTGACATGCTGACCTTCATGAAGGCTGGTGTGTAGGGTTCAGACTCCGCCGGGCCGTCATAACCAGACTCCATTCGCCTGGGCTTTGTTCTGAGTGTCTTAAAACCCCGACTCTGCACCCACACTAAACAGACACACAGGTAAGGAACATGAAAACATTAAACACTACCCTGAATGTCAAGCTGTTCATACACACAGATAACGTAGTTATGTTATTAAAGTCACTTTCTTACCAGGCAGGAATTGTAGCTCTGAGCACACTTCTTTTAGAGGACTGTGGTATTGTCTGTGGAATACCGGGGAGCCGAAAACCCCCGACCTTCTGTGTGAGAACCCTGTCAGACAAAAAAGTGCTGAACTTAACCTCACTTAACATATATCAACAAAGGTGTAAAATTGGTTTTCTCAAAAAACAATAAAGTTAGGGTCGCTTTTCAGCTCACCATGCTTGTTGTGGAAGAAGCTGTCTCCAGATACGTGACTCGTCCTCCATGGTGAAGGAACAGCAGGAGGCTCTTCTGGTCCCGATGTGGGCAGTAACCTGCTGACCAGCTCATCCAGCTGACTCAGTCTGATATCCGATAGGCCCAGATCCCTCAGACTCACAGTGGGCTGTGAAGGAAGGAGAGTAAAATCAGGTTATCTACCTTTGTAAAGCAGTAATTATGAAAATAATTACCCCTGTGTGGATTTTTAAAGACATACTTTTGAAGAGACATACAGAAATTAACTTATTGGCAGATACACTGAACAAGTTTGATCTGCTTCAATGCTCCAGGATTTGCAAAATACACTGCTCAAAATGAGTTAAGGATATTGGGATTAATTGCATATATGCATGTGCATGGATACGCAATAACAGTCCAATGAAACGTGTCGCATTACTTTTGGGGACCAAAAATATTCACAACACCCAAAATAAAAATTCTGATAAATCAAAGAATACGAAATGAAGTGAAACACTAAAATATCCCGATATCCTTAATACATTTTGAGTAATAATAATCTAGCTGGTGTAAAATTGAGAAACACAGAACCTTTTTGTTTATTTTATATTATTTACAATCTTTTTTTCTACAGGAAAACTGTGGTACAAATGATGAAATTAAATCCCCCTTCTAATTAAAACAGCTATATTAATGATTCAGTTCAGTTTAAAAATAGGGATTTGTTTAGATGCATTTGCTTGTGTCTGAAAAGAGGGTTCCAAGATGTTACTGGCTGCAGATGTGCTGTCTGCCATACGTTGTCCAAAGTAACTAATATGTTTTTCGTGTGTCTTGTCCAGTAGCACCCACTAAAAAAAAATCTGTGTATGCGAAGTCATTCAAGTTCTGACCAAAGTCATTGCTAATTATGTACTGTGTCCTCCTGACATAAAGCCATGTCGCCGTCCATGATGTCCTTCTCACCTCTTTTAGATATGAAGTGTGCTCCGGGGGGAAATCTCTGTGCAGGGTCTGGACTGAAGCTGTGGCCGAGTTCTTCAGAGAGTGGAGGGCGTTGATGAGCTGGCTGAGCGGCAGTATCATCTGTCAGATACCCAAAACAAGAGCAGGGTGAAGAACGGTCTCTCAAAACAAGGAGGGACATGTAGAATCAGAATCAGCTTTATTGGCCAAGTATGTGAACACATACAAGGAACCTCTTCAATCATGACGTACACAGACGTAAACAAAAACATAACATAACAAACATTCAACTAGAAAGAACAAGAGCGACAAAGAACAGTAAGTTAAAGAATGGTGTAAAAATTAAATAAGTAAATAATTTAAGTGTTCAGAGGCCTGGACTATTATAAAAATACATTATATTATTTACAGTGTGGATTTATGTTGTTCAGTTATGTACAGGCAGTATACTGACAGGTAGTATACTGAACATGATAAGACATATAAAGTGTAATTTAGTCTGTAAATGTAAAGGCAAAACACATAATCTTATGTGTGTTATGTTTGCTAAACGCTCACATAAGACACAGTGTTAAAACATACTTTAGTTTCTCCCTGACAGGACGGTTATGTCAGTGTTATTCAAGCTGACTCTACACAAACACGCAGAGCAGTATGGGCCACACACGTCAGATGTATGGGAGTTATGCAACCTCGACCGTTTGGAGATTCAGTTAGCACACTTCATTTCACTTTAAACCTTTTAGTTCCCAACACATACCAGGTGATAAAGCCACGATGACCCAAACCGCACGTACACATCTCGTGTGCTCTCATATAGCTTACGAAGACAACGTGACGTAAGCGTGGGCTGATTATGTAGTGAACCGTTGACTTGTTACTGCTAGCATTAGCCGAGCTAAAGTTGTCATTGACCGTGAGAGAAAAGACGGGACATAAACAGCGATAAACAGCGACTCTTGTTGTTATGACTCCCCTTTACATCCTTCCTGACATTGTTGCTGAAGGACACATAACGTTAAATTGTCAAAAGGACACACACACTAGTTAGCTTAATTAAAAGGCTGCTATCCAGGCGGCTTACCTGCTGTGGCTGAAACGACGTTGACAGAGAAAACATTTTTGCAGGGCGAAAGAGCAAAATAAGGATTCGGAGGGTTAATGTATGAGGAGGTACCCTCTGTGCAAGTTAAATGGACGAGTCCTCCCGGGAGCCGTGTCCTTTTGTTTTCCTTGTTACACAACTTTCAGCAGCTTAGCTTCACGCCAAATGGATTCTCCGGCATCCGAGGTCAAACGGACTACAAAGTGACGTCAAAGGTGAAGCACTACCGGTTGCTGCTTGCATCATTACATCGCTTGTGGAACACAAACCGCTAATTTATTAAACACCGAATTGAAAATGACTAAAAGTAAATTGGAAAATATATTTTATTTAAATTTTCCCATTGTGTGGCTTACAGGAAAAAAATAAGCTTGTCTGTTCTTACACAAGTTCTATATTGACTTCCATGTCGGTTCCTGACCGCCTGACAGAAAATAACAATATCGAAAATATAAAAATCGTTCTATAACATATTTTATTTTGACAGAAGATAAAACACTTGATTATTTTCCACCTGGAATGATCAACTAATGCTTAATTTCAGCGCACTTTGAGGATATTTTACGCTTTTCACTCAGGCGCTTCCTTGGGCAGCTAAACTTAACGACAGCGGACCCCGCGAAGGAGCAGTAGAATTCAAAATTTCAAAACAAACCCGAAATTGTTGTTCTAACATGCAAGTGTTTAGTCCGAGTGAGCTGGCTGTTACAGACACAACCCAGTACCTCTTTTGAGAACTAGCTAACAAAATGGACGCGGATGAAAAACACGACTCCGAAACGAACGAAAAATCGGTGGATGTTCCTAAACCGCCCTCCATCGAGGATTTCACCGTTTTGAAGCCTGTCAGCCGCGGTGCGTTCGGCAAGGTCTACCTTGCACGGAAGAAGTGTAATGCGCGATTATATGCCATTAAGGTGAGTCGATTTGGTCTTTGACGACTATGAATGAACGAATAAAACATTTATGTTTTTAAATTATAATTTTTTTTATCTTCAGGTGATGAAGAAGGCGGACATGGTTGATAAAAACATGACGGGCCAGATGAAGGCGGAGAGAGATGCACTTGCTCTGAGCAAAAGCCCCTTCGTGGTTCACCTGTTTTACTCCCTTCAGACAGCCACCAAAATCTACCTGGTAACATTTATTGGCACTTAATTTACAGTAACTACATTGTGAAGTTATAACACATACAGCTGTTGTTGAATCTTTACCTGTATGGTGCTTACAGGTGATGGAATACCTCATTGGTGGAGATGTCAAATCTCTGCTTCACATCTACGGATATTTCGACCCGGATATGTCTGTGAAATACATTTCTGAGGTTGCACTGGCTTTGGATTACCTCCATCGTCACGGTATAATCCACAGGTACTTTTAAACTTATTCTTCAGGTGTGTTAAATGCTTGTTAATTAGTCTGATCACTATGCATTTACCTAAATTCTGACTTTTCAGGGACTTGAAGCCGGACAACATGCTCATATCCAACGAAGGTCACATCAAACTCACAGACTTCGGCCTTTCTAAAGTGAAGCTTGACAGAGGTATGAAATCCTGTCAGCCTGTCATTGAACACGTTGTGACCATCATAACTACTAACATGAGTCATGTTTCCCATATTTTCCCTCCTTTCTCCCTCTCAGAGCTGAGTCTTATGGATATCCTCACTACTCCATCCTTGGTGAAACCAAATAAAGATTACTTCCGCACCCCGGGTCAAGTTCTCTCCTTAATCAGCTCCCTTGGATTTGTAAGTGACTTTGTGTAATTTCACACAGAAAGGTTTCCTATTCACTTGCACATGTCATGCATTCTGTCTCTTCTTAATTTAATTAACACAGAACACGCCTGCACCAGAGGGCAAGCGTCACTGCAGCACATCTGCCGTGTCCAGCCCCATGTCCTGTGGCAAAATAAGACAGAAGAATAACTCTCTTGGTTCTCCTCTGATGAAGACGAAAGATCGGGCGTGCTCTCCAAATCGTTACCCTTGGAAAATGGGTATGTCATGGCAGATATCCAAGAGACTGGGCTCATTTGTTTTCCATTCATTAACATTGTGGAGCGACTGGTTATGCGAGGCCTGAGGCCGCTGCGTAATATAACTTTGTGGTGAGATCTTGGCAGTGAAAATGTGCTCATCTGTTCTGTGTCCGTAGGGCCGACCAACACTGTGTTCAGTCCTCATAAGCTGGCTAAGAATCTGACTCCCAGGCTGCTGAAGACCAGGAAGAGGTTTGAGACGATGAGTGCAGGCAGCGCAACCACCGACACTGAAGGTGGCATCAGCCCGCTGTGGGAGTGTGAGGAGGTCAGCGATTGTAAACTTATGTCATTTATGACTTTATTAAAAGTGGCATGTACTAATTTTCAGGTTCTTAGTTTTATATAGATTGATTTATATATAGATACTTATTTGATCCTGAGTCCAGACAGTTTCTGCAACTTGAATCAATTTTCTCTCATGCTCTGTAGTAGATTGAAAAACATCAGGAACACTTCTTTAAATAATGTTATTTTTTCATTAGGGTGTCCTGACAAACGTTGTCCCCTCCAAAACTTCATTTAGATAATTTAATATGATCATCACCTGTATACAAAGTGCTTTTATCTGGACATTTTAGCGTCAAAAAACAATTTTCCCATTCAAACACTATGTGTCTTTTCCTGTGGATGTGAAAAGATGCATGATATTTAGATGGGAAATTGTTTTGTTTTTTAAATGCAGCCGTAGCTTTTCTACTGATTCACTGAAAATGCATTCAGCAGATCTGACACTGTTCATTCTTTCCGCTGATATTAATTTATTTTTCTTTTATCTTCTCCAGAAAGAAAATGAGCAGAAAAATGAGCAGAAGGGAAGGGAGCATCCTCAGTCCAAAAGGCCTGAACAGGACTCTGTGCCCTCCAAAACAATCGACAATCTGGACCATTTTGCAGGGAAAAAGTCTCCAGCAAACCAACCAGCTCGTGATGACATTTGTCCATCAGCCTCCTCTGTAAAGAGAATGTTTTGTGACGTCGAGAGAAGCCCAGAGCCGTTTGAGATCCAAGCCAAGAAGAGCAACGCATGCTACAAGAGGTGCTACGAGATTCCAGAGGAGACTGCGAGGTTTCACACTGGCCTGACTGGAACATTTTCCACCATCCAAATTGGTGACTTCATTGCCTCCACGGAGGGGATTGGGTCGGCCGAAGTGCGGATCCCAAACCGCTCCAGCCCCATCGCTGTGACCAAAAGTCTGTTCTGTGAACTGGAGGAGCCGACGGAGGACGTGTTTGAAGGTGGAGCCAAAGACTTGTCGCATTCCAGCTTCACATCACCCCTCAACGGGAACAGCGACGTTTGCAGGAGCTTGAGTCTCGACTCTGACGGATCTATGCATGAAACGTCTCTCACTGGTGAATGTCATGCGTTTCTGAACTCAAACAAGTGTTCAAAAAGCAGGAATTTAGCATCACCCGAGTTTCTCCCAAAAAACAATTCTGCTGTTTCTACTGAAACACCCAAACTTGGTAACTTTGGTTGGAGAGGTGAATCCCAGTGTTCCTTTTTTAACCGGCTCCCTGATCTGGCCTCCAGTGTTGAGCAGTCGCCCTCGTTCCTCAAGCCGCGGAATGTCGTAGCTTTCCGGAGCTACTGTAGCTCCATTAACCGCTCCAACATGTCCCGGGTGTCCCGGCTCAGCATCGGGTCGGTTGAGGCGATGGACATGTCCACGTCAGCCTCTTATCACACTGCGTCCGGCACTTTAACGCCAGTGCAGAAAAGACCCAACGCTAACAGCTCTCTCAATCAGGTAAGCATGAAAGCTCACAGTATTTGTTAAAAAGTTATAGATGTCATTCAAAGAAGACAGATTTCAATTTTTCATAAGAAAGAACATTGTTTTTAGCCTTGTTTTTACAAGGGTTGGACATTTTGACATGAACACGTACACAATATATTGCAACTATGGAGGCCACCGACTGCAAAATGAGGATTTCCTTTTGTAGCCACATTAGCTGCGTGGTTCTGGGTCCACCACTTTGGTTTTGGTACAGACGGCTAAGAGCAGCCGATAACATGTCAGAGAGTTTTTCTCACTTCCTGTTGTTTCCCTCTCACATCAGACTCCTCAGCCCATGACGACCTCTCACACACCCTTCAGGACTCCAAAGAGTGTCAGACGGGGGGCGCTGCCTGCCGAGGGTGCTCCCATCTTAGGAACTCCTGACTATTTGGCTCCAGAGCTTCTTCTGGGAAAACCACATGGTAAGAAAAGGGAATTCAAAATCCCCAGCACCACACCATTGAGTGCTGCAGGAACTGATCCTAAAAGCCAGAAATTAGTTTGAAGTTTTGCACGTCCGGTAAACTCGACTTCAATTGCAAAATATTAACTATAACTAGGACACAAGTATAGTGTAAAGTCGTGTGACTGTGGTGGACTTTGTACTTCTGGCGATTGCATTTATGCCTCAAAAGTCATAAGGCATGTGTTCAGTTGTGAAGATTATCTTGCTGAACAAAGTGTGCAATAATCTAAAATCCAGAGGAAAGAAAAATCCCCTTGGGTTTTTGTCGAGGGAACCAGGGCGATGTTAACATCCGGGTTAGCTTACAATTACCTGCAGCACTCAATATTTCTGCCCAGAACAGTCTAAATGAAATTGACATTATTTAGTTGTCTTGGCACTCCTTGTGACAGGCATTCTCTTTTAGTTTCAGGAAGTTTTCAGTACGGTAAGTCTATAATGATGTTGCTGTTTTGTGCAAGTGAGCTTGCATGATCGCCCCGCCTGCTAATACGCTAAGAGGAAATGAGCTGATTCTTCCCCCCATTCTCGCTTTTCCCCCCTCTGGTTCTGTTTGTTCCCCTTGGATTGGTGAATGAACTCGGGGCTTGATCAGAGGAAAGGAGACGGCATTTTAAACGTGTGATTTATTTACAAAGGATGAATAAATGGGATCATCTCTTTAACATTAACCTAATATCATTGTTAACAGGTGGAGGATCAGAACTGTTGTGGCTGGTGTTCTTGTTTGGGGATCCCCGGCACAAGTCTGTGTGCTTTGGCACTGGCTTTATTTTTTTGACATTCAGCAACTGACATGCAAAACGTGATCTAATAATAGCCTATTGATCTGACATGCTGTTAGTCATTTAGATGTGAACACTGAGGGCAGGATCTCCTGTCAGCTGCACAATGCCATAGATGGTTGTGATTATTGTAATTTTTAAAATCCTTGCGAGTACTGAGAGCCAAAATTATTCAAAGCTACAATGCCAGACACAATTGTTAAAAGCCCATGTGTGTAAAATCAGATCCTAGTAATTCTGAAGAAGTATGAACGTTGAATCCCTCCATCTTCAGTCTAACTCGGTCCTTGCTTCTGCCACCGCAGTTCAGTTAGTGCGCACTCTAACAGTAATCGGACGGTTTTGAAGCCAGCAGCCGTATGAGATGAAACGTGACTTTGTTTGTTTTTTTCTCTGCCCCCGTCCAGACTTCATGGTGGACTGGTGGGCGC